>JAPMOQ010042728.1:1043463-1137655 GCA_026543055.1 Argiope trifasciata
GTCTGCACAAAGTCTGAAAAACTAGAAAATCAAAGTCTGCACAAAGTGTCTCAAAAACTAGAAAATCAAAGTTTGCACAAAGTTTCACAAACTAGAAAATCAAAGTCTGCTTTAAAGCACACAAGTGAATACTCAGCAATTTCTCTCAAAATGGCGTCTTAAATTGTAAAACTGGCATTCTATGAATTTTGACCAATCAGATTCAACGTCTGAGAAGTTAAAGTTGAAGTTCATGAAACTAATGTTGCTCACAATGACAAAATTTCTTTAAAAAATATTTATATTTTTAATTTTAAATTAATCACTACTCGGATGAAAGTCACAGGAATTGTAGATGTTTCAATGAACATGTATCCAAATTTTCTTACCAAAAAAAATCAGTTAAAAAAAATCTTCTAATAAAATTAGTACTAAACGGATTTTATGTAATTTTATGCTAATGGAAGGAGGAATTATGATCTGATAAGCTAAACTTTTTTTTATCAAAAAATTATCTATTTCTTGATAAAGAAACCTTTAAATTTTTTCTGTTCAGAGAATATTCAGAATTTGTTACTTGAGTCAAAATATGTTCAATATTGAACTGATTTCCAATTTTAATATTAAACCTCTTTAGATAATATGAAAAGGGCTAGTTTACCCTGTGAGTCACATTGTCTAGCTTGATTTCATGAAATGTTCACAATCGTCTTGATTTAGGTATATTTCCATGCAAAGTCTTAGATTTTAATGATAGGCTTCATTTATCTCACATTTTTCTATTGAAACAAAATACAAAAACAAATATTAATATTTTTTCCCTAAAAGGTGGTTTCCTCAATAGTACAAAGATGATGCTTTTTCTATTAGGTCTGATGGAAATGATTTTGATGTAGTTGATATGAGTTATCTATAATTTTAAATAACTTACTTGTAAGTTTGGTAAAAGTGTAAAATAGTGTGCCCCTTGTTGCGCCAAGGATTCCAAGTCGCCAGTAAAGAAGGCGGACAAAATAAACAAACACTTCTATGAATCAGTTATGGTTATCTTAACTGATAAGTATTAAAGTTTTGATTTTAATTTGTGATTTATTTAATTTCTTACTTAGATTTTTATTTTATTTGATCATTATCGCTTCTTATCTTAATTTTGTAGAACTTTTTCAAAGCGGCTGTGCCGGTCTGTTGAGTACAGAGCAAATTTTAGAGCACGCGATGCCTGTCGACCTCTGAAGAAGGCACCGGGCAGAATTTTTTAACTTAAAAGGAACATCCTAGGGCTTCACTATCGACCGGAACGGGAATTTGGTAGCTTCGGTAACACATTGAGCATAAAAACAGTGTGGGATGACAGGAACAATAAATATATAAAACAAATATCCTTTCCTAACTTCATCAACTCTTAAAATTTATATATATATTCCACTCGCGCTTCATCCATGCTACAGATTTAACCGACATCCATTCTTGCACAATTGCCTGCATCACAAATTATTAATGGAACGAACGTCACAGCAGCAAAAGAATTACGAGAACTTCGAAGAATTCCATTACAGCTATCTTTTAATGTGAGAAGGCAAACAATTTCTTAAATTACGATTTCAGGCGAGTTTTTTCTAAATACATACTAACAATTGAAAACAAATATTTCCTATTCGTATTTACATTAACAAAAATAGAATTGTATTTTCTATTAATTGTAAAAAATACTTTCAATTATAATCTTCTATATCTATACTTATAATAAAGCTCAATGTGTGTGTGTGTGTGTGTTGGCGCTCTACAGGCCAGACCGTTGGACCTACAGCTACCAAATTTGGTACATGTATACCTTGGAGGTCGGGAATGTGCACCTCGGAGCCCTTTTTTCGAATTTTTAATTAGAATTTGAATTAATTAAAATTTAAGCGAAATTTCGAAGTTTTCCCGCTATAACTTCCGAAAATATTATTGCACAAACATGATTTTTACATCAATTTAAAGATTAAAAAATTAGCTTTCTAACGGTATCAGTTTTTTAAGATAATAACGTAAGCTTCTATTTTTAACGAATTTTTAAAGAAATATTTTAATTATGTTTTTATCACGTAACTGGATAAAATAAAAAATGCCACAAGTTCGAATAAAAAAAAACTATCATCGTAAATCAAGTCTAAAGAAATGAAACTTTTAACCCGTGAATGGATAAAATAAAAGAAATATAAAATGTGATATTTTCTAAAAAAATGAATGCAAAGCAAAAGATTTATGATCATTTGCAATATCTGAATAATTAATTCAATAAATCTTCTTTACGGTAAACCTGATCGAATTTAGACAGGATATGCATTGGAATCCCGACTTAATGGCATATTTCTATTATCGTTTGCAATATCTGTATCATTAATTCAATATATGTATATATTTTTTTCATTATAAAATGTGATAGTTTCTAAAAAAATAAATGCAAAGCTAAGGTTTCTATAAAATCTGCAAGAGCACGTCAAAGGGAAAAAATTAACACCGTGTTGCCATCATTTTGACGGAAGTTCAAATTTAAAAAAAAATGTATAAAAAAAACTATCATCATAAATTAAATGTGAATAAATGCAACTTTTAGCACGTGACTGGATAAAATAAAATAAATATAAAATGTGATATTTTCTTTAAAGAATGCAAGGCAAAGAATTCTATGATCGTTTGCAATATTTAAATCATTAATTGAATAAATTATCTTTATTTATACAGGATATGCATTCAAATTCCTTTCCAATGGCCGATTTGTAAAATAGTATTAATAGGCATATATATATTGTTTACTACTATTAATTTGATCTAAATGAAGTAAATAATTACATTTTATGTAGTTTGAGTCAAACAATGCATTTATGAATAATGACTTTTAGATTTCTTCATACTTTGCTCTGTGAGCCATATTTTACAAAATATATTTATTAATATTTTAATTAAAATTTGCTACACCAATCAGTCTTCGAAATCAATCATTAAAACTGACTGATTTATAAAATTAAAGAATATTATAAGGAAAACGCGTTCTTTTAGAACTTTCAGTCCATCATCTTAAAGAAAATATTAATTTCAGGCCAATCAATGCCCAGAGTTACTTCAAGGCTAATGAATATGTGATTTAATTGAAATTTTTAGAACCCATTACTCATGGCGAACCAGCTGGTCGCCAAAGGTGGCTAGTATAGAATAAAATTAAAATCCTGAATCAATATTTTTTATTTCACAGTTTTCATAAAATAGTTGTAGTTCATGTTAACTCAACTATTTAAAAAGTAGTAAACAAAACAGAATTAAGGTTCGTACAAAAACGTTCCGTTGGGTTGCCGTATTGGCCAGAAACTCGGGGGCACACCATGCTACACTTCACCAATAAATTTGTATAATGTGTAAGATGTAATTCCACTACAAGGATTGTATCTATAAATCAAGAGTATATGAAGTCTTCATACTAAGATGAAATTCTAAATATCAGTAAATCAAGGTGGTGTTTCATGGATTTCATTATATTGCTGCTGACTTCTAGTGGAATCAAACTACTTGATGTTGTATTTCAGAATATTTTGCAATAGATTATGATAAATCTCAATAATATTACATTATTCTGATGCCAAATTTCTGAATTATTCACAACCATTGTATTTAGCAACTAAGACTCTGAAACGTCTTAAATCTAATAATGGATTCGATGCATTAAATTAATGCACAATGGTCTGGGGGAACAACTTTGATATAATTTTCGCCAAAAAAATATTTTATCGCCAAATTTTAGTTATTGTTACTAATTTCGGAATTGTCCAGCAGGGCAAAATATTTCCCATCAATCTGAAAAACATCAAAAAAGTTCAAAAACAGTAAAACATGTTATGTTTTGTGAAATGGCCGAATGTGATGAGAACGGCAGCAAAAGAGCAACGGTTGCAACAATTCCGCCGAGAAATTGCCAACCCAGCAAGGGCCCATGTAACTGCATATCGAAGCTTAGCCAATCTGAAATTTAATAAAAAAACCCATTAATTTTTCCATAATAAATTTAATTTTTTCCATTGAATCATTCAAATGACTACGTATTCCCAAGCTCTCTAGGTGAAAATGTAATTTATGGAGTCTCTTTACTTCACCAAGTACGTCAGCAATACCAAAACACCAACTTCAAAAATAAAAACAGCCAACAGTAGTTTTTTTACCGTTTTAGTTGCAACCAACTGAATTGGTGATTTGGCACTATTTTTTATTTCTTTTGGTGAGAGTACAGACATCCTGAAATATACTTGAAAGAAAATCTTAATATAAGAAAAGTTCCGCAAAATATAATTGATCTATTTTTTAATTTGTATTTTATTATGGTAAAAAATTGCTGTTTCTGTTAACTTATATACAAATTTCATAATAGTATAGAAAATGGTGTTTACACATATATATGTAATAGTATATACATATAACACCATATAATGGTATTATATGTATAGATTATTAGATATATGGTGTTTAATGAGACCTCGTGATGGTTGAATACTCATGAAAATTACAGCTTGTTGGTACGGATACGAAAATGAATAGTGATTGATTTCTAGCTAATTGACAGCCTTTCTTTCCAAAAAGTTTGATTGCTTTGTAAAGATTATATGTGTAATGCATATTTCGATGTCTGCTGCGCTAATATTTTATAAAATTATGCCTTCAGGTATAATTATAATGATAAAAGTTTGATTTCAGATTTAAATTTCATCTCATTTTTTTCTGCATTCTGTAATCCAATTAATATTCCTTTAATAGGAGAATAATGTCTTTAGATTCGAGATTAATTTCCTTCTTTAAATTTGTAACATGTGAAAGTATTCATAGATATTTTTCTAGAAGGTGAAATTCTTCAAAAATAAAAATATCTAACTGAATCTTTTATATTACTTCTCTCTAACACATACTTTAGACTGATTACAGAAATTTCACTTGATTAAAAAATATTATAAAGTTCAGATTTTAGTTTAATTTTGTCCTCATCCAAATACGTTAGCTCATCGTTTGAGGGCTCATTATACAGTGTTTTAATGCCAGTAACTTTATTCTAATTTTTTAATATAATTTTATGTCATAGATTTAATTATAAACGCATTGACAGTATTTGAAATTTTATTTAACTAACAAGGTTTCTGTGTAAATAAAGCTCATGTTCCATACGTTGATTATATTATTTATTGGTATTGGTTTATTCTTTAATTTAATCCAATCACCGGACCTTTACTTTCATCAGTAGCTTTTGATTGAACTTTCATTTTGCATCAATCAGTGATCTGATATATATACCCTCCAAATATGAAAACGTCACATCATTGATTCTCACACCAGGGCATTCAAAATATACGTTTTTTAAACCACCATGTTAAAGCTCAAAATCAGGATAGCATGAATAAATCCTGATTTTATTCCATTATGTTTTTTGCTGCTCTTGCCAGGGCGTCAAAAAACTGAGATCTTTTTATTTGAGTACTTGAAACCCACTACGTATTCACGTCAGCATGATAATTCAGAAGCGCAAACATATCAGAGAAGTCTAGCACATAGGAGTTTTATTAGATTTGGAGAACAAGATGGAATTTCAAATTCAATATGCCAAATAGATTTGTATTAAATTTTGAATATATTCTTTGAAATCGGGGACACATTTTCCTGCTCTATAGCTAAGCACAAAATTCTACACATCTTGTTAGATTACAAGAAAGTCAAGATAAGACATTTCCGGTGGTGTATTTCGCTATGACAATTTTTCAGCATATTCTTCAGTTTTGGCCGATAAATTGTTTTCTTGCCTTCATTAGAATTAAAAAATGAGATTAAATAATTTTGGAACTAATATTTATTTCTCAGAAATATTCTATTCTTAAAATAAAACCTATTACAATGATCCTTCCAAAATTTTCTAGCATACTACATATTTTATGCACATTTTACCCTTTGCACCCACTTAAAAATTGCTTTATTTGGACAACCTTCTGAACGACAAGAATATTCAGACTTATATTTTCAGAGTCTTGTTCATAATTACTTTGCGCTTTGTAGTATAGAGATGGAAATCTAATAAGAAATTTAGATGTCATTTTGTCAAACAATTAAACTAAATTTTGACGTAGTTAAATTAAATTAGTGTTCTTGTTAAGTCATTGTACTTCTGAGTTATTGTGTTTATATAATGCAAATAAGCAGACTTTGTCGAATTTATTTCAAAATTTGGCAAAAGTCGATGGATGTTAAAATTATATAGGAATCTTTTTTTTTAATGTAATTTTTTGTTTCGAAAATGGCGTGCTATTTTGCACTTGGATTGGGAGACAAATTTCCTGTGAATAGTTTTATATTGTATTTCCTGACAACAGAACAGCGTTGTACTAAGTACTACAATGATTATGATGAAACTTTAAAAATATATATGTGTGTTGAAGATTAAATAACAACAAGAAACATTGCAGTTTGGCACGGCCAACTTTAAAAGCATTTTCAACTAATACATATAAAGGTCTATAGTTATAGTACCGTTTGACAAATGCTCGCAGAATAAGAGTTATTTCGAAGAAGAAGTCTGTTAACAGAAGAATGTTCGATTTGTAATAACACTTCTCATTAAACCACATCGATATAACTCAGTTGATTCCAGAGTTCCATTTAGTGTCATACTAAAAGTATGTTTAATTTTGCAATATTACAAGGAACAATAGGAGAAAGAGCGGGAAAAGAGAGGAAAGAATGCAAAAAGAACGCTTCCCTGTTAATTGTTTCGCAAATGCCGCCCTAAAGATGCGACAAGCAGAGACAAAGAACTAATTGTTTCGCTTAAACAATTGCACTTCGATTTCGTGCGACTGTAACTAGGCAGCCACAGCTCGGGGATGAAATAGAGAGAAACTGAATTTGGTTTTCACTTGTAAGAGAGAAATTCTACGATATCTTACCACAATCGCTCTTTTTCTCTAGGGAACAAAAGGTACAAAGGAATAAAACAATGCCAACATAAAGAAGAAAAGTATCGTTGTTACCACTACTTTTGGTCGGAAATAATTTCAGATAAAATTTGGTTTAGACCAATACTTTTATTTCAAAATATCAAAACTGGTTTTTGAGAATTTGAGAGTTGTTTTTGAAACATTTTTGTGATATTATTTATTTCTAAATATTATTTATTAGGCAAAAAGAACTAAATTTTATATATTTAAAGCTATAGATAAAAATAGAATTTAAGAATAGTTTTTAAAACCTTGATTCCAATCTTTTTGAATATTTTAGAATTTTATATTAGTTTTGCTTAAATTTTATTGATTTTTGCAATATATTTACAAACTCATAAATTTTTCATTTTCTTTTATACAATCTTTTGTATTTTTAGCATGATATAAATTTCATTTCTCGTGAATTTATGTGTATAACCGTAACATTTTGTAAATACTCAGTAACTTAAAATGGATTTTATCCATTTTACTTACCTAAACTTTTATCTGAAATTTAAATATATCTAATAAAAAATATATATATGTATTTGCAATATAGATAATTTTACTTTATATCATGCCTTTATTTTTAGTATACAGTTTTATTTGAGTTTGAAATTTCATAATATAAAGAAAAACAAATAAATTAATCCCTTTAACTGTTTCGTTTTCTTTATTATCTAATTAGATAGCTTTCCCAATTTGAGACTGAATCAATTTCTCTCTTTAATCAGACGGGATTCCATAGAATGCATGAGTTGCTTTGGGAATGTATACTGAACCAATTATCTCTTGATTAATAGCTAAATTTTGTGTTGTTTTTATTAAATAAATGGCGAATGCATCGCTTCGTGTAACTAATAGCATTAATTTTTACTGTACCATAAATGTGGAATGCTTTCCCAATCTATTTGAGAATGTTAAACTCTTTAAACCTAACTATTCATAGATGAATCCAAATGCTTTATTGAAACTTGAATAATAAGCTAGGCACGTATTGGCGAGTTACTTTTTCCGAAGAATTGTTCTTTTAAATGCATCTTTTATGACTCTGGAACGAATTAGTCTGAAAAGATATCACCTCATCAAACAAAACATCTGGAAGAGATTGTACGACTATACCACTATATAATATTAATATCTTATAGCAATAAATAGTCATTGTCCTTCAGATACTGTGAGTGTGACATGATAAGTGGCTCATGAATCCAGTTAATGCTGTGTGTTGTTTCGTAAGGCACTTGACATTGTACAAGCCCGCTGTTACGAAGACAGAGATTTAAGCCGATAGGCTGCGTTTCTTGTTTTAGTAGTGCTAACGGGAGCCAGGATTACGACTTTGCCTAGCACGCCTCACTCATTCGCTTGCAAAACCTTTTTTTTACAAAATGGTACATTCACACCACTCACAGATCGAACAGAAAAAGAACAACCAAGTCCGAACCAATACTAGAAGTCGGGACGCTCAGATCGTGGGGAAGACGAGCTACCCCTATGCCAGGACAGGATAGTTACTTCACCGGGCATCGCAACAGTTTTATGAACTAGATTCTTCATTGGTCAGCGTCCTGCCTTAGGGGTAGCGTGTCTTCCTAGTTTTCTGGGTGTCCCAGGTTCGGGCATGGTTGTTATTCTATGTTCTATCGGTGAGTAGTGTGAATGTGAACCCCTGTGAAAAGGGGTTTTGAAAGCGAATGTGAAGCATGAAGTAGCTGAGTTGTACTTTTGGCCTTAGTTGGTGCTATTGAAAAGGGAAGCTGATATAGGTTTTAAAATCGCTTGCCAATGTTGTGTGTCGATGACAAGTGCCATTGTAAACATCAACAACAGATTCTTTATATCATACATATTTATCTCATAACATTTAAGTCTGGGATTTTGGACGCCGCCGGATACGGCTGTCATTTTGATGGATGTGATCTATCGCTAGGACCATCTACGTGAAATAGACCTGAATTTCATCTTTTCTCATACAGAGGATCCGAATAGTCATTGTGCCGAATGATGTCACTAGGCATTAAAGATTTCATTGGGGGATTATTATTCTGTAGATTTTGTTTCTATGTGTTTCTTAGAAAGTAATCCAATACTGTCAAGGATATTGGAACCCATTTTATGCAGTCTCCTTGTCCAAAACAATCTGTTAGTGTAGTTTGTAGTGAAATGCTAGCACCATGTACTTGAAATATGTTTGAATTTAGTCTTTCGGATACTTTGGATCTGAATAGTTACTGGATGTAATATGGTGACAAAGTATTCATTGGGAATCATAGGCTTCAAATGCTCTAATTTTTCATGGGTCTCATAGAAAGCACTTCGGGACAGTAACAGAACTTTGTTACCGTTTCATATTGATATCTAGTCTAACTCATTTTATAGATGTGGTTTACCAAGAAATGCTGATGAATTTAATTTAAATGCGATTAGACGTTGTCCTACTTCAACTATCTACGGAAACAAACGCTTTCCATGAAGTCTGAAGCATATACTTTGAACACTTACTACAAGAATATTAATAGCTTCTCGGATACAATTATTTTGAAATGGATTAAAGACCTTTGAATTATTCTGAACTTTTGAAGATTCTCTAAACTTTACAAATCGAAGACTTTGATTAATATAATTTAAAGTTAATCGCTGCTCAAATTTTTGAATAATTTCTGTCAGCAAATATAAATAACGAGAAACTACGTTGATTATTTTATCACTGAAAAATACAAGCAAGATACAATTTTATTGTTGTGCTTATTATTAGAAACTGAGTTCAATTTTAAAGTAAAAATTAAACGCACTATCTGTATCATTGATCATGCAATTCTTTTTTAAAAAAATCAACATCTCCACTTATCAATATCTGCATTCTTGAATACTTAAGAACAAAAAATATCATAGATTTTTTTATGAGCACTCTTTTTGCGTTCCTCTCAAATATTTCTTGATGTAGCCTGTATTCTAAAAGAAGTTGCTAGAATCTAACTTACCTTCAATGGAAAATGAAAACTTTTAGCCTGAAAACAACAATGTTATAATTTTTATTTATTGCGTCTTAAAAATATAAATAAATAATTTCTTGAGATAATACTTTATTTGCTTTAAAGAAATAGCACATTCTTATTTGTGGTTAATATGGATTCGTCTTTAACTGTATTTTTTTTCTACTCAATATATTTAAAAGTTCTTAAAACAGTTCCGAAATATTTTTGCATGTTAAATATCTTGTCATCTATACAAAAATAACTAACATTATAGGAACTGTACACAGTAACATATTGCAGGGTACGTCAATCGTACATAAATATCTCTAACGTTTCCTCAGCGGTGAAAGTGATAACAGTTTGATAATCACGTCATTCATATATGAATGAAATTGTTTTAGCAATTACAAATTGAAAATAAAATGAATGTCGCTTCTTTGATCTGTTGAATGTACTGACACTTTGAACAATATAATTATAACACATAGAATATTATACCATTTATTAATGAAATATAATATTTAAATAATTTAACAATAATTTTGCATGGTATTATAACAAAATTCTTCTTTTACCTTGAATTTGGTCTGAAGATAAAAGTTTGTCTAAAAAAAGATTTAGTAATGGAAAATATTAAAACTTGAAATACAGACCACTTAAATTGAATCAAAGATTTAAATTCGGGAAAAAATGAAAACTAGAAAAAATTCGAAACATTCTCAGTTGCAGGATCTAGATTATTTTAGAAACATTTACGCAATCGTGTATCATATTCAAAGTATCGATGCTATTATTTCTTTGAAATCCTATTTAAGAAATTTCGTGCAGTATTTTCCCAAAATTATTCTGTCATTACAAGTTAAATGCGATACAATGGATAAAAACTTAATTTCAAGCAATGGATTTTATACTCCTCAATATCGTTTACAACATTGACCACATGTTTAATAAAAATAGCAATTGATACTGAAGTGTAAAATAACGTTGGATTACATAAAGAGCTTTATTTTTTAAACAAAGAAATTTATAATTTTAATTCGAAGAAATTTACACAAAAAATAAAATAAAAACTTAAAAGACATTACGAAATAAAATGAAATCTACGTTCGCAAATTTCAAGTTATCTTGCGCGAACATTATTATTTTTAAAGACTTTATTTTAAAATTATTAACCAGTTTAAACCGATTTGAAACAATCGTGAGATATTCTCTCTCTCTCCCTCCCTCTTTCTATGTATATATATATATATATATAATCACGAGTGTGATAGTCTCGTGGTTTTTTCAAACCAATTTAAGCTGTTAATGACTTAAATTAAGAAAATTCGGAAGAATTCAGATAATTAATAATTTTGAAATCAAGTTGTGTCTCTTGAATTGGCGATAAATCGCCAAATGTGACTACCTTCTGATTTCTTTTCTAATAACCCTAAATAAGAAAAATGGATGCCTCAAAAGAGGAAAATCACTAATTTGTTGTCTGTGCATTTTGAGGCTTCAACAATTTCCTGCCTACGTATTTTGAGGCTTCAAATTTTCAAACCAAAACAACATTATGTACTCATATGATAAAAATGCTATACCTTAATTTTACAATTTATTTTTACTTGGGAAGTATTAAATTATTTTAACACTCATTTGAAAGTTTTATTTTAAATAAACTATTATTTAAGGAAAATGATGAAGTCATTTTTATGATTTTAAATACGCTTTTCTAACAGTAACTCCGATTATAGTTTTATTAACAATATGATTATTCGCTATCTGTTTTTAGATGAAAAAGTTTGAAATTCATTTCTTCTACGTTAATTGCTTTTTGGGTGGATGTTTTTCCGAAATACAAAAATTACTTTCAAAGAAAAGAATTCTTTATTGCTAAGTTTAATTTATGTATTCATTAAATGCGTTCAGTATATTATCAGTAGTTTTAGTTAGGTTTAAAATTGTGTTTATAAATGGAACAAGCGTGGTAAATTAATTCCACGAGAGGACGCTCAGCACTTCTTTCGGTGTTAATCAGCAGTCAGAGGGGAGAGGGCAGAGACAGTTTCCGACACCAAGGAATATGGACCGTCCGCTGCCGAGACCGAGAAAGGGTCGCGACCGGAAACCGCTGAGACATGATCCTCTTCAAAGGGCCGAAACTAGAATTATTGTGTTAAAGAATTCATCGGCAAAGGCTCAAGGTGCCACGCGTAGGTGGGAAAAAGCAACTGAACATATCTCCATGACATTGCAATTAATTCTTTATCAGAGAAACTTCATTGTAAAAATCATCTTATTTTAATCATTAAATAAACCAATAATAATCTAAACTAGTGGACTGATGCATTAAAACCCATCACACCCGTACAAGGTAAATGAAGGCTCGAAAAATATAATTGATCACAACTTTAATAATTTGCTCAAATTTTATATTCTGTAAAATTGAAATATCAAGTATATAAATAAGAAAATTTCAAAAAAAGAAGCATTTTTACATTATTCTATGAGTACCCACCTTTGGCGACCAGTCAGTTCACCAGTATTGATACTAGCTAAAATCTGCAATTAATATTTTATATTATCTGCTCTCATAATAGGATTTTCTGAAAAATATTTTTTGAAATTTTGATAAAGATGTTATTTACTCATTTAGACCTTAAGCCGTTCTGTTCATTGCATTACGCTTCTCACTAATTTTATGTAATGCCCATAAAATTCAATTTTAAATTAGTGAAAAAAAATGAAACTACAATTAATATAGAAACATATATTAGTGAATCCGAGCACATCTTTTAAAAGAAAAATACAAGAACTGAAAGCAGAGTGTTTCGGTATTGAAATCTTATATGAACTGCAGAATAATTTTCATAATTTATAATATCTCAAAGATTTATTTAACAAAAATGTAACGTATTCAACTCAAAATTCAGTTTTTAGTTTCATCTTTACAAGGATATAAAGGTTATCACTATTGTATATATATTTGTACTATAAATATATTTCAAAATATTTTGAAGTTTAAATTTTAAATTGTTTTTCGTTGTTAAGGAATCATATTCTGCAAAATATTCTTGACTCTCCAATTATTAAATAAATATATTTTCTAAGTTCAAACAGGACCGATTTAGTTAGTTTTGAATGTTACGATATTCGAACAATCAACATTTTCATAATCTAGATCAATTGCATTTGAGAAACACTTGGAGATGAATGACTTCCTCGAAACGGTCGATAAAGTGATCTAAAATCATTAGTTTTTTAAAAATAATGATGCTGAAATTTTCTTAACTTGATCAGCTTTAGTGATTGATTTAATTGTGTGGAATGCATTTCATTTTCAATAAAATATTTGCGGCTTAAGAATATTTTGTTAAGTATGAGTCCCAGGGAACAGGATATATATAAACATTTTAAATTTATAATTCATCAGCATTTATTAATTCAAATTATATAAAGTATAATTATTTCATTTAGACCATTTGCTATCATAAGTATAACTATTACTAAAAGTTCATAAATTAAATGTTGTTCCTTGATTAGAGTAGATATCATCTACATATTAAGCTACATTTGCCATAAGTAAACTATTAAATTGGAGTGGTAAACAAGTACTATCGAAGATCATAGAAAACATTTCCTTACATTTATTTTCAAGAAACCATGTTTCATATTTATTTAATTTCATGCAAACAAGTGCTGAAAATTTCAACTACACATATTTAATTTGAAATGACAGTTATTTTTTCAATTTAAGCTTTTGTCAATGTGATGGCAATGCGTTGATAAAAGTTAATTTTTTTTCTCATTAAAGTGCAATGTGTTCATACAGCTTAATTTTATTATTTTGCCCGAAGTAAATTGTTGAAAAATATGATTAAATCATTTCATAAAAAATTGACTAAAAATAGAAAATTAATTTTTTCTTTATCATTGAAAGGGTAACGGTTCGAAAGGAAAGGTTCGTTATCATTTTGGAACTTCAATACGATATTTTATATCTTATTAATATGTTCATTATTGTGTACGATATTTATATACGATCCGATATTTTATATCATGCACGATACTTTATATCGTATTAATATGCGTATATTTTATATCGTATTAATAATTATATCGTATCAATTTTGTGTTATAATATTTTCTGAAGTTATAGCGAATAAATGCTGAAACTTCGTTTGACTTTTAATTAAAAATTAAATGCTCCGAAGTAGTCATTTATGCCTGTAGAGTGTTAGTACACACACACAATAAAATTTAATATGTGTGTATGGGAATATAAGTAGAAACAAATATTAAAAGAATAATTTGTTTTATTATTTGGCGAGTGCAATAGTGTATTAAAATGTACTGTTACATTGTATTATTATATGCATCGTTTGTTACGTAGTTGAATACATAATTTATTATATTGTGATAATAGAGTAAACAATGTATTTTTAAACAGAGAGAATGAGTTTCGCAGTATCATTGTTAATCTCAGCATTTTCAAGTTCAATCAGCTTGAGTGAGGTGTTGTGATTTATTCTGCGATCTTTCAAACGCTGATTTATCTTGGAGGAAAAAAAAAAACTTTCGTAGTTCAAAATGGATATACTGCAGTTTGCTAGTTTATGCACGTTCCTTTGGACTTACTATCGAGTCTTCTGGTTAGACGACTGGGTTTCGTGCGTGTTTTTCATGCCGTTTATTTTGATGATTAAAAACGCTATTATGGAGGAATTGAAGAGGAATCAGGTTGGATGCCAGGCATCAATGGATCATGAACAGCGCATTGAGAAAGCAGATGCAGCCACTTCTGTTGATGAAACTTTGGCTCAACCCAAAGAGCAAGAAACTGAATATGATTCTACTCTCGACGAGGCTGTTAACCTTCTGCAACCAGATCCGCCTATCACTTCACTTCGCATCAACCCGTTTACGAACCCATTTTTTGAATTAATTACATTCGAGGATCCTCTGGCTGGTCTTCAATCTGTTGATCCGGATGGGATTTCGGCATGCGCAGAATGGGTTCTGAAGCATCAGAAATATTTCAACTAAAAGCAACTATAAAAACACCAGTAATACTCCTGCAATAGCAACCTATAACAAAATCTGATATCACTTCAAATCCATTGCCTGTTCTGTTATAAAGACAATAGACATTTTTCAGCATTACTGTCAAAAGATTCAGCCAGAACATCATTCAACTTGAAAAGTACAAGAAAGTATAGCATCATTTGAAATCCTCTATAACTACAGACTACAAACATTCATCAATATTGATTGAATACTGCAACAACAAGAATGTTTCCGAATCATCTGCAATAGCAACATCTGTATTATAATTGTTTGAAAATTCCCAGCCTTTTCATAATCACAACTTTTATTCTGTAAACCAATTCCTCCAGATTTAGAAATGCAATGTGGATCGCTCAGACAACGAAAGAAATGAAGTCATATACTTCTAATTTGTATATAGTGTATATAGATTTTTTGTATATATTTTATTGTTTGTATTTATATGTTTTCCCACTGCCGACTTATTTTATTAATTTGTGAATATGTATGCTTATTTTTCCTGATTATGGATTTTTTTGTTCCCTGATTTGACTTGAATGACCGCAAGCGGTTACCCGAATTGTGACTTATGCATTTCTTTAAGAAATGAAATGAATTTGACAGAACTTTGAAGACATTGCTGAAGATCAAGTCTCTGAAATGTAGCAAACAAATTTATTCGAACGACTACATGGAGCATCTTCGAACTTCTTTCCAAGATTACATCTCCTTTCGGACTCTATCAATAGGCGAATTCAGTAGCATTTAATATTAAAACCATTTTAATCCCTCAACCCTCAAAATAAAATAGATTCAACACCAAAATTGTCTCTCTTATTGTATTTATTTTCTTTTTATAATTTATAATTAAGTAAGTCATAATTTAATAGTAGAATTATTATCTTTCTTCAAGTATCATTATTTTGTATACATACTATCCGACTTTGACTACCAACTGTTCACCAATTCTATTGTTCGTTAAAATTTCAAGTTGCATACAAATATTTTGTGTGCCTTTAATTACTTATTCATCAGAATATTTTAAGCTTCAAATTTCGATAGCCCTATAATTCACTCATACTATTAAAATGGTCTTAAGCCATAATTTAATATAAATCTGTCTAATTTTTTGTCAGCGTCTATAAAATTTCAACTTTGATTTAAAGTGGAAATGATTAAATTGCAGTCAATCTAAATAATATTTTTTTACTGAATCTAAGCTATACATGCTTTGCGTAAAAATTTTCATTATTTATGTAGTATCTTAAGACTTTAAAAAAAACTCTCGGATTCATTGTAAAATTCAGTTTAGTTTTACTTTCATGATGATTTAAATAATTATAAATATATATTTTATTTTGTTTTGGTTCATAAAAAAATTATAAAATCTAAATGTTATTCAGTTTTTTGGGTTTAAGGGGCCATATTCTGCGAAATACTCTTGCTCATTTTAAATAATTAAATGAACTTTACTTTTTGCAATCAAATATTCCCGATTTATGAAGTCTTGAATAGAATAATGAACAAAGTCAACGCTTTCATAATCATTGGAAATTCATTCTTGAGAAATCCTTGGTGCTGAATTGTAGTATCATTTTGAAGACGGTAGATACGATGATAAAAAATCTCCTGTTTTTGTTGAACATTGATATTCAAGTATTCAAAAATCAGACAATTTTAGAGATTGATTTAGTTTATTGGAATTCAACTCTTGCTTATAATACTGGTGCCCAAGAATGTTTTGTTACTTATGATTCATAACCTAGAGTACTTAAGTAAAAATTTAAAATTCATAATTAATTGAGCATTTGCTGAAGTCAATTTTATGCTGTAATATTTTCGAAAGTTATGGAGGAAAAGCGTCAACATTTCGCTTGATTTTTAATTAAATAACTTAAAATAAAAAATTCCAAAAAATGGCTTTAAGGTGCACATTTCCCTACCTCCAAAGTATATACATGCCAAATTTGGTGTTTGTATGTCGAATTGTCTTACCTGGTTGAGCGCCAACACACATACACGCATGCTTTATTATTATGAGTTCACCTAAAAGTCTCAATCCGAAGTATTTGTTTTAAATATCTCAACCATTACTTTATGCATACAAAAAATATTAACCTTAACTTACCAACAACATTTATTTTTTTCCATGAAAAAATTATTGAACTATTATTCTTTTTATTATCGCATATTTCCACTTAACCTCTATAAAAATGAAAAAATTATTACTGAATTAATATAGCATTTTTCATTCAGATTTTATTTTCATAAATATTTCATAAAATCTCAAAATTAGTTAGTTGATTAATGTATGAATTGTTCACTTCTCTAAGACTCTCTGTTTTAATTTAATTTCAGAAATTTTACTTGTAATAAATTGTTTTTTAATTAATGTATGCGTGTATTTAAAGTGCAATGAACATTATTTCCCCCCTGCACTGGAATTTGTAAAATAACATGCCATTAGTTAACACTCATATTCATTTTGTGAAATAATTATCAAATCTTATCATCTAAAATTCTGGAACAAACTTTTAAAACTGCTAAGTTACGACATTTTTAACAAAGTATTTGCTATCTTGAAATGCCATTCCGTGCTTTGATAACAAACTAAGATTATGTTATCACAATAAATACTGCTCACCTATGTTTTTTCGAATATGAAAATAATTTTTATTTTATTTTAATGACCTAGACTTGATTTATCAAAGCTGTTCTACTCAGTAATGATTTTAATAAAATCTTAAATGCAAAATATTTATATTAATTTAATTATAATGTAATTTTAGAATTATAACGAAAGATAATCGAATTAATTTAGTTCCAATAGAAACAAATAAGACTTTTTATCTTATTTTCTTATTTATCTTTAATTTTAATTACGTGTATTTTAAATTGGATTCTTTTTATTATTTTATTCTATCCTATTCGATGTGCTTTATTTATAACTACATTATCACAAAAATACATGTGGGAATTCTTGCATTTTATATTTAAAGTTAAAATAAAAGATATTTAGATATCTTTTATGGAAACAACTTTGGAAAGAACGTAGCTGAGTAGTTTTCAATGATAAAACAGGGGGAGTCATGAATTTGAACATAAATGGGAAATTTTCATTAGTTTCTGTTTTATCTTTAGGAAGCTTATCGGACTGATAAAAAATACCATTAATAAAAAAGACCCATGAGGATACTATTAAGAAGGAAGCAAATTAAAATTTTTCTATTCGCTGAGAGAGTCCTATAAGGTAAGTATATCAATGCATTGAGCATAATTCAGGTAATTCATGATATCCAGGCAAAAAGTATCTGGAAGATCAAAACAGAACAGCCAACATCAGCTTCAGAATCTCGTCGTTGAACTGTATCATGGTTAACTACAATGTGTGCATTGCATTGAATGCGGGAACTATAACGATTAATTGTACCACCCATGACAACCGAAATAATCTGAATCCATATTTTTCTTCGTTAGAAACGTCTCTTCTTTTCAATTGGATCGCTTTCCTGCAAACTAAACAATAAAAATTTTCAAAAACATTGTGGACCTTGAACAAGATTTGTGAACAGTATGTGTGCCTGTATTTTTCTTTTCAGAGTTCCACTCATAAGAGTTGCGAGCTTTATAAATACAGTAAAGTAAACAGGCAGTTATGTATCAACTGGCATTGCATTAGTGAATGATAGCTACGCAATCATTCAATCTGCAATCTACGTGATGTCGGGGTAAGATTAAGGGTACTTATTTTAATCAATGGTCAATATGAAACGGTTAATACACTAGTGCAGAAAATCGGATATGAATTTTAGATTTGCAGACTGACAGAAATTGAAATTTTGCATGACACATAATCTCAATGACAAGATTATACACCAAAATTTATTAAATTAAATCATCGCTATTTAGAGAATAGTGTATTGATATGCGTTCGAAACTACAGTTCGACAAAATTAAAATAGTAGGACATTCCCCCGAGGCCGTTCAACTTTAGAGTCCTACACAGCACTTCGGAGAGACCTACAGGCCAACACCATCATACAGACACAGCCAGAGTGCCCGACAAACCAGGGGAAACTAAGTCCCGAAACCCATGATACCAGGGAGAAGCTATGTCGTAGTCATTATGTCATCTTCGTAGTCATTATGCCCTATTACAGTTCGCCAGATGGTAAAACTTTCGAGAAATCAGGAAAAGTTTGATATATATCAATATTTTGAATGCTAAATTTTGTTCTTGATTTTATTTATCTAGTTCTTTATATTTTCTAATTATCGATTGGACTTATTCTCAGACAGATCAGGACTGAGGGAGCACAACGTTTCTTCTTAAAGCACAACGTTTATACTTTTTAAGACGTTTATATATTCGATATTAAAATTCTAAACTCCATTCTTACAAGCTCAAAGCATTTTTGAGTAATGCTGTTCAAAGACCGACGGAATTCTGAAAATATCTTCTTCGAACTCGGGCATTTCTGAAAGGTTAAAATTTGCTAAAATCTCAAGTTCGAATTTTTTAATGATTTTAATAATTTTTACATTTTTTGTAAAAAATTAATAATAGAAAATAGACGATAAAAAGTCAATTGCAAAGAGATTTTTTGTAAAAAAATTATACTATATACTAATTTCGTACAAGAACTAAATTATAATCATATTGCTGCATCATTTACTACCACATAATTATTTACAGTATTCAAGAGAAAGTATTCAAGAGAGAGTATTCAAAAAAAGAGAATTTTTTTTAAAAATGCATTCTGCTTTAATAAACAGGATTGAAAGTGGAAGACTGATTGCATGTTAGAAAAATCATATGCTCACGAGATCTGGTTAGGTTTTTAAGATTAGGAATTCTGGTGTGTAATTAATGGATTTTCTAAAGTAATTTGTTTTATTTTTGACTCTGTACTGAAGAAAGATCGGTTGGTATTAGCAAAAACTTGTTTTTACTTAAGTTTTTTTCAGACATAATTATTGCGTATCTGCTTTTTTTGGGGTGGGTGAGAAGGTGATGCTTTATGTATCAGAAATATTTGATATGAAATATACACATTTTTTCATTCGCCATTTTTTTTACTATTAATAGGATTGCATGGATCTCTGTAGAGACTATGAAGATAATAAGCTCTTTGGTTTGTGTTTGTAATTTCTACATTTGCCTTGCAAATTTATTTCGCGCAGCTTTTGAGAAGGGGATAATTTTGTCCTTGGATAGAAAAAATCTTCATTTGAAATATTAGCAAGAATAAAAGGATTCAAAATGATGGTAGTCATAAATAATAAACATCTGTAATTTTAAATTGTAGAGAATTCACTTTTAACAAGGATAGCTTAGGAAATGTTAATTTTTCTAATTCTTGATGCTGCTTCTAATGTTTAAAAAAATTAAAAGATTGAAAATTTATAATTATTAGACAAAGGTAAAAAAGTTAACTAAATGTGGCATGGATAAATAAATGGATATAATATGGGTTTCTTTCAATATCTGAAGAATTTTATTTGACGATTTTTTATTGCATATTTATGCAATGTCCACTGAAATCTAAATCTTATTAATAATAATATATGTATCGATATAAATAAAATGAATGTTTGTCTGTATGTCTCTTATGTGGTGCCGTGACGCTCATCCGATTGATATGAAACTATAAATAGTTACTTTTTGCTCTTACGGGATGGCTATAGGGATAGTGAAATTATGTATTCTATATAAATAAAAATGAATGTATGTCCATATGAAACTTTGAATACTTATTAATTGCACTTTCTGTTTCTGTAGATGGAAAACAAATATTGCCAACCCTAAAATCTTGAATGATAAAATTAAAAAAATAGAATTAATATCTTTTACGCTTCTCTTTTAAATATCACTCAATTTCACTTCCGATACGAAAATAAATATTATACTTTCTATCATTCCTAATCAAACAAAGCAGTTATTTTAAATTTTAAGTGATATTCTCAAAATTTCTGCGGCAGCAACGAGGCCGGGTACCAGCTAGTGTATACATATTGTTTAATCAGTACTCAAACGATTATTTAAAAATGTAAATATATATTAGTGAAACCTGTAATTCAATTAAAAATTATTTTGGTAAAAATACTTTGTAATGGAAAAAGCCGCATTATTTCGCTGCAAATTAATTTGCTTCTTTCATTCTTCTATATATTTGTGTGATCATTTTAATAAGTCTAAATTTTTAGTGACATCTATGAATTTTTTCTGCTTTGCTGTTTTTTTCATACATAATTGTATTAATTATTCACGGAACTTGAACATGATTTTTTAGTTGTTTTTTAATCCTGCCAATTGTAGACCCCTCAGGAGCTCATCTTCTTTAGGTGAGTACGGGTGTCCCAATCCCCAGGCACCCATGGATCTTTTCTCCCTTTCAATTAATTCTCCTCTCCACCATCTGATGTTTGTTTGATCCTTCTAACCATCGATGGTAGGCGAGGGAGCTCTCCATGAGAAGCTGTCGCCACTCTGTTTGCTTCTTGCTTCTCATGGACAGCAAATACCCCTACGTGTTTGCCATGCGTGGCTATCCATTAGAGGGTGTTGCACTGTGGTCCCCAGTGTATCAATCGACTGGTACCTAGTTACCTGAGTGGCTGGTTTGCTAGGGATCAAGCGAGGGGGTTACTCCTTGGACTTGACGTAAAGGGTGGTCACTGTCCCCGGTGGTAACTCCGAGCTTATACGCTACGGTTAGCACTGAGGTGGGTGCTGAGGCTGGGGATGTCCAGAGCCGATGGCTGCCTTCCCTCGTTGGACTTCGTGGTGGGTCGTGCCGTCGGACCTGAACCATAAACAATGTCGTATGAGCAAGCGTAAAACTGCTCCCTTAAGTGGACAACAATCCGTATCTTTTACTCATTCAACGTAAGTAAATGTTCCTACCTTTTTCTCATTAAACGAGTTTCCTCTGAGAATGAAACATTTCATTCCGCATCTCCCTTTCTAGTCGAAAAAATATCACTAATTATATTGGGAAAGTAAAGAGCATGAAAAAGCTTCGATCCGGTGATCTACTGATTGAAGTACAGTCTTGAAAACAATCGCAACAAATTGCAAAATTAAATCTTTTGGTAACATACCAGTAATTGTCTCTCTACATCCTTCACTGAATTCTTCCAAGGGAGTTATCTCTTATGATGAGTTACTAAATGCTCCGTTAGAGGAAATAGCTGAAAAAATTGAAAGCACAGAGAGTGGGTGAGCCATGTATGTCGTATATCCATATGGGAGGATGATCATCTCATAAATGCTAAGCATTTGTTTCTAACCTTCGATTCTCCCTTATTCCTAGACTACATTAAAGCGGGTTACATGCGTCTCCCTCTTAGGCCATATATCCCCAATCCCCTTCGTTGCTTTAAATGCCAACGTTTCGGCCATTCGAAAAATTCATGCCGTGTGAAACTAACCTGCTTTATCTTTGCTGAGGTTGGTCATGACAGTGTTAAATGTACCTAAGAAAAAAATGCGTGAATTGTAGAGAGGAATTGTCCAACTTGGCAATTTGAAAAAAAGTCATTAGCACCAAAATAAAAAATCAGCCTTCTTATACCGAAGCTCGGAAACTTGTTAAATCCCAAACTTCTGCAGTAATTAGTTTTGCTTCTATCGTACAGATTAATGTTAAGCAGCCAATTTCTACAAACATACCCAAAACCATAATTGCGCTAGAAAATCCTGTTAAGAGTCCAAACATGCGTACTATTTCCAATTCATCTAAATAATCGGCAACTAAAATTAAACATATGCCTGATCCGATTTGTGATGTTGCTACAGCTTTACATAACTCAACTGATTTTCAAGTTGTTACAAAGAAAAAGAAATCTAAAAAGCAATCGAAATTTATCATTGAACATCACAGACAATCATATTCGAAACAAGCATCTAAACTTTGGTTAAACATCTAAAAAAACAAGCATCTCTTTGGGTAACTTTGCCTTTGTAGGCCCAGACTTCAACTACTAGGAAGATTGATAAATCCTCTTCAAATGCTCTAAAGCAAAACCAACCTAAACATGAAATAAATTCTTTGCCCGTCTCAGAACTTGTGCCAGAAGATATTTCAAATGAAAAAATTTACAATGATTTTGAATCATATATAAGGGAAGATACCATAGATTATGATCCAGACGAAAGCATGAAGATACTAAAACTGTTGAACAACAAGAACCACCAGCACAACCCTTGCTCTTTACAAACCTCACATCTATTGATAAAGGTACTCCTAAGAAAATATTAAAAGTAAGCCCAGTTCTATGGGTTAATTTTAAAGCATTTTATCCCACATTAAATATTCCTGTCCGTGAGAGGTATTTAAAGAAACATAACTTGAAAAGGTTGCAATAATTTTCTTTTTTAACATTGTTTTTTCTTTTGCATCTTGTACTTTTTAATGTTTTAAAACATTTTTTGCACTTTTTACCTTATTCTCATTTCAATTAGATTTACGGGGATTTGACCTCATGTCATTTATGATTATTCTTTAATTTATATAGATTTTAAAATACATTCCGATTTTACCATTTAATTGGCGCAGAATAGACAAGTCTGGCTCTGGCGCTACTAAACCCCACCTAACCAACTCACCTGCCAATTTTAATCATGGTTATATAATTAGATGCTAGGTGATGGATATAGTTATACTTTTCTGTTACTCTTATGCTACGTAATTTGATTTCATAATGAAGGTCGATATTCAATGAGATTGTTTCTTTCTGAATTGAAATTTTGCATAATTCTGTTGAGGAAATCACAAATACAATGCGAAAGTAAAATAATTGAAATTTTAGTCATTCATTATTCTCGGCAACCATTGATAAAGATTGAATTGGAAATATGAAAATGGAATTCAAAATATGGAATTGTTTTACATTTCCTCGGAAGTCTCTAAAAAGAGGTTATTTATTGATCATTACAGGAATAATAACATTTTATTCTAATCTTTAAAATAAAATGCCATCCTAAATGTCCTCAAATGAAAATACTGCACAATGCAATTTTCGTTATTAATTTAGTTCAGAGACTTTGGATTTCTTAAAAGTTCAATTATAGATTCTTTATCACGAGGCAATAATAGATGTCTCTTTGATTGTCTGTTACTGCTGATCTGATTATACAAATAAATATAAAAGTGAATCCCGGTGATTCACAAAGTGAAAAATGAAAATTTTTAGAAGAAACAACAAATAACGAGAATTATAAAATTTTATTAAAAAAAGTCGCTATCTTGACCATCAAATAGTGGATAAATAGGAATATAAAAATTAAATAAAATTTATTTTGCGATAATAGAGTATTTGAAATATTGTTTAATACATCAATAGTTCTTCCCACGAATTTATTATATAAGTTGTACTACTGGCAACATAAAAATTACCGAAATTTTGCAAAAATTTAATACATTTTTATCTGGAAAATTGTGGCCATTATATTTTATTACAATTTCTTTGATTTGTCATATTTAAAGTGTTAAAATGACTTCCTACTTTATTTATACCGGGACATTATCAAGTTTTTAATCAAAACAAATGAATTTAAATAAACATAAATATAAGGAGGAGAATAGTTTTTTTGCAATTAATTTTGGGTTATTATTAAACCATTTTACTTGGAATTTGCTTCCTTTCTAAAATAAATTATTCATGAAAGTACTAAGGCAAAAATCAATGAGTTTCTAAACATAGATAATTGATCATAAAAGTCATGAAACATAGATAATTGATAGTAATCATAGAAGTCTGATAAATAGCTGGATCTGTTTAAATGCAGAAGAATTTCTACCTAAAATATAACAAATAATCTATTCGATAAAGGAGTTCTTATGAGTTTATTTGAGAACTCCTAAATTATTTTACTGAAAACGATAATTTCTCCGTGATAGACGAAATTTTAATTAGAATAAATTAAACTTTAAGACTGTTAATTACAAGCTATTCAAGTAAACGATATCCATTCATATACGCTTTGCACAAAAACATTACCAAAAAAGAAAAAAAAGCAAGTAATTGCGCTTATAATTAAGCTTCCCTGTTATAACTCGCTAAATTCTACAGTTTTGTAGAATTTTCAGATGAAAGTACGCTTTACTTTGCATCAGTAAGTGAAAGAATGGAAGAAAACATCGAGAAAATAGAGAAAATAACGCTTTCCTCTTAATTGTTTCACAAATGTTCCTCAAAAGATGCGCTAAGTAGACACAAAGAACTAATTGTTTCGCTTAAACAATTGAATTTCGCTTTCATTCTGGCCGTAACCATGTAGTGACTATTCGATCCTAAGTGGAGTGAAACTGAATTTGGCTCCAGTTACAAAAGAAGAAGAAATCTTAAAGCAACATTTCTATTCTCTGTGGAACAAAAGGTACAAAAAAAATTGAAAGTTGCCTCGTTCTGGAGAAAAGTATCGTTGTTATACCACTGTTGTTTTCAAAAAATGTAAGAAACCATAAGGGAAATTATTCTCATTATTAAAAACAAGTAATATAAAAAAAATTTAGTCAATTCTTACTTTAGGCAACAAAGAAATTTATTATTTTAGTTGCTTTTTATTAAATAATTACAATTTATAAATATATATATATATATAACAGAATCACAATATTAAGTGATAAAAGAAGTTTTTTCTAGAGATCTACTCGTTTTACGACTGACGGAATTAATTCATAAATTTATGACCTAGTGAGTATCTTATGTATCCTAATACATCAATTGAACTCGCATTCTTCACTTCCACGTGAAAAATACTAAAATCCTTGTATTTTACAGATAGAACTATTAAATGTTGATTTCGATTTTCATTACAAACTGCTAACATCCTATTTAAAGTATGAAAATTTAATTTAATTAATTAATATTTGCAAAACTAAACTAATATCAAGTATTGTCCACTAAAAGTTTTTTAAAATGTATATGAACTCGAGTGGATGAACAAAAAGTATTTTATTAATGATTGAAAATCTGAGCAAGATTATATATATATATACATATATATATATATAGAGAGAGAGAGAGAGATAGTGTAGTAATTGTAGAAATTGAAAAAAAGGAAAATGCTCTTGAATATATAGGATTTATTTATTTATAAATTGTTTCTCATGGTTTTTTTTATCTGCTGAGTGAATGGAATTTAAGCCTTAGATCTGACTAATCTTCGCATTTTGGACCTAATAGAGCTAGAAATACGCATTTTAGAAAATGTCCACCTGTCTGCTACGAAGGTTACCATATAATAGTTTGTGCTAAGCAATTGTAATTTGGTACATTGTCTTTACGCGATATTTGTAGATTTCTATCAAACTGTGAGTAAAATCTGTTCCGAGGAAGTCCATCTATCCAGTCTGTTTGAATGTGAGTTAACACGATACTTACAAAACGACGAGAGCTAGATAGATAAAATATGGTAACCCTATTTAAGATCTATAGCGTAGCCATTTGTCAAATATGGAGCAGAGAGAACTTCATCAGACTAGAATTGAATTTGTTTTTCCGGCAAATGCTAAGTAAATCATTTTTACTACAAAGTAAGCACTTCTTGATATTCTGTAAAAACATGTTTTACCATAAATTTTAAGATTCTTTCAATAAACGGAAAGATTACGTGTTAACAATCTGTTTTTCAATTTCTACTATTAGTTCATTATATATATTGTTTAAAATGCCAATCGTTAATAAATTTTTTTTCATCCATTCAACTTCAAATATATTTTTTAAAAGTTGTTGTGGGTGCCACTTGATGTTAATTCAGTTTTTTTTTCAAATATTAATTAATTCATTAAATTTAATTAATTTTTAGTACTTTTAAGACAGTTTTAGTAGTTTTTAATAAAAACTGAAATACCAACTGGCAGTAACTCAATCGGGAAAATGTAAGAATTTCAGTATTTTCTAAGTGAAGGTGAAGAATACGAGCTCAATTCTTGCGAAAATGAATAATTATTTGATAATTATTTAATAAACTAAACTATTTTTTTATTTGATCTAAATAGGATTGTATTCTTTTTTTATCACACTTATTTGGTCTGAATTTGTTAGTATTTTGAATTGAATATTTGATTTTTATCCATCATTGTTTTCTATTTTAAATTTCTTTTTTCCCTTAATTCGAATATATTTCCAGACTAAGAAGTAGTTCACCAATATATTTAATCTCATTTACTTCTACAATTATTTAAATGATTAGCCCCAAGCATTTGCGGTATTATGAATAAAAATAAAGTAAACATCTAGAGCTCTAAGTATATTGATAATCTGAAAACTAAATGATTCTGCTAAAATTCCGGAACTTATAACATTTCAAACAAACTTTTTAAAATAAAAGATTTTAAATAAAGTAGTTCATTCACAACGTAAATATCGTTCGTTCTATACGATGATAAAATTAGAATGTGCTATAGGGTGATAAACCTTGGCTCATGATAAGCCTTATTTTATTTTTATGAGAAAGCAGATTACTTCCTGTTTGGATTAATTTACTACCGAACTAACATGCTTTGTGAGTTATAAAAACAAAAATTAATGCAATATTATATTGTGTAGGTGTTTCCTCCAGTAATAAAAAATTATTACTACGTGAATATGCTTAGAACTGAGGATAAAATCTGAGATACTTTGTATATGGGAGGAATAATCTCGGGTTAGGCAAGCTGATACAATTTCTTGCATATTGAGGCTATAAGACTCTCAAAATTTCTACCAAATATTGGGGGAAAACTAATCCTAGAACGAAAAATTATATAAAAGAAATTTGTTGATACAACTTTCCTACATCAATTTATTTTCTACAAAATACTGACAGACATTAAAATTTTCTGAATTTTCAGTTTAAGTCATTGTTTTAGAAATTTATATATACTGTATTGAATGATTTGAAAATGTATTACATGAAAACAAAATATTAGAATTAAAATATTATATTTACTTTAGGATAATTTTTATATCTAACTAAATTGCAGATGATTTAAAAGCATAAATACTTCACAGTAAAAAAGCTTAAACGTTTAGTATTAAATGATGACGAAATTTTATTAAAATCACGCGTCATAAAATCGTAGATAATTACTTTCCCTTTGTTTTTTAATGAGAACAAAAAATCGCCAGATTATCGTCTAAATTCCAGAATTTCTCCGATATATTTTTCGTTATTGATGTAAGAAGGGGGAGCGGGAAGGCATCTACAAAAATCTTTTAACCCTCTAATCGAGAACGTTTCTGTTTCTTTTCCGAGGGATAATAAGAAAATATCAAACAGAGAGCAAAACAAGTTTATTAACCGAATGTTATGTACAAATATGATTACTTCGAGAGATTCTCAAGAAGTAATCATATTTGTATATATAATATTATGTAAAAATTATGCATTTTATTATACATTATGTACAATAAAAAGTATAAACATTTTACATAATGAACAAAATAAACGTTCATCATGTATTCTTATGCGTTTTGTGATTTTCCGATCTCCTCTTCGAAGAATGCACATGAGCTTCCTATTAGTCTGGAAGATGATTGAATTTTATTTTCAATAAAGAATATTATGCAAAAATATCTAACGATTCATTTTTCAAAGCCGTTGTGTTAACATGAAGGTCGACCAGCTAGTTGGCTGGGATTCCATCACTCTTCGTTTGTTGTTGTTGTTTTTAAAATTTTTACTAGTTGGTTAAAATAAGTTGTTCAGAAAACTTGCGTCTTTACTACCCCCTCCGATGAAGAATGCCTTAGAGCCGAAAAGTTTACCTCGCTTATCTGAATTGAATAACTGGCTTAGAAGCCAGATCATCCAGCTGAAAAGCTCTTCCAGTCTAAAAAGATGTTTAAAAACAATGTTTAGACCTATTACATTCGCGGTAGCGTTTTTTGAACAAAGGTTCCGAAATTTAGCCACCAATATTAAAATATCTTAGTTTTCAAGGCGACTATGTCGAAAATCATACTTGTCGATAACTTGCGATAGTTAATTTATCTTGTTTTCCATACTTATCTATTTTTATAGTCTATCGAAGCTTTTAAAAAAAGCGATTGTTATATGTGCATTATTTTGTGTTTTTATGCATTATTGTGGCTATCTTGTATGTAATGTTTTTCATCGAACGATGTGTAATGAAGAATGTGTTATAAAAATAGGAAATTTTCAAATCTTTTATATGGAATACTTACATAAATAAAAATTAATGTTTGTCATGTCTCTTAAGCGCTGCCGTACCATTCATCGGATCGCGATAAAACTTTGAATACTTATTGCTTGCACTTATGGAATGACTATAGGCATCGTAAAATTATGTCATCTATATAAAAAAAATGAATGATTGTCCGTATGTCCCTTATGTGCTGCCGTGCCGCTCATCCGATTCTATACAGTTCTATGATGGCTGCTTACGAGTCGGATACTCAAGAAATTTGTTACTGCTGAAGTTGGAAAAACATTGCAAAAAAAGTTGCCCACCCAAAAGCTCTTGAATCATAAGGTTACATAATATATCATTTACGCTTCTCTATTATATACCATTTAATTTTAATGATTGTATTCATTTCTGATGCAAAATTAAATATTATTATATCAATCCTAATTAAAGACAATTATTTTAAATTTCAAACGATATTTAAAAGTTATTTCTTCTGCTGTCGCAACGCGCCGGGCACCAGATAGTTCTGTATTACTACATATACATTTTCAAATAAATTAGAAATTAAACTTAAAATGCAGTCTTATTCTTTCAAAAATTACTGAGGAATAGCCTAGAATGATGCGACAACTTATGTGTCATGTTGAAATTGTCACTGTGTTCCCATATGGAGGCTCGCCTTCAAAAAACTAGCAGAGAAAGCTAACTATGTATATGTGAAGTGGTAATCAGTGCATCTATATGCGAAATTTCATTCCCCTATTCCTTAATGTTACCGAATTTCAACTGATTTTCAGTGAATTTTTAATCTACCGAATACAATGGCTCGAAGAAGAAAGTTGATTGTGAATAATTTTGAGTAGTAATTATGTGAAAAATATACGAAATTAATTTTGTTTTTGAATATTTATTTAAAAAAAGGAAAAAAACATATAGGAAACTAAATTATACCCCTTAAAAGGCAAATGTATTTTTAATAAACTGGAAATAAGGACTCTGTGTTGATTAAAAGGAGGTGTTTAACAAAAATATCTATCTTAGAGGTTTATCAAATGATTTGTTTAAAATTTTCCATAGCGCCAAGAAATATATTATCTAGTTTTTCTTCTAAAAACATAAATTGTATCTTTATCCATTCTTTAAATATTGGGATTTGACTGATAAATTGAAATTTTCAATTTTTTTTCTGATTGGGAAACGTTAAAATAACTATAAAATATTTCTGTATAAAATGACTACTTATTCTCTTATTCAGGAACTACAGGAAATTATTATACCGAATTTGAATAATATACATGCATTAGATTTTAGTTTTCAGAGGTGTTTTGTAAGAAAATGCCATCACAGATTAGAAATTCTAAAAACTGTTTGTACACATATGATAGAATTAAAATGTAGGTAAATGCAAGTATAGAAAGCAGTGTAACTTTCCAAAAACAGTTTTCGAATCAAAATCCTAACTCTTTTATGAAGAAACCTGTTCAAAAATTAAAAATAAATTTAAAAAAAATTCATAATTTTTCCAAAAAAAAAAAAAACTTCTTTGATGTTGTCGCCTACTTAAACTCAATAGAAAGCATATATCAGCAATACTCAAAAGAAATTTGTGATTTCTCTCATACTCTTGCCTATACGATTTGGCCAATTGCACATATGATACCTTGATTTATTTAGAGCCAAGAGGCAGATTTTTTTTCCTAAATTAAAAGTTTATAATATGAATAACACGTTGTCGAAATTTGGATAGATTTTAAAGAATTCTTTTACAGTTGATTTATATACGTCTCCCATTATTTTACCAATATTTCATTATTTCCCACGTACCAAGTAATGCGAGTAACATATCTCGCATTAGTCATCCAATATTTCATTATTTACCACGTACCGAGTAATGTGAGTAATATATCTCGCATTAGTCAACCAATATTTCATTATTTCCCACATACTCTTGAGAATTTAAAGCTCTAAAGCTCCATTCTCAAACCATACTTCAAAATAATATTTAATAATTAATTATATTTTTAAATATAATTGATCTACTCGTTACTTTAAATGAAAGAAACGAAGCATACATATCACTACGAAAAAAAGATAGACAGCATAGTTATTTGTTGGACCTAAACACTCATCGTCCTTAGCATATATTTTAGAAACAAAACAACGTGGTACTGTTAAGGCTATTATTTGCAGAATAACTTTTCAAAAATGATGTTTGCTTTTGTCTTCGGGGAATCATATTAAATATATCATATTTATTAAACATTTCACTTTTAATGTGATTTATCAGCAATGAGTTTCTTGGTTATTATTGTTTGAGTATTAATTATTGCATTCAATAATCATTGTTTACGTTTTAACGATAAGGTGATATTTTGTAGAGAATTAAAAAAAATTCTTTTTGAAATATATTTCAAACTAAAAATCTAAAAGATGATCGCTGTTTCTCTGAAATTCTTCTACATTTGAGTTCTATTACTTTCTGTGGCTTCAAAATGTAATAATGAGCCTAAATTTTTAAGAACTCAGCAATTTTCTTAAGATATAGATGTTTAAATAGAATCTAAAGATATTTAAGATTCTTTTAATTTCTAATTATTTATTACTCTAATTAATCTTCATTATTTGTTAGCCGTTGAAAGCTAATGTATTTTAATAGATAAACAAACAGCCCGATGCATTTTTAGTGCCTTAATATTATTTCCTGGATATTTAGATAGACTAGCTAATTTCTTTCTTCAGAAATTAGTTTAACATGATTTATTTCAATTAAATTGTTTTAATGCTGGTAAGGGAATCAGTTGAAATTCTTGCCTTTTCAATAAACAGAAGAAATTTAAAGTAATAAATTGAAATGTGGACAAAATATTATGTAGATTTGTTTACGTGTGTATTATTATTGAGTTGAAATTATAAATTCTGATTCTAAATTTTTATAATATTTAAGTTGCTTCTTTTAGCTTGCACATGTAGCTGTTTTTCTTTTCAAATTATTAATTTATTTTTCTTTACTTAAAAATAGATAATCTTTCAACATGTGCTTAGAAATAAGGCGAAAAGCAAACATCCACTCAAATCAACCAGCCTACTTTTTCCCCCATAATTTTAATTAACAAATGTGCCCAAATTAGTGTAACTTTGTATATGCTGCCATTTAACTCACTTATCTATCATTATTATGGTGTATCTTAAATTTACCCTAAAATAAATATAAAAAAATTCTCGTAAAAATTAAACAAAGAATAAATAAATGATAATTAAGTCTATAAATAAGAATTAAAAAAAATTCTTAAAAATTGTATCAGATATCGTTTGGTGGAAATTTGAATAAGCAAATCAAAAGTGTCATGTTTTTTGTGTCTCATTTACGAAAGAATGTTTTTCAAAATGAGCCTCTAATTTGGTTTTTTTCCTAAAAATCTTATTATATTAATTTTGTTGATATTAACTGATAGATGTCCGAAAATTTTTATTTATTCTGAATGATATCTTCGTAAATATTTTTCGATATGTTATTTATTTGTATTAAGTGTACATTCAAAGTCATGTATTTCAGATTTTTGAGTGCTGTTTCGCTACTGATAGCATTTTATATAAAAATTTTAATAAAAAGCTTTACATTTTTAAAGAAATATAAGCTTGAATAAAGAAAAGAGAAAATTGACTTACCTAATATTTGCTGTGTTTGTATTCCATATTGAGACAGTTCTTACAATTTTTTTTCCCGTACCCCTCCATTTATTTCGAACATTTTATATCTGAAGGCTTCTTGTAATGAAGAATCAACAATAAAGATAGACAAAATTAGAGGGCAGTAACTAGGAATTTATAACGTAATTTAAACTAAATATGCATATAGTCCATTATTCAAAAGCAATTTATACAATTTCGAAATGGACATTCTTCCAAATTCTTATATTCTTACCTTGAAGCGATTTTATATAGATTGCGGACAGTAAGAACTATGCAAAGATTTTGCGGATTGTACTATAATAATCATCTGAGTTGGAAATGACCGGAACCGGCGACTGTATATTATTGGAACACCAAGATAGTAGGAGCTTCGATGTCGTCTTAACAAGTTGGAAATCAACAGTGCCGCAAAGAATATCTGCTAAGAAACTGCAATTTTCAAAATCTGTTTTCCCATAAGAAGTCTGTGAACTTTAAATTTCTAAGACCAATAATAGATTTTGCTTACATTTTAAAATTATTTAAACAACCGGTATATAATAGATATCCCCTTTGGTTTTGTCATTAGGAAATTATATGAATGGGGATTCTGCAAATAGATTTATTATAACAACCCCCCACCTCATTCACTTACACAGCTAATTTTACACATTCTTTCGTATAATATTAATCTAAAAATGAATATTTAAAGAGATGAACATTAAATGATTTGCAAAATTCGTTTTTCTCACACATATTGTTCAATAATAATTGATATTTCTTGGTAAAAATTCTCATTTGAATAGCCTTTTCAAAATTAACTATTTGAAGGAAATGAATATCTAATACACTAAAGTGTGTCTATCCAATCAGCAAGAATCATCATAAATGGGTTTTTTATAGCATTTCAATAAAATCTTAAATGGCCAGTATTTGATGTAAATTCTTGGTAGTTCGTCAATCGAAATCAATGCTCATAAACGATGAATGGTAGGAAAAAAGAGAAAGAAAATTGTGGAATCGATCTTTGGAAGGGAGTAAAAAAGTTAAGGAATTTGCTTCTGCGCCGTGGTTGGTGTAAAGATAGTTCTCTGATTTTTAAATTGAAGGAGAGAAGAAATGTCTTTCATTTTCAAAAACCACTCAATCAGTTGTCTCCGCTGTGGGCTTTAATGAACTATTCGCTGGCTGATTCTGAGCTACGTGTTTTTCGATTGTTAATTCATTTCTTGGTTTATTTTAATCCGTGTTTTTAGCTTTTTTTCCTTTTCTATTAATCATAGTATTCTTAGAATGAAAAGAATAATCAAAGAGCATCACAGTCCAAGATTGGCAAAGCACATATATTTAATATAAACGGAAATGTAATCTTAAAAAATAATCTATAGTAGAGTCTCCATTGCTTCAAACTTGAATTTTAATCAATGCCATAGGGCAAACGCAAACTTGTATTCTTATATGGGAAAATGAGTCTTCAAAATTACAATATTTTCACAAGCTTTTCTTTTTTTAGCGAGCTTTTGCTAATAATGCAACATTTCATTCTGTCTCTCTTTTTTACTTTCTTATATGCGTTGTATACAAAAAGTATAAATGTCGTTAAAAAATTCGAACTCGATATATTGATGAATCTTCACGATTTCAACACCCCTTGAGTTTGAAAAACGAACATTTTTTTTTTGAAAATGTCCGTCTGTTTAGGACAAAGATAACTCGAAAATGTTTTGAGCTATATAAATGAAATGTATTACATGGTCCTTACACTATATGTACAGTTTTCTATCAAATTTTGAGTAAATTCTGTTCAGAGTAAGTTCATATGTTAGAATATAAGTTGATACCCTTGATTTTAATATAATAGATTAATTAATAACATTTTGATGTCATACCAGTGGTGCCATCTGGTTATGAATTTGCAAAAATATTGAATACACATATCCGTAATCTTTATAATAATTGAAGTCTAAATATAAAAAAGTACAAAAAAAAGGAATATGATTCTACGTCTTTTAGCGCATGGATAAAAATGGATTTTAAAGCACTGTGATTATAGTTTCTTTATTTATTGATAGAATGTAGCTTAATATAGAAAAAGAAAATTGATTTTCAAACTTACAATTGCAAGAATGGTTTTAATGTAAAGAGATACAGATTTATTATCTCTAACACATTTAATCGCACAGGCTTGCTACATAAAGCATTTAAGAAATTCGACTGGGTTCGGAGATGCTTTTTTACAAAATCGAATATTGTAATGTTTATACCATGTTTTTTAATTATTATAAGGATAAAATGATGAATAAAAGTGAAATGATTTAAATATGTAAGTTAGATTTTGAAGAAAAATCATACTTTGATGTACAGTTTAACCTTTATTTACAAAAATAAGGACTCTTCAAGGTGGAAAAATTATTAAATGTAATTAATTTTTATTTTTATTTTTTTAATTTAATTTAAAATTTTTTTTTTAATTTTCATTTTCATTTTTCTTTTAACATTCATGCGTAATGTATCTTAGAATGCTACAAACAATTATCCAAGAATTATATCCAAAAATTAAAAGAAAATTCACGTAGTATATGAAATTATCTGAAAAATTTGAAATTTAAATAATCATAAATACTTTTTTAGAGCATTTAGCATCATATACATAGTTCACTACATTCTGTTTAACATAATGAACATTAACTATAAATTTCATTAAGATAATCATTTTTTTTAGATATGATGATGTAGAATAGAATTAGGAGAAGACTCGTTTTTCAGAAAATGCATTTAAAGTTTATAAATACTTGTAAAAAATTATCGCTTACATGCCAATTGTTTGCTATAAATTGACTTTCAATTGACATAATAGACACAGAATAAAGACATCGCTGGGAAATGACGCATTCTTATTTTTTGAAACTATTATGGATAAATAAATAAATTAAAATATGAATTTTAATCCAAATTTATGTTTTTAACCTAATTCGGATACCTCAAATTATTTAATATTGTAATTATACGACAGTTTCTTTTGTCTTTCATGATACAATCTTAACTTATTTGTTTCAGGTTCTGTATTCCCTTTTCTTTTATACGATGGTAAGTTTTCTCCTATCATTCATCTATTATGTCGGCATATATTGATATTCAAATATTGACGCGAAACCAAATCTTTAATAATAAATTATAGTTCTTGGCGGCAAATATTCAACAGTTAATGAATCTTGAAACCACTTTCTGCTCCAATGAATTATTTTTAAACTCACAGTTGCGCATAATTCCATCCAGATCGCGGCGGTCAGGTATTAAGGTCTCGTTTTCTGAATCGGGGTGTCTCAAGTTCGAAACCGCATTCCACAGAAGAAACATTTTGTAAGAGCATCTGGTGTACTTCAAATCCGTCGAGGTCATACACTCCCTTCCCTATTGCTGTGGTGGGAAATTCTGGAGAGAAGGGTAGCTTTCAGGTGCCTCCGTCATTTGACTGAGAGTCAAAATTACGAAGTCCGTCCGAAAATAATCCTAATGTTTTTTTAAGATGGGTTGTTAATAAAATAAAATTAAACTAAACGAAGCATAATTCTGTTTTAAAGAGAAAAAGTTGATTAGAAAAATAAACTCTATGCATATGGTGTTTTAAACCGCTTTTAGTTCAAATTAAAGCATTTATGTTTAAAGTAATTCAAAATAGAAATCTAAGTTCCATAAAAACTTCTTTCTTAATGCAAGCATCTCACTACCACCATTGTGAACAATCTACAAACAATTTTAAGACTCATCTTAAAATATTTGGAGGTTCCGAATTTAAATAAATATATTTTTTGGGGAAATCTCTTGAGTAGAAAAATATTCCTATAACTATTTTTTTTAAAATTTTAGTAAAAAAAATATTGAAATTAAATGTTTAAAGCTGGCAAAGATTTATCAAATATATATTTGATTCTGTAAAGTTATTACTTTATAGAAAACTGGATCGGATTCAATACTAAAATTATTTATAAAAATATGAAAAACTCTAGAAATTTATTGATAAATACAAGGCAAAACTTCTTAAATTTATACCCGTCTCTAAATTATCAAAAATCTTCTGAAATACTACTTTATTTTGCTATTTATGAAATTCATTTTTTAAGCTATATTATCAATAATTTCCGAATGATTTTCTAATTTTCAACAATGATCAGTTGATGAGGACGATACCTCAACTACCACCCCACTCTCCTGACTTTCATATATCTTGTTGTAAAGACTTTCGAATATCAACTTATTGGATCAGTCTCATTATCTTGATCGATGCATAATTTTTATAATGTTATTCAATAACGGTTTATTATAAAAATCGAATTATAGTAATGATTATGAGGTCACGGTGACTTGGTGGTAAGATCTCTGTTTCGGAACCGGAGGGCTGCAGGTTCGAAGCCCTATTCCACTGAAGTACAGCCATGTAAGCGGGTCTGGTGCACGTTAAATCCGTCGGGGCCAAAAGGCTCCTCGCTGGTGTGGTGTGGAAGTATCCTAGTGTTGCTTCAAAACGGGCCTTTAATATAACTAAACTAAACCGCAATGATTATAAAACAATTATAAATCTATATGTATTAGTTTTCAAGCTATGCTCCAAAATAAGTTTTATCCTCTTACATGCATGTATCGTTAATTTTCGAAAAGTAAAGGGTAATCAAGTTTTCGAAAGTAAGTCATAATACTGACCGATCAGCCACGAAGGCACACGGATAAACCAAGTAAAACTGAATGACAGGAGTACCGCAACAACAACATTGGCGGGAACTGTGGTTGAGTCATAACGGCCATCACCGGCCATGGTACAGCTTTCCCCATAAGGAGTACATCCTGTCTTTGATGGGAGGGCCAGACTTCCCCCTATTATTGTACCCACTGGGGTGACGAGATTCAACCACCATACCAGAAGTATCTCAGCCTCATTTACTAGGTGCACTCCAATGGTTAGTTTTCGAAGGTAAATCACTGATTGAAAAATCTAAAACATTTTATGATTACTTGTTTGCATTCTTATATGACTAATACAACGCAGATATATTTTAGAGGACATTTCATATTAGATATGGTTTTTTATGATAAATAATTATAATCTTTAATTGTTCCTGTGAATTTAAGTTGGCTTCAAAATGTTTTGAACATCGGGAAATCTATTAATATATTTGAATTTTACTAAATTTGTTATTCGAATTGCAAATTGTCACTATTTATTATTTCTGACGAATAAAATTTTTATTTATTGAAGTTCAATAAGTTGAACTGTTGTCCTGAATTTCGAACTTGAACTTTTCATGTTGAACTTTCATTCCTAACTTAAGAAAAACCGTTATTTGTTACATCAACAAGTGTACTTCAAGTAAAATGTATTTTATCCGTGACGAGTATACTCCTCACCAATAATTTGCTGATTGATTGCCACGAATTTCTCACTATAACATGGCGACAAGAATTGCTAAAAATACATATTTGTGTGACGAAGTCATTTGATATACTGATCATATTATTGTAAAAATTATTAAATAAAATAATATTGTAACAGTTCAGATTACGGTTTGTAAGAGAGCTTTGTTTAGTTTGTGGTTGCTGAATTTACACTCACACGTGTTTTGCCGATTTTCAATGCATTTTGTTTTCCAATTCATCATTATTATGGAAATTAAAAGTAAATTAATTTAATTAATTTAAAGTCAATTTAAGAGTAAATTTAAAAACTGGAACAAGGATAAATTAATTAAACAAAACACATTATGACTTTCGAATAGCTTTCATATATACACTGAAGTGACAAAAGCCATGGGATAGCAATATGCAAATATACAGATGGCAGTAGTATCGCAGCGAAAACGTATAAATGCGCAGTTCGTTTTCCAGAGCTTTCATTTGTGTTCAAGTTATTCATGTGAACAGGTTTTTCGTGATTTATGGCGGCAAGACGAGAATTAACAGACTTTGAACGTGGAATGTTAGTTGGAGCTAGACGCATGGGTCATTCCATTGCGGATATCGTTAGTGAATTCAACATTCCGAGATCCACAGTATCAAGAGTGTGCCGAGAGTATGAAATTTCAGGCATCCCATCCCATCATGGAGAGCGCAGTGGGCGACCACCTGCACTTAACGACCGAGACCGCCGACGTCTGTGTAGAATGGTCAATGTTAATAGACACGCAACACTTCGTCAAATAACTGCAGGAATCAATGTGGGAAGTACGAGGGACGTGTCCGATAGGACTGTGCGGCGAAATTTGTCTTCCTTGGGCTATGACAGCAGAAGACCGACTCGAGTGCCTTTACTGACAGCACGACATCGCCTGCAGCGACTCTCCTGGGCTCATGAGCATATCGACTGGTCCTTACACCAATGGAAAACCGTGGCGTGGTCAGATGAGTCATGATTTCAGTTGTTACGAGCTAATGGTAGAGTTCGAGTGTGGCGCAGACCCCACGAAGCCATGGACCCAAACTGTCAGCAAGGCACTGTTCAAGCTGGTGGTGGCTGCATAATGGTGTGGGCTGTTTTTACATGGTATGGACTCGGTCCTCTGGTGCAACTAAACCGATCATTGACTGGAAATGGTATGTTCAGCTGCTTGCAGATCACTTGCAGCCATTCATGGACTTCACGTACCCACATAACGATGGGATTTTTATGGATGACAATGCGCCATGTCACCGGGCCAGAACTATTCGCGATTGGTTTGAAGAACATTCCGGACAATTCAAGCACATGATATGGCCACCTAGATCGCCCGATATGAATCCCATCGAGCATTTATGGGACATCATCGAAAGGTCCGTTCGTGCCCAAACTCCTGCTCCATCCACACTTTCACAATTTTGGACGTCTATACAGACAGCATGGCTCAATATTCCTACAGAGGACTTCCAACGATTTGTGTACTCCATGACACGTCGAGTTGTTGCACTTCGCCGGGCAAAAGGAAAACCGACACGATATTAACAGTCATCCCATGACTTTTGTCACTTCAGTGTATATATATATATATATATATATATATATATATATATATATAATATATATAATATATATATTATATAATATAATACTGAAAGTGTATTTTCTTACTTTGGAAGTAAGAAAGCATATGATGATTAAAATGAAGGGATTTTAAGTTTTTTTTCTTTATTTTAGAAATAGCCTTTTTCTAATTATTTTTTTAAAATTTTAAAGAGCATATGAAAATTATCTTGAAGTCTTCAAAAAATTAAAAAAATTTAACACCAAATATCTTTAACATTGAAACTCATTTTTTAAAATAATTATTAATAAAATAATTTAAATTTATTTATTAAAGTAAAATTGCAGATATAGTGCAGTATTAAATAAAGTGTTAGTGGCTCGAAAAACTGAAAAGAATCAAATGGAAAAATTAAAAAAATGAGTTTTCAAATTTTATTTTTATTTTCACAATATAAAATTTAAAACATCTATAATTACAAAATATCAACAGCAATATAAAATGCAGTTTGTAAAATTCTTTTCCTTTCTGCACTGTATATTTATTTGACTGAAAAAATAATTTATCAAGGATTATCTAGACATAATTCTACCTTCTTTTGTTTCTGCAAAAAAAATACTATTTTCATATTAGTACATAAAGTACGTAGTTGAGCGCTCGCTATATTTAACAGAAAAAAATTATCGTAGTCGGTTCCTCAAATGATTCTTACTTGATTCATTTTATATATTCTCATAAAAAATTCTAATACGTGTAGAAAGAATTTCGACAACAATCTAAATTAGACAGTTAAAAATAATATTTTTTTTAATTTAATTTAATAAGTAAAGCGTTGGTAATTTTATTTCAAACGGCAAGAATTTTGTATTTATACAAAACAGAAGTTTGGCAAATAAGATGTCAAAATTTGTGCTTTTCTCAAGCATGAAGATATTTATCAATTGGCTTTTAATTTTTCAATTATATTCCCTGAAGTTAGTTCACAATTTAAAATGAATGCATGAAATTTTACTTTATTTCTAAATTTTATACTGCAACTGATTTTAATAAAAAAATCATCATCTATTTTCTAAAATGTACGAATTATAAAAATGTGAAGAAAGAAACAGTAGCTATTGAAACTTTTATTTAATATCTAATTGAGGTTTACTGATAGTGTAATAAACCTCAATTAATAAATAGTATGGGGGGAGATTAATAATTGATATATATTTATAAAAAACAGAAGAAAATGTTGATTAATAAACACATTGAAAGATTATTTTCCAGAATCCCATTCTATATTTCTATTTATGGAGAAATACCAACACATAAACATATATCATAACCTGTCACTAGAGGGAGACCAATTAATATTCATTAAAGAAGCCATTTTGCTCAGCGGATTTTAAGCCGCTCTTTTCTGTTTCGTTGTTCAAAACGTGGCAACGGTGTAAAAGAGCAAAAACGGTTTCTTCCGGTTGGAAATAAATCTCGAAAATGTGGTTTTTCCATTTCGTTCAACAAGCATGAGTTATTTTCTTTTGCAAGCGCATGCAGAAAAACGCATATTTTTTTTTCGCCCTTTCTGGTCAAACTGCATTAGGAAAATTGATGATAGCCGAAATCTTTTGTCTTGGTGTTTTGAAACATTTCCAGCTGTAGGGAAAAGTCCTAAGAGCAGTTTCCATGCTCCCTCTGCGAGTTCTTTTTGTGAAGATGGCTTCTTTTTTTTTACAAGTGAATTTCTCTGGCTTGCGCCATTTTCAGGATAGAATGAGATTCTTTTCTTCTAAGAAAGCAAACAATACCTTCTGGATAGAAATCAGAAGAGTTGAGAAGACGGAAGGCTGCAGGAAATGTTTCTTCTTGTCTTTTTCAGTGTCGTTAAAAATGTAACAATGCTTCCATTTTCTGGGTTTTCTAGGTCAGTTTTTGTTTTTCTGCAACGATTTTGAATTCAATTGTGTATGAAAGAAGAAAAAACTGTTTTTATTCGGTTTTTTGAGAAATAAATGTCTAAAAGATATTTTTTTTAAATAATTTGTGGAGTTAAAATTTGTGAAAAATGTAACTGCAGTTACTACAGTTCAGGTTTACAGATTGGCTGAATATTGCTCAAGTGTTTCATTTTCTCTTCTTTGTGATTTTTAAAAGATATTTTCGATTTCATAGTCTGCCTAAAAAGGAATATTATCAGAACAAAAGCCATTTTGGTGGTCAAATTTGCAGTGTAAAGATACTGCCATGCAACTTATATAAGAACAATCGTTTATTATATATTTTGCTACGGAACTCTACTAAGTCCTTAAAGTCACCGAGTTTAGTAGGGGGTGTACGGAGACGTATAGTCAACAGGCCTCGATAACAAAGACGACTTCTTTTAACACGAAGTCACGGATACGCAAACAAATTCCAACACAAGCAACACACTGCATTATGGTATAGAACGAAGCAGCACAACAATGATAAGCTGGTCGAAGCAATCAGAGAGAGAGCTCCTTCAACTATTAACCAGAGTTGAACTTAAAACACTGCCTCTAGATTAGTCTCACTGCCTTTTATGGTTCCAGAAACACAGTAGAAAATGTTTTTGAACTGCCAAGCATATGTCGGTAACTATTAGTTTTATTGCCACAATTCTGGATGTTTCCAGTATTATCTCTTTGGTCGCCGAATCCGTCGCCAAGTTTGTCATCAAGTCCTGGGATCACTGATAAGGCATCCGATCAGCATCTAACAGAACTAATCGCAATACGGTGTTTCCAGTAATTGAAATAATCGTGCTAGAAAACCAAAATTACAAATTTGTAACAATATATATAACATAGAATTGAAGCTGAAACGCCGAGAGGACGACAAATGAGGATTCCAACTGCAATTTATTTTTCCATAGGAGGGCTTAATTGACTCATGGGAAATAAAGGTGGCATGCATCCGTACATATCTGGATACAAAAGGACTGTGCGATAAATTTTTTCCCTCAATGCTTACTTTGAAAGATTCTGATAGAAATTTCTTTGACATACATCGATTCAGAAAAGGGAATTTTGGAAAAATGTCATGGGCGTTAGGGATTTTTATCCCTTCGTTTGCAGCGTGATAATTAGAGTCGTCAATTTTTTGAAACACATATTAGAAATAATGAAATAAAAAAATTGGAATTGGTGGATTTGTCAAAATTTCGAGTTCGAGTTTATTGGCGATTACAATATTTTCTATATACTAGGATATAAGGTATAATAAATATACCATATTCTAAACTGATCTACAAGTCTAAACTGACTTGTAAATGAAAGGAAGTATCTTATGAAGTATACAGTCTAGAGCTGTAAACTACCCAAAATTACTATTATGTTTTACCAAACATCGCTCTTGTGATTATGGTATTACCCTTTTTAACATCACTCGATCATCAGTTTGCCCTAAAAATTTATTTTTTAGAGATGTGACTTATTATGTAAATGCTAAACAATCCCTTTTTTATATTTTTTATTCGCATGTAAGGTATATATTTGCTATTAGATTTTCTGTTTCATTTCTAATTCAAAATTATATAATACCATGTGTTTCTGTAACCGCAATATATAATACTTTATTTCAAAGTGTTCAAGAAGAGCTTGGACAAATGTATTTTTTGTGCACTTTCTATTACCAAACATCAACGTTTTCACCAGAAGCGTTGGTACTGAAAACTATGATTACCAATTAAAAGTTCTATTCAAAATAAATGCTGTTAATTACAACTGGCGATTACATTATAATTACTTTATGCATAATTATGCATCAACTAATATTATACATATACGATTTAGTCGATTAATATTGAAAATAAAAGCTTCCGATATAGGAGTTGGTTTTCACTACCTAATTTGGTTCAGAAAGAGTTGGGAGGGGGCAGTTACTCTCAAACAATGACGGGAAAATTTTCCTATGGGAGGGGATGTACCCCAGCCGGCAATGGTTTGTAGATCTATATATCGAGTCTATAATCATGGCATTTCTGCCATTAAAATTTTCCATGTGCTTTCAGAAGGGTTAGAATAGTTTTTGATTATATAATTGTTAGTTAATTTTGTTGGAAATTCTAAAAAATTACAAACTTTAACTATGCCCTTTATTATTGCGAGATAGTTCCGGAGCAAATTTGTATATGAATTTTTATGAATGATTTTCATAGATAGTATCATATTTGCTAAAAAATAATTAATCATTTCCTTATCTCTATAACTAAAATCTAAAATCTAAATCTAATAACTAAAATCGCAAAGACTTTAAATCTTGAGATCGCAATTATAGTTCTGTATTAAATTTTGTTTCAATTGGCCAAAAGAAGAAAAAGACTTTCAAAATGCAAATTCGAGTTTTTGGAATTTTCTATTAACCTCTAAATTATCATCTTTGATCATATAATAATTATTTGGTTAATATCATGCCAAATATCACTATTTCTTAACTATTGTTTATCAGTCACTCCAGGTATCGATAGTTTTACTTGAAGTCTACAATTGTTTATTAATGCCATAACATGTGTTTATTTATGTCATTAATACGGAAACAGCATTTTTGTCACGGAGAATGCTAGGAAATTATGAAGACATTATTTAACCGCTATTTTTCAACTTTTTACAGTCTAAAAAGGTTTTTTTCCCTTAAACGTAATGCAAAACTGATTCTTAATATCAGTTTTAATTTAAAGTCCAAATCTAATATTTAATTCTGAGTGTAAGACCCTTAAATGTTTTCAGTTACATCATTCAAATGAGGAAAAGTACAGAAACTATCGAAGACATAAAGACTGGAAAACGATTTGTTGTTTCTAAGTCAGTGATATCAGAAGAACTTTTTAACTTCAAATTATTAGCAAATAATTTATTAAATGTTGTGGAAGAATTCTTTATGTTTTTGGTGCTTTAAACATTTAGTAAAACTGCAAATAATGTCACTTAACCAATAAGTTCGTAATAAACGGAATGAAATTACACAAACTTGCGATAGCATTGTCAAATATTATGGCATTTAGCTCAGTCCATAAAAGTCCCCTTTAAAAAAATTGAAAAAAATTCTTTCATTTTTGCACATTATACAAATCTCCACATCCGTCATAATTCATAAAAACGAGTTCCTGGTTCATTTTCAGAGTCAAGAGTTAAAAGCGAAAGCGAAATCGATTCTCAAATCGCCTTCAAATCAAAATAAACTCTAGTAATTATTCTTCCGCCCCATTAGATAAACGATGATTTTAAAATTTAATAGTTGCGCCCCCAAAATTTTCTCTTTTCTAATGGACTGCCGTTAAAGATGAATAAATAGTTCCTTTTTGAAGAGGAGTAGTTCCGCCCTGATGGCTATTTCGCGTGACTTTATTTTTAAGTTCAGCCAATCACGAGAGAGAGCTTCGGCTGTCTTCTGTGGCTGACTGCGGGAATGAAAGTGCTGCCAGATTTACGATCTTTATTAGATAGTGAGTGTGTAGCGAATTTTTGGGGATTAGCTTTTAAAGTTGGAAAATATTTTAACTCCGAGGTTTTTCGAACTTAGAGCTGGTAATCTTAAGAACCAATTTAAGTTTATGTCGGAGATTAGTTTGGATCTAACGATCATAGAATTCTATTGATTTTTTTTTCGGTTTCGAACGTGGTGGAACTTTATTTTTCGAATTTTAGTGGAATGAAAGAAGTTCCGATCAACTAAAAGCAGTCAATTCCTTGAAATATTTATTTTTAAAAAAATTAGGAATTACGTAAGATTTAGAGAACATGGTCAATTTTTTATACCTCAAAAAGTTGACTGTCAAAATATATTTTTCAAGAGTTGAAATACCTTCATAAAATTATCTAGGGTTCTATATTCATGATTTTCATGAATTTCTAAATCTCATAACTCTCTAAAAGTAAAAATATGTTTATGGAAATAAATTTGGATATAAAACAATAATACAAAAAATGGAACTGAAATTAATGAAATTTGACTTTGTTCTGGAGTTAAAGACATTATGTATGAGACATTAAGTAACTTAAGGTAATAAGCATTAAACTTTGTGAATCCACAAATTTTAAAGAAGGATTGTGGAAGAAATTTAAATTGTTCTTTCAAAAGTTCTCAAAACTGTAATTATCACAAAGGAAATAAAGACACAGGACCCAGATGGACGCTACAAATTTCTGATTCTTCAACGCTTGTTTATCTGCTTATACATGCCATACAGATATTGACAATGGAATTTATCAATTATTTCCATTTCAGTTACTAATCTCAGTTCCCTCTTTCAACCTTAATCATCATTAATTTTTATGTATTCTTATGCCCCCCATTTAGTTATTACTTCACCAAAAAATGAATACAGTTGTGTAGGATTTGATACTGATGGGATTCTCTTTGGAGATCTCTGAGTGGTTTGCCGTCTCATTCTTTCTTTTCTCTTCTCCAACCTCCATCTGGTGCTCATCGAAATGGTTAGGCAACTGATAGGATAACTTTTAGTGTTATTGGTCCAGAATGGCATTATATTATGTATGATCATTATTTTCAGATTATCAAATTTTTATCAAATCCAAGTACTGGAAGGTCGCCTGCCCAAATGAAAAAAATAAATAAAAGAAACATATCTACAAAGAATTAAAAGCTATGTATCTATTCATTTATCTAGCAAAGATGAATAAAATTTGATGCACAGTTTTAGCGTTTCGGGAAAATATCATATTTTGAACATTGTCAGTTAAAGGTTCCCATCTGTCTTTCGAGTGCATGTAAACGCGTCGATTGAGAAACATAATACCTAGATAACAAAGCCCACAACGCTCGCAAAATTGAAAATAAAAATCTGTAAAAATATTTTTAAAACAGCAAAATTGTATCTCTATATCACGTTTGGAATGATTAATGAAGCTATAGATAAATAAAATATGACATGTGATTTGAATTACATCATTGCATTATATCATCATGGTCATTGGCATGACTCTGCCTGTATGTTCAGTAGAGGATTTAGACATTTTGAAGCCCTTGATAGTGGACAATATTAAGCTCCTTTAATAACCTAATCAATTTAATACCGCATTTTAAGCTTTCTTTGAATGTGAAACGTTTTAAATCAATTTTCCTTTTTTTAAATTATATTTTTATATCTGATTCTTTCCTGAGAAGCATCTACGTTTGTATACAAAATTATTTATTTAACTTATAAGTGTTTAGGAATATTTTATTAAATAAATACAATAAAACAGAGAGTAGCCCATTCAGTTAACTTGTCAAAGTGTTAAGATTATCCTAATATTTTGTTATTAAGCTAAACTGCATTTTTCACGTTTGCTTATTTCTACGGTGGAGGGTCCAGGCAGTTGCCATATCTGAAATCTGCTTCTATCTGCATTCATATTTTATAAACGTGATAACTCCAAATTACAAGGAGTTGGAAGGGAGAACAATAGAAATTAGGTTTAAAATATGGAAGATTATTTACTCTTGCTAAAGTTGATTATAATATGCTTACTATTAGAGTTAATATATCAGTTGTCTTAAAAGTATACGTCATTCGAAAAATATTCAAAACATATTGAAAAATTAAATAACTTGTAATAAAGAAAATGTATTTCTTTCGCGAAGTGTTTGAAGTGCTATACAATAAAGTACGAACATAAATATATGAACAATTTTTATTTCATTAAATATTTATTAGAGGGACATACAATTTTTTATTGAATTCTAAAGTGCTCTGCATGTTTTGTTACCAGCAGTAGGTGTCACAGCAATTTTCCTCCAATATTTATCATTTTTTATTGCTTTTTAAAAAAATTGCTCTTCTCTAGATGATATAAACATTGTATCAGAAATAATTTTAAATGAATATTGATATGTGCAAGTATAGCATTACTGATCCATTAAAATAAAGTAAAATTTTCGTTACTACTCAATGCATGGATAATTCTGCTCTACTTTTCGTAGAGAATAATGCGGAATGTCGGCATGATGGAGTGCTTATTTCGCTCTCTACGGGTGGGAGAAGCTATGAGAAGAGGTCAGATTCAATAAACCAGTTATCCTTTCCTATGGGAATATATAAATGATGAATTGGTAAGTTTGTAAAGCTCTTACTACCTAGATGCTGGAAACCGTAAGTAGCCATGCTATGATTGACTGTTGTATATTTCAGTAAACTGTATATGACAGCAGCATAGGAGATTAACTTTGTGATAATGTTAATCGTTTTGTATCATTCCCAGTTGACTTCCTTATTATTAATGGTGATATTAGTTATCCTCATGGAATCTTAAAAGGGGCTATAGATTTTCTGATTTTCAAATAAATTTAAACAATAATTTTTTCTTTTCTCATATTAAAACATATTTATTTAAAAAAAAACATATTGTGACATATTATCCTCCAACAACTCAAATTTCTCAAAATTTTGTACATTAAATAGAACATTAAATTGAACTTTCAAATGCTGGTGATTTTTAATTTTGCTTCGTCGTGTGATTGCTTCGAAGTAATGAAAACTATTACATTCAAATCACAATTATAAGAATCACATTAAGAATATAATTATTCTATTCGTAATTTACCTATTGTAGAAGCCTGTTATGGAATGTTCACATTAATATTTTGAATTGTTTAAGAGAATTCTAATAACGGATGAAGAAGTTAAAATTTTAGTGATTTTATTTTTTTCATTTGTCAAACATCAGTGTACTCCAAAAGTTATTATTATAAATTTGGTTACAAAACTTGATTCCTTCAAAGGTGATATGTGAATCCAACTTGAAATAGTTGGAATTTGCATAATGGTTGCTATTTCAGCCTTGACAGTAAAAAAAATCTTAAAATTTGTAATTCTGAGCAATCTTTATTTTAAAATTTAAAATTGAAGATTTTGTTTAAAAGAAAGATCTGAAATGATTTATTGCATTGCACATAAAATTTCAATTGCTTTTATCTTAAGAACGATATATAAATTTATTAAAAACTTCATTGTAACCTTTTTCCTTTCACCAACTAACTCTAAACAAACAATAATACATAAATCAAACCATATTAACTTTGAATTAAATTTCTTTTTATTCATATTTTACAATGTATATTTCAGACAGAGGAAAAGAAATCACATATGCTCATAATATTACATTTATATAAATATATAACAAGGAAAACTTAATTTCCATAAAATTAATGATACTTATCTTGAATATATCCTATTTGAAGTAATATATATCATAAAATATTAGTATTTGAAATAAAATTTAACAAGAAAATTGAACAGTTTCCGAAGTTTAAAATGAACTTATAATAAGTTTCTTTGTAAAATATTTTTAAAAAAGTCCTGATAAATACAAAAAATGGTTTAATTTGTAGAATCTATATATTCATAAGTTTTAAGTAATTTTTTATAATAAAACTGGGAGCAGATAAGCAAGTTTGTTTATTATTCTACAAATAATCAAAACTTAACATTCTTTTTGTGCTTTGTACAATGGCATTATGCAATTCATATTCATTTTCTGTGATGACGCATAGTCTTGGATCCTTCTCAGGAATTTAAAACTCTGTCGCTTTAATGTTGAAAATTTTTATTTTCGTGAATATTGTATGTTATTCAGAATAATTACTTTTTTTCTGACTGTTAAATTATGGTGATAAAATGAGATTTGCAAAAAAATTCAATTTGCTTACTTTTTATTTCAGATGTAAAACATAGTTTTGGGAAAAATTAAAGATTAGGATAAGTTTTGAAACAATTTCCGTCGTAATGCAGATAAGCAGCAAATTGGTTTTCCCTTTGCTTACACTTATGCATAATTAATTTCTACTGACTGTGAAATAAAATATGAGTTTTTTATAATTCTTCTGTGTTAAACTGTCAAATAAAGCGCTACACAATTTCGCACAGAGGAGAATATTTCTCAAACCTTAAGAGAAAGAATGGACTTTTCGGAGATTTTTAGATAATTTAATTATTTAAAAATTAAGAAAATGTTTGTGTTTTTGTATCGATAAATCTTACACATCAAGCAAAAGGACTTTAATAAATTTAAATTTGTTGTTTTGAAAGATACCAATTTCATATTTTTTCAAAATTTCTAATTTTTGAAAAATAACTTTAATTAATATTTGGAAGAATTTAAAGGTGATTCTAAACACCTTTAAATTATTTTAGATTTTTATGTAAATATTTAATATACACTTTTTTGATTACTGAAACCAAGAAATAAGCTATTTGCTAGACTATTTTTTCTTTTTATTTAGCAATATGATTATGAAGTTTTTCTTTTTTTAATTCAATAAATTTTAATTAAGACTTCTCTGGTTAAAATTTTTTAGACATTATAATGGATATTATTGCAAAGTAATGAAAAAGGTACAAATTGAGTGCATGGAAGAATTAAAATTAAACAATATTTAAGAGCTATAAACAAGTCTTTGAATTAGATGAATATTTGTGCATCGAATTACTTTTCCAATTACAAGGTTCAATTCTTTTATTAGCATATTTCATTCAACTGAAATTGTTCATATAATGCAATTAAACTGCTTTGGTGTTGAAATCAACTTTTACTATGTATTTGTGCAAGTTATAATTAAATATATATATATCGAAATTTTGTTTGACAAGGACAAATGGTCAGCCCTGTATAATGCTAATAGTAGAGATAAAATCATGAAATTTTTATCTGTTTACGCAAATATCGAACAACTTGCCTTTAAAGAAGGCTATTCATTTCTCAAAGTCAACCTTTAATATGCATTTTGCTGGATTGAGAGAAATCTCTTGCAGACTTAATAACATTTTTCTTTTCTGTACATAACTATGTACATATTGAAACACTCAAAGATTTATTCGCTTCGATCATTTTAGGTTGGCAGATTCAACGCACTGTCTTGATTCACGTTTGAAGCACCCAGTTCTTTGACCACTTTTGAGTTCCTCTTGATCATCTGCTGTTTCCTCGTTCGGACAATGTCCAGATGCTGCGTGATGTAGTGCTCGTTAGGGGCCAGAGCAGAGGCCTTCTCCAAGCAGATTTCAGCCTCTTCCATGAGTCCACGTTCCACATGTACCACGCACAGATTGTGGAGTGCTTGGACATTGGTCGGTTCGTACCGCAAAATACTCTCGTAGCACTGTAAAACATACATACGAAATTTCAGTGATAATTTACAAACTATTTTGGAGAAATATAATTATCATAAATAATAATCGGTGAAAGTTTCTTCCCATTGCATTCTCGTATACTTAAACCTATCACATATGGTGACTCAATAGATGAAACCACTTAATGAATTAAGTAATTTTTTAAAGATAAATAAAATACTTAAATATTTAGTGGTACACCTGTAAGATTAAAATCAGTACAAAAAATGTGCATACGATTAAGATATTCGTTTCCTTTCCCACAAAACCTAATAAAAATATCTTCTTTCTAATGCCAAGCTGAATTAGAGTAGCTCTTTCGAATTACGGTAGCCTTTCGTTGTTAACGAGCTCCGTTAAGGTAAAAGTACGACTTTGCTGGGACACACACGACATGGCCCTTTTTAGGGGGTGGTCAAAATCGTTCATACACTCATTCATCCATTCACGAGTCAGAATTTAGATCCAAATCAGAGACCGACTCATCCCTGATTCTATACTCCCAGATGTATAATTTGTTAGGGGAACTTGGAGAACTTTGCTGTCACGACATATTTAACTTGCCCTTAATAAAAATATTTTCCTTCATAAAAGTATTTTTTTTCACCTCCCTATTTAAAAAGAGGTATTTGTAAAGCATGATCAAAATCGTTAATGCTACGAGTATTAAAATTTTTGACTTATGAGAATATTGTTCTATATATTATAATATAGAAAACCGAAATACATTTTTATTTTTCGTTATATTTTTTCACAATTCAAATTAAAAACTGAATCAAAACTATAATTCTAGAAAGCAAAATAATACCTCAAATTTCATATACCTAAATCATAGAATATTTTACTTGATTTTTTAATACAAAGTCTAATTCGACCAGTTTTGGAATTATAGCGTTTACATGTATGTGGGTGCAAAACTGACATATACTCAAATCATTCGTGAATTTGACACGAAATTTGATTCACATTTAGACTTTAGATGCTATAACTTTGAATCTAATTACATCAATCATTTTGGTTTTTAGTTTTGTTAATGTCCCATAACGGGATGAATGTCCCCTTTTAAGATGAATCTCGTAATTTTGAACCTTGGTTAGTTGACAAGGACAACATCTGGGCATCCTTTCTCCCAACTTTCGCATCCCATCAGAGGGAACTCCTTTAGCCTCTATGGATTTAACGACTTGACACGACGTTTTTTCGGTCGAATTGGGTCTCGAACTCTGAGCCTTCAGGCCCCGAAGACAAGAACTTACTCGTAGACCGTTGCGGCTCTTTTATCAATCAGATTACTTATATTTAGTAGTTATCCTGCACCTTTTCATTTGGGTAAATAAAAGCACTAACTTTTCGTTAATGAATTCCGTTCAAGGATTGATAGTCGGTCTTCACACTGAATTTTTATCCAAATTTCTTTTTTCTATATCAAAACATATTTGAGTTATCGTATTCATAGACAGATAAGCAGTGTTTTTGAAATGCTTTTGTTTTCAGACTGATGAAAATACACCTATCCCCCGATTTACACGGCACTCGGTTTACACGATTTCACTTTTACACGGTTTTTACTATCCAATGGTATTCTAGATTACCATTGGAGCATGAATATTCTCAGATAATAGAGATGGCGCATGCAATAAGAGGAGAAGGTTTCGAGTATTTTGCTGAGGCAGATATTGTAGAACTAATGGAGGACAAAGAACTATATGAGGATGATTGAGTGGACATGGTTAATGAAACAAATGATCGTGGCAGTGATCCTGATGAAGAAGAGTCTGTTGCATTCACAGCAAAAGCCATCCGTGAAGGACTTGAATGAGGGCGAAAATTGGGTCATCATTTTCTACCAAATGATCCGAATGTTGAACGAGCTCTCCTATTTCAGCGAGATATTAATAAACGCTTAACTCATTATGAGGAGGTCTATAAAGATTTGATCAAGAACGAAACACAATTGTTAATTACGGATTTCACTACCAAGGTTCGCCCATCTGAAGTTGTTTCTAATTCATCTAGCATCGAACTTGAATCGCATCAACCACTATCGAGTGATGAAAGTGATATCATACCAATCAGGAATAAAAGATTGAGAGTCTACGAAAGTGATAACAGTAACTAAATTTCTGATTAAATTTTTTAATTTATATTTCTTGTTTCTATATGTAAAATGAATTACATAAATATACCTTATATTTTTGTTATTTTATAAATAGACAGTTATTTTTATGTTTTTAAGATATATTTAGTTTTATTTTACGTTGAAATAAATGACTGAATTATGCACATTTTAGTTTGTTTTCGATTTACACGGTTTTACGTATAAGAATCAACGATTTCGATTTACACGGTTTTCTAAGGAACCTATCTTCAGTGTAAATCGCGGGATAGGTGTACCATTTTTTTATTCTTTTAACGATTGAAGTATTTCCTCTTTATGTACTTCATAGATCAGAAAGTAAAAATAATTCACATTTAACAAAATATTCGCTTATTAATTTAATGACAGAAATGTTTTAAAGACTAATAAACATTAGAAAAATAGAAGAGCTACTATTCTTCCCATATCATACCTCTTGAGCTGCATCCAAATCTTTTATGCTATTGATGTATATATCTCCCAGTAAAATCAGGCCTTTTACATGGTCTGGATGGTACTGAAAAAGAAAGAAAAGGCTCTAAATAAGTCCCATGCAAAGAACTTTGGAATAAAGTACAGATTAGATTTCAAAATAGTCTTTGATTTCTTTAATTTTATTAAAACGAACAAACTTGTCAGGACTAGGACCCATGAGCCAGTTCAAACTACATGAAAACTAATTTTAAGAAAATTTATGGCAAAAATGATTGGAAGTTTCAATAGAAAAGTCAAACATTTGCATTTCCATTAAATAATATAACTTTTTATTTTGCTTCTACATCCTATTTTAAATTTTTACAAAATTATGACATTTTTGCATGGAAATTTTTACAAAGCTTATTCAAATTATTACATCAAAGTATTAACAATAAATAAATTTAATAAGCTAAGAACGAATATTTTTCATTCTATAATAATTCTGTTAAAGCATATGGCAGTTAGATTTGGTAATGCTCTGTCCTCATTCATGAAAAAAAAATTAATATTATCGACGAAAAGTATGGTATAATAACTGCTTGTTATTTTTATACATTTTATAAGGAAACATTTTGTATCTAATCTAATAAAATTCTTTAGAAACATTTCCTGATAGAAAAATTCTAAATTCATATAAAAATATTCAGTCCATACCTTATTTTAAGGGCTAATTCACATATATTCAAATCATAGTTTTAAAAGACTTCAAAGAAATCTTTTGAGAAATTTCCTAATTCCTGAAACTATTTTCAGCTTTGGTTATGGATTTTTCTCTTTCACAACATCCAACTGTGAGTTAAAAATGCATCGAATAAACCTTTGGGAAAATAATGAAATATTTCGAATAAAAGCGTTATTTTAAGATGAATTCATAATGCCTTTATTCTGAATATTTATCTTTCAAAATAAATAAATAATTCATGATATATTTCTTTAGTTTAAGTTTTCTTAGGCATTGAACAGCTACACAATTAAAAACATAAAATGTTTAGCCCTATTTGTTGGTATATTATAAAAAACACACCTCTTGAGAAGCTTATAATCATCATTTTACATTGTGAGATTTGTTTGTAGTGGATACACATAGCTTTTTTATAAGATATTTATTTTATGACTGAAGAAGTTTAAAGTATTCAAAACACGCTCCGAGCATATTTTAATCTATAAATGCTAACGATTTTAAACTTTTCTTTTTGAATATTTTAAATACTTTCTTTTAATTTTTAGTATAAGAGAAAAAATAAGCATATCTGTATTAAATTACTTACTAGAAACATATGGGCATCTAATACAAAGATTAAAAAATCGTAAAATTAAAATTTACCAATTTTTTGGAGATAAATAGTGTTATAAACTTATTCCCAGGAAAATCAAAGCCTCACTTCAAAAATCCACAAAAGAAAAAAAACCCGAACCAAACAATTTTTTATGTGTACCTGACTGCTCCGGTATTTTTTATGGAACGAAGAAACAGATATTGTTAGAAATACAGTTACAGAAACCCTCACCTTTCATAGACTGGATTTCTCCCAAATATATGATTTTCAATCTGAAAAAGAAATTCGATCTGTTGAACCTGAGGCAATTACCATAGGAACAAATATCGAGATTTGTTAGGATGATTGTGTCCATGGAAATACAAAAAATGAGGAAAGAAAGCCTCATATTTAGTAAAGGTTCGAAGGATCACTACCGCCAGCTTTGGAGCTTTGGGCTGCAAAGGATCTCCATCAGTGGTAACCAGCCACTATGTAAGATATCTGCGGTAATAGAAATACATTTCGATATGAGCTGAGCTTCTGGACAATTCTTGCAGTAAATATAGGTTCTTGCCCCAACAAGAAGGATCTTCATTCCCCTGTAGGGATTTATTCTTAATCTAGCCAGTAGGATGGATAGTGCAATCAAAATTTAATTAGGAACTTTCTAGATATTACCACCGTTACTAAAGAGACTAGAAGCAGAGTTCCAGATAGATACTCGTGTTATTTGTAAAACGATCGTCATTATATGTCTCTTATATCGATTCAATCTTTGTGACAAGTCCTTGCGCATTAAGTGTAGCTAAGACACGGGCGTTTACCGCATTCCATTAAAATACCCAAAGTAAACAAAAAACTTAGAGTTGTTCTTTGAAAAAAAAAACATGAAATTAGAGAATCGACTATCCCATTTGCTTTTCTTTTGTCTCAAGGTCTCACTAGCAAGCCTCATTTAAGCACCTTTATTCAAGCCCTCAAATATCTGACCGTCTGTAACTGTAACTTCTTGGCACCTAAGTCCATGTAGCACAGTCTGTTTTACTAGGTTGTGCGATATTATATAATACTAAGCAATATTGCGAATATTGATCAATTTCATACAATATAAAATGTGTGGGCTACTAGGGAGTGCTACTAACTTTTGTCGTTATATCCTACACTGTTTATATTTAAAATACCGAGATCAAATGCACGGGATTATGAATTCCGGTTTTGACTAGAATTCTTAGCATTGTTTTACTAAGCTTAAAATATTTAAGGTATTTTGTACTGATTCATTCATTAGCTACGTTCCATCTATCGCAGGCGAAGTACCGATGTATACTAATCTAATACAGTACCTGAAATACATATGTAATAAAATCTTTGACGGACATTTTTGTTTTTTCTGACTCTTGATTTTTTGAACGCTCTTAACTTTTAAAGCAGGCTTTAAAAATTTCTGCCGGAACAAATGAAAGCTCATATAATCTTAGGTCAAGAAAAATTCTTCTTCGTTTGCACTAAATACTGAACAAAATTTTTGCGATATCTTCCCTTTATTGGCTGGCATTTAGAATATCGTACAACATTGTTAGACATCTTCCCGATATTCTTCTTTTTGTCTACAAGCGACCATCGCGCCATTACTTAACATGGTGGCATTGACAAAAATCTACTCGATATTGGCTGGCATTCAGAATATCGAGCAATATTGTGGGATTTACGATATCAGGGCTAATAGGAACATTGAATGTTTAAATTTGTTTATTATCATGGTGTCACATCATTTCTACTAATCATGCAATTGATTGAAATATACTAGCAAAGAATAGCTAAGTTTGTTGTATAGCTTCATCGATATATTTTTTAAAGTAGATAATTAATAATAATTGTGGCTTTTAGGGATCCTGTGAAAGTATTAATATCATATAAAGCATGTCCTCGAAAAACAATCACGCTAAACGATAAATATTACTATAATACATTAATATTTATCTTGGTAGAACTATCAAGTCATTTCTACTAGTCAAAGTGAACGTGTTAAGAGCTAAGCCGACAGTAAAACTTAAGCCTGATGGTTGGTAACTAATAATGATTGTAGCATCATAGGATCTGCGGAAGGAATGACTTACACATTTAATCATAGCAGTGAAAAGTAAACACGTTATATGTATAAATTTTACTGTCGTTAAATATTATTGTTAGGTTATTAAACAAGTTTCTACCGATGATACAGAATCTGCTTATGGAAACAAATATTTTTAGTTGATGGCTAATAATTATTATGCACAAGGGAGCAACTTAGAATAAAAATAAACATATAACGACCCTGGAATACTACTATCATTTTATTTGTATTTTAAATAATACAAATCGTTTTAACGCTTCAGTTTACTGAAATTAAAGAAAAAGTTGTAACAAATTTACTTTATAAAAATTATGTCCCAAAAAATAAATTTAGAACAGCAAACTAATAGAAACAGTTAAAGGAAACTAAAATTTTAATCACATATTAATAATGTACTTTATAATGAATATTAATGAATTTTATACCTTATTAAATTTATAGTAGTTTAATTTGATTTTTAGCGCTTGATTCTTGTATGATTTGCATAATTTTAACTGACCACCTATGATAACCAAATATTTATTTAATGCTTAATATAAAATAAATGATGTATGTTTAACTTAATATTCATGTATATTCCGCAAGAATTTCGTACTTTTAAAAACTAAATTGTGTCACACATGAGACCGTGTTATTTAAATAGCCTCCTTAATCCCGTTTCCTTGTGAGTAGGAACCCTCATAATACAAGTTCAATGACATCGTAATGCTATTAAAATTCTATCTTCTAACTTTCGCATTATTGTAATTCTAATTTCTCATTCCTTGCATAAACTACACGGATATTAAATAACTTTCTTTTTGCTTAACTTTCAACTACGGAATAAAATCCCGCGATTAAATATTAGAAGGAACAACAACTTGAATTTTATTCACAACAAAAATATTTTTAAACTTAAAGTATGTTTTATGAGTTAATTAAATATAGACTAAAGAATTTTACAGAAAATGAGTTAGTGTCATTGAAATTACAATTTTGGGACTTAAAAAATTTTAAATTATTTTGGTAAGGAACTATTTTTCAATGGAATTGCGAAAAGGCGACAAAATCTCAAATCAAAAGACGTAGTTTAATTAATTAAAACTTACATTAGAATTTTAAACGAGATGTTCTGAAGTATACATTTCCATTTTTAATGTACGTCTATAATGAATGATTTTTCTCGTATAGCGGCATTACGCATACATCATTTTTTTTATTATTATTACATGTAAAATATTTTCTATATTTTAACACTAACAATTCGACTTGCATTAAACATGTTTTTCTTTTAATTATTAATGTTATTATTTGATTAACTATTTGTTTGAGGTTTGATTGTTTTATTCCAATTTATTTATTATAAATATTATGGAAACATGAAATTGAAAAACTGACTCTAACGTATGTATAAATTAAAATTTAATCTCAGTTAATTGAAAAACATCTATGATTTTTGGGAAATATCAAAATATTCTATTGTTGCTGTCAATCATTGCTGTTCAAATTTTTTAAAAATTGTAATTGATCATCAAGGGCAAGCAGAATGAAATGAAAAATTTTCTCTCTGAGAGTTAAAAAAATATTAGATTTATTGATTGATTCTTAAATGGCCACTGAAAATATTAGAAAATATGTTTACAATCCCCTTTTTTCCTTTTCTTATTTGTGTTTTCTTGTGATGAATAATCAAGGAAAAACTTACTTGTCTTAACTGTTTCAGGAAAGGCAGTGCATCTTTCGGTCTTCTTGCTTCAGAAAGTAGCAATGCTAAATTGAAAAGCGCGCTTCTGAAGTCTGATCGCAACTGAAAAGTTAAAAACAATATTATATTTCAGAAACCTAAAGGAAAATGTAAGGAAATTTATATAAATTGAAATAAAGATTTAATGTTTAATCAGAAAAAAAATTTAGCAACTTTGAACTTTCAAAAACATGAGTTTTTCCCTTTTTTGCATAGGAAATACAGAGAAAATATTGTAATTTTCAAACAAATCCGTAACTGATCTTATGACGAATCTCCACCTCTCAAACCTATATGAGTTCGAAAAACATATTTCGAAAAATGTCTGTTTATCTGTCACACAGATGACTCAAAATTACTTTGAAATAGACGGATAAAAATTTCACACAAAATTTGTAAATTTCTGCTCAGTTTTATGCAAATTTCATTCAAGAGATAAGTTAGTTGTAGCCGATTGCCCGAAAAATAACAAAAGGAAGAGATCAAGATAGATAAAATTCTGTTCACAATGTGAAGACAACTATCTAAATAGGAGTCAAATCCAACAAGAAGTTGACAATCGGTGTGAAATTTTAGAAACATATTGCGCTTTTCAGTCCTCGTGCCCATGACTTAGAAATATCAAATTTGGTATGTTATTTTCGGGCAATTCAATCAATTGGGGAAAAATAGTTTCATTACAAAATTAATTTTTCAGACACTAATATCTGCATGTCAAGGAAGGATAGCCAAAGAGATTCTACAAGGATCACATGTTTAATTATATAAACTTTTTATTGCATGCCAAAAGTTTGCTTTTTATAATTGCTGCACACCAATACCATGGTGTGTGTATTGACCTAGCGATGGCACTTCATAAGCCCGTGAAGCCCATGCTTATGCTCTGGTTGGGGTATGGCTGTTCTTCCCTTTGTTCTAGTTGTGTGGTGTGTGAATGAGCTCCTCATTAAAAAGGGGTTATGCAAGTAAATGTGAGGGTGTCATCTTCATATGCATTGGAAATCAGGCTTTTGGCTTTGGGTGCTCAGGAATTTTTATCTTCGGAAGTTACTGCACCCCCTTTCTGTGGTAATGCAGACCAAACAAAAACAACCAATACCATGTAATGCTTTTTCTGGGATAACACCCACTTTAAGAAAAATGCGAGAAAGCTCTGTGGAAACCCCTCATGCAGGATTTTGGAAAAGAAAAAATTTCTTATAAGGAAAAAAAATAATGGGGAATTAATGAAATTTCTAATAATATTTTTGTGTGCTTTTTTATTGTAACATTTTTCATGTGAGAATTCTATAAAAGTGTTTGAAAAGTAGTAGCAGATAAAGAAGAGTTTCGTATAAGGGGTTATATGAAAGAGATCTTTCCACTGAGGGAATTTTCAAATTCGACTGTGTCGTACAGCATAATTTCTCCTTTTCTGTCAACACGATTGGATATATTCTTCGTAATTTTTGATGCATTTTGTTTTTATCAACATGTTTTTTCTCTATTAATTTGATCAATCACCAGAAAATTTTAGAGGATATTTCTTTAATTATCTCATGATTTTAAAGACAATCTGACAGTGAAGCAACTTTGACTTGTCTTTTGTCCAACTATTTCACAGAAAACTGGTTGTTCAAAATATTTCATTTTCCACGATGCAAGGATGCGATATTTATTTCACTTAAAAGTTAAATCTCTGGCTATTGGTCGTCCAGTTCATGCGTGATTTATTTCCCAAGATTCTTTGGGTTTTCAATGCAGTTACTGTGACACAGATTTCAACGTCACAAAATGTATTAAAGCAATGTTATGATGAAAGATAGACAGATTGGACACTTTTATGTACCAGACTGGATGAATAACCCTTTGCATTACTTACAGATACGTCGAAAAATATTTTACATCATTAACTGACAGAAAATTTCAACATTACTAAACATTACAAATATCTGTCTTCGGTCCATTCACTTTATGCCCTAAACAATTGCACTTTTCCCCGTAACAGCCTGAAGCGACTAAGAAACTATTAAGAACAAAATCACTTCCATTCAACCCTTTGCACCCGGGAGGTAACTCATGGTTATCAATTGAAACTCGACCTTAAAGGTTTATATATATATAAATTTTTTTTTTAAGAAACAAGTAGTGCGAGGTTTCAAAAATTTATTTATATTTAATATTTCTTATCAATGAAATTAATTTTTATATTATGTGAATAATCATGTATTTAATTATTTATATTCGAAAAGTTAATAACTAATACGATTTTTTGAAGTGATATGTAATCTAAACAGACTTATATGAGTTGATTTCTCAAACTTTAAGTATGTAAGTATAAAAAACAGCAATTCTTTTGCCCCTAATGTAACTCATAGGAACTTCCTGTGATTATAATAATTTTTACAAAATTTAGATATTTTTTTCGTTTCAGAATTTTGTGAAATCGAAGACAAAATATGATTTTTAGTATTATGTCTGTCAAAGCTTGAGAATCAACATACATCGTATTGTAATGTAAAATTCATGTTTTATCATTCTGCAATTACTTCAAAACTGTAATTTAATTCTGTGTTATAATCTCTTCAACAAAAGGTTTTTGATAAGGCAAAAAAACGATGACGCAATTATTTCTTTTTAGAAAATGCTTTATTTTTGTCTCAACATTTTCGAACCGAAAATCACGTAAAAACTTCACTTCCTCCCCGAATTGTTCGGAAAGAACAAAGGGTAACAGATCTCCATGAATAAGATAAATTACCATTCGCGATCGAAAGTTTGGAAAAGGGAACGCTCTTAAAAGACTTCTTTTTCTTCAACTCCCGCGAAGGTTGGAATGTATTTTATTCCTTGGCGTATAATTCAAGCTTAAAATACGTGCTTGTCAATAGGCGCCGTGGCGCTGAACGCTCTACGTGCGACTAAACATCTGTCACTACTGATGCGGTGACTAATGTTTCACTTCTGGAATTTTCCTGAAAAAGAAGTAATCGAGTTTGCCTCCCCTAGCTATCGGAGCAATCCATTGGAAAGTGTTCGCCTTCGCACCATATATAAGACAAAGGGTTTGTTGGGAGTTGTTTTGCTTTTGCTTCTGTTTAGTCAGAAGGACCTCGTTCATGGATTTTTTGGAAAGCAAAATTAATGGTGAAAGCCTTATCGCAGAAGTTTAATAAGGCTTTCTGTCATGTTTTATTATTTTGGTCGTTCTTTGCAGGGTAGAAACGTGACGAAAGTAGCTTAGGAATTATGCATACATTCATAAACAATCCATTTGTTTAGCATTCTTTTCCCAAGAAAATATATTGATAAGCATGTCTGGAATTCAAGTTCAGAAGAGACTTTAGTTTGTGTGAAGAAATTAGTTTTGCTTATAGTTTCTCATGCGTGAAGTCAATAAAAATAAAATATGGCCATCATCAAAGAATGCTTTTTCGATTTTGATACTCATTTTAGATTTCAAAAAGAAAATGATATTCATGCATCTGTCTATGAAGATATCTCAAAGCGGAAATTTCGAATGTTGTCTGCATATCAGAATTGTTGATCTGTAATGAAATTCACAATAGAAATTCGCCTACAAGTTAAATGGCTTCCTGACTGTCTTTGCCTTTGAAATGGAATAGCATAAAAATGTGATAAACCAGATGTTTTAATTTCAGTACATTATCATTACACTGAATTTTTGTTTTTGAACTAAATTTAGAAGAAAGAAGGCTATTTACTTGTCTATCCCTAGTGTAACATTGATCAACATTAGCAATATTGTTTAATATTGCGAAATATTGTTTAATATCATATAATATCACGCAATATTGTACAATATAATGAAACAGACTGTGCTACCTGGGATTTGCATGCGCAAGAGGAAAATGATTCAAAAGTACAATAAATAAAATATTGTATGTGGTCTTGACTGAAAATTAGATAATTAGTATTGTATCTCTAATCCAAATGGTCTCAGAGGTATCTGCAACACTCTCTTCACTATAGGTAAGTGGGTTAGTTCGTAGTAAACTGATGACTACATAAATGGCATTGATTTTAATTCACGAAACGTACCAGTTCCTTAAGACCCTCTGTATGACACTCGAAAGCCGACGTTTATTTTCTGTTTTAGGTCAGAAGACTATATGTTAAAATTTGATACTTATATTATTTTTTACAGCTCTCTCCATTTTCAAGAGTATAATTTTATAACTGAATAACTTTATATCGATTACTAGACAGATGGGCTTTATACTCGATGTAAAGTTCATCTGCCTGGTGGCCTTTCGTTTGCTTTGAGTGTAAATATGAGAAATGAGTAAATTTATATTATAGATTAAAAATTATCGATTTAATATGTACAGAATCGATAAGATGCTTAATATGTATCTTTTTGTGTTGAGGCCAAATTTTCGAAAAGCACAAACGTTATATATTAAAAATAGAGATATTGCCAATTTATTCATACCTTTTCGATGTTTTGTATCTACAATTGGTAAATATTATTGTTTAGTTATTAAAGAATTCTTATGAAGAAAGAAGCGAATTGGTTATCAGATTCGGCACATGCGATAATATTGGAAATTCGAAGTTTCTATGCTTGGATAACCATAGTCTTGAGATACAAGAAAAATTCCCGGATCTTAGGGATCATATAGTTGCTGTATGTTCTAGTTTCAATGTTAGCAAAGCTATTGTGGCGAGGATTTTTTTCTTCAATTTTTTACTGTACATATTCTATTTCCATTAAATTTTGAGTTACTGAAGTATAATTCATCATACCTTCAATTTTGGGACTTTTTATTGTAAAATATTTCTATTTTAAACAAAGAAATCCGCATTAACATTTATGCTATTTGTTTTCAGTTGAAAATGACCCTGATTGGAGTGTTTAATTGAATACATATTTGTAATGTGATCTATTTTCGAATTATCCTCCAAGTAGCATTGGGGATTTCCAAGTAAATGTTCTATAAATTTCTTCAAAATAGCTTTTATTTTTGTTCTTTTTTTCAGAATGAATTATTTACTTCGAGTATCATTCATTCTAGATGGATACTGGATGTTTGATACAGTATAACAAATCTAATTAGCCATCTCAAGGAAAGTACACGTCAATATTCTACAAAGGTGAGTACACTAGTAAATATTAAGGGATTCTAAAATTATTTAATTTAAACTCTGGACTGTTATTTTCAAGGACGAAAAACTATCATACATAAACAGAATGATTCATTAAGGTATTTGCAAACTTCAACGGTAGTTTACGCTTGCAGAAAAAAGTCACTTTTACAACATAACATGGGGTTATAAAGGCAAAAGATATAGGATAGCAAATGTGTTAATGAATTATGTAAGTTAAAGGATTTCTATTATGTGTATAGCAGGATTTTAAGAGAAAATAAATTTACAATAGTTTTTATGTGCTAAGTTATCATTCTCAAATGCAGACATTACTTCAAAAACCTTTGCTTTGATTCTAGAAAGTTTTAAAATATGGAAAATTAAAAAAAATATTGGGGTCGGAATTTTTGAGTATTAAAGTACTTTCTATTTATGTTTTTTAGTATTAAAACTGAAAGTATTGTGTTATAGCTATTGAAACAAAATTACTAACTATTATAAGATAAATTATATAATTTGGCGTTGATTTCCAATTTAATCATATCCTGCCGCCCGGGACATGCCAAATAGTCTGTGGTTTAAACCATTTAAATATGGAATCCATTATGGATGTTGCAGGAAGAATGAGAATGTTCACGACACGATGTGTAATTTAATGAGAGGTAGTATATACAGTTATAATTTACACAATTATGAAATGTAGAATGAGAAATGCTGCAAATGTCAAAAGAAGAAAAACCATTACGCAAAATACAAAAAATACTCAGATCTTCAATCGGGAAAACAATGCAAATGACTAATATATTATGATCAAAAAGCGCATCCGTATTTGTTGCTAATGATACTACATTTTGTAACCCGGAGAACATAATAATCATCATCAGGCTCGGCATGAGTGACAACGAAGTAAGTATTCTTAATCAGGAAAATTTTGAAGAATCATACCAGCTTCAAACTTACTTCGCTTTTCAGTAAAATCTGCGGTTTCGCACTTACTGCATTTTCCATTTCCAGTCATGAACACAGGTAGCACAAAATGCTGTGCAATATTGTATTATATTACAGTATATTATTAAATATACAATAATATTATACAATATTGTGAATATTGTACACTATACTTGTGGTACTGGGAAAGTCATCTAAACGGATTATTCAGCAGGAGTGCTAACTCAGGTTGTCCAGATTAGTTTTTATAAAGAATTGTAACTAAACATATGAATTTATCATCAATTAATTAGTAAAATATCATTAAATGGAAAAAAAATTTCTTAAAAACCATTAAGAAGTGTTCATTAGGAAAAGCTTCAATTCTTACTTCTACTGCTTTCCGGAACCATTTTTCAGCCAGAGTGAAATTTTTCTCATCCATGGCCAGCATTCCGAGGTGGAAGTAAACTCTCTCGTTAACATCTTTGGCTTCCAACAGCATTTGCAACCTGCAGACAATAATCAAATTGTTTAATGAATGCTTCAAAGGCTACATGAAATCGAAAGTAATTTCGGATTTTTCACTGAGAAATAGGAGTATAATTTTGGATTAACCGAAAAATTATTTAAAATGATTAATTTAAAAACGAAATATCATTAATTTTTATTCTCTTAATTCTGTAGATTACGATTGAATAAAATCTCAAGATAACTTTTTATTTAGTGGAGAAAAAACGTTTGTAGCGAACGTTTGGCTTAATAAGTATATGTATAAAATATTTTAATATTATTTGGCTCTTTTAAAATTAACTTTTTAGTAATTTATTTTGATTTATTTTAACTACTACCGCATAAATCATTCTATTTACAAATCTTCCCTTAAAACTATACCAAATAAAGTGTTAAACATTTTTTTGAAGCACAGACTTGTGAAAGACAAAGCGCATTCTTTCAATTAAAAAATTGAAAGAAAATTGTTTAGTGTGATTATATTAATTTTCTGTTTTAAAGAAACACTTGGTCAGTGTTGAGAATGATCTTATAATTTTGAATTGCGGAGAGATGCCGAAGAACCGGGAACTGATGGCCAACTCCAAATTTCTGCACCCCACCAGGGGGAGGACATTCGGCCCTGATGAATTTGACATGCATCAGACCCACTTACTTGATAATTATTTGGTGGAATCGGGAGTCGAACATACACCCACCTGTTCTGAAGCCGAGACCTCACAAATATTCCATTGCAGCTCTTGAGATAAGTGAGAAAGGTAAAGTTTAAACCTATTTCTGGCATTATGTGTTATTGACTCTCATTGATAAAAATAAATGCAAATACTTTAAATGCGATGCAATTAAAGGATGAGACGTAGATTGACCCAGTGATTAAATTATGTTTAAATGGCAGATTTCACATGTACCCAAAACTCTAGAGGAGGAATATAAGCATTAGATGTTGCAAATTATATAAAACAAAATATATGGATAAAAATTAATTTACTTTGAACAAGATACAAATATTACATTCATACTATTTGTTCCCATCAAGTATTACATGTCAAATAGATTCTCTTATGAATATGTTAATAATCAGAAACTATTGTTGTCAATTCTTGAGATTCTTTAAAGTAATAGCGCAAAACACACACACACACAACTACTTTAAATGAGAAAATCTGGGATTTCTATTTCCTTTGACATTAATTCATTAATGTAAAAATTTAGTTACTTCTATTTAAATAAATAGATTGTTACGAATTTGAAATACAGCTTCCTAGCACAGTTAAGTTTCAGTTTTATTATGATGAAGAACATTTTACAGATAGCTAGCTCTAATGGATGTCTGGTCACCTTCGTCCACCTTGGCGATCATTTGGCGAAAAAAAAGAAAGATGCAGACTTTCTAAGAATTTCAGACACCTCCATTATAATTAGAGCTCCGTCATTTATTCGAGAACACTCATTTCGCTATACTGGAGTCACAAAAAATTGGAATCTCACATACAAGAAGCAGAAGGAAGCAAATACCAAGAGAAGGGTTCATCTAAATTCTTTGGAGAGTTGATAATCAGCAAGTGTTTTGAACACCTTATGCTATTTCAATTGTTCAATAGTAATTTGCTACTTTACTTTTGCTACTAATTCTTATTGCTATTTACTGCATATCTTGTGTACGTTTTGGTTGTTTTTGTGCTAATGTGTATTTGTATTTAATGTAAAATAAAACGTCGTTATCGATTACTGACTGAGCCTGTCGTACTTTTTCTTCGTACACCTAAAAGACAGAATTTTGTTAGAAACAATACCAGTTCATTCAAGTTTAGAAATGATATAATCTTACAGAAAAAAGACTAAACTAGTTTATGATGAACTTTTCTTTAGTTAACTGTAATTAAATGGTATGTAATGAACCTATTTGGGTTTTAGGGCAAAAACTAATTTGATGGTAGAAATATCTTTTTCTGTAGTGCCATTGTCTAAATTTTTATTTAGCATCTGATCATTAAATTGATTTATTGTTTACTTTCTAGTTTATGACAATATTACTCTAGACACTAAACTTTGAATCAGCAGAAAATATAGATACGAAACTTTAAACTCTGAAGGGAAGATTTAAAAAAAAAACTAGAGGAAAAAATACCTTTGATAAGCAGTCTTCCTTTTGTGAGGACCGCCTTCTTCTTGAATCAAAATGGCGGAGTTGAGAAGAGCTTGCTGAAAAGTAGATTGTTATAATTTAAAGAGAAATAATATTTTGGCTATAGAAGAAGGAAAAACTAAATTCCAAACGATATAGTTAAATGAAATTTTACTTTATTGCATAAATATTTTTCATAATAATTAAAAAACATCACCTTGATAATTTCTGGAATTCCAAAGATCTACATCTACCAGATACTGAATTGCATTTTTTTTCTGTTTAGATCTAGATGCCTGTTCAAGTCCATATGTATTTATACATTTGCTAACACATTCTAATTCTTATTATTCTAATGCTAAGCAAATGATTCATTATATATTTTTATCTTGTTGATTCTGATTGTAAACTATGGATATTTTAATTGTTTGGGTATATTATAAGATTTATTTTGCATATTTGTACATAATATTTGCTTATAATTACATTCCTTATATGAATGCACTTTGCACTAATTATTATTTATCTCCTTCTATTTTGCAGAAGGAGAATAAATTTTGATATAAACTTGATTATTTAAAGATGTGATGAACTAAACGATCCAAATTTGATAAGTCCCTATCAGAACAAGATATTGTACAATACTTAATGATGTTGTTTGGAGTTTTAAATGTCATACAATTTTCTGCTAAAAGGCGTTTTCGTCAATTTTGCATATAAAACTGAATTTAATTTTTTTAATTGATTCTCAAATTTTGAAATTTTTTCAAACTATCGCAATTAAAATAATCAAAATAAACAAATTATGAAAATATAAATAAGATTTATTATAGCATTCCATGGGTTCATTCCATTTTGTTTACTAAACCAAACTTCATATCCCATAATACTGATAATAAAATTCCTTTTTTAAAAAATATTTTTTATCACACTCATATATCTTTCCCAAAAGATCTATTTTTACGTTCCCCTTTCTTCACATTTATGACTTTACTCCTACCTCCTGCTAAAATCAACTGAGGCAATATTTTATTTTATACTTCCCCAAGTGATATTTTATTAACAAATGCGCCGTAAAAGAATACTTCAATACCAGAGGCATCATAAATTGTATATTTTATTTACAGTGGAGGCACGAGAATTACAAAAGATATCACCATAATGTTACAAGAGACATGCCGTGTGTCAGGTCTCAGAATTAAAAAAAATAGTAATTGAACTATGAATATTTTTTATTAAAACTAAGTTAAAAATAATGTAATTTTTAAAAAAAAATATATTACTCTTTATGATTATTTATTATATAAAGAAAACATCTTTAGAGTAAATTTTTCAGTAACAAATTCTAAGTGTCATGAATTTACGAAATTAAAAAATTCATGATTCTGGGTACAATTAATGAACTTAAAGTTGTGCCAGTTTCAATGGCGAGATTTTATATCGCCAGCAATTCAGAAATACAATTACATAGGTGGAATTTATCGTTTCAAATATTTTCATATAAATTACTTAGATCTAAAATTGAATTTGAAATATATTCTTGAAACTATGATCAACTAAAGTAAAAATTCGTTTCGAAAGAATTTTCGATTTTAAATCATTGTTAGTTAATGATAAAAATTCCTGAACCGGCAACTCCTTTCAAAAATTTTTCGACTAAAAGGTCGTTTTACTCCATAGACAGGTTCCCAAAATTTAGTAACCGGTTACAAACTAATAGCTAATGGTTCCAACAAAAATTTTCTAAATATATAAAATGCTTGCAAAATTAAGAAAACTGTTGGCTAGAGAAAAATTGCTTTAACAATAAAATTAGTTTTAAAAGCATTCTGAATATAGGCAAATAACTTACCTCATGCCTTGGATTAATCTTCAAAGCTTTTTCAAAGGAAACCATTGCCATGTCAGTCTTTCGCTGTTCCAGAAACACAACCCCTAACTAAATGGAGATAATTATAAAAGACATGTTTTTTACATGTTTAACGAATGCATTTAAACAGTTTCAAGAATAAATATGTTGCACTATTATACAACAAAATACACATGTACGGGGAGTTTTTTATTATCCTCATTAACCTAAATTTCAAAATTTTAGATAGTAACGTCATTTAACAAGTGACAGTAAAACAAAACAGAAAAACTATACTGGGATTGGAATTTAGAATATAACTCTTGGATATAATTTATTTTAAACGTTATTATGTGCTTATCAGATGATCTGAAAGTCTGTTCGCAATATTTGGGTTAAATCTTCTTGGGTATGTATTTGTAGATCTATAAACTGTAGATTCTCAGTTTTGATACTGCCTCGTAGGTACTTTAGTATAAAACTGAATGACCGACAGGAAGTAACGCTAAACAAGTTTATCAATTCAAATCGGACCTTGGAACAACGTGACTGAGAGATCTTCGGATTTTATGCAACAGGGAAAGACCCATAATACTTTTCTGGAGACAGTAAAAAAAGGCAAGGCCGCTTCTCTGGTAAACTAAAGAAAGGCCCAGAGTCTTCTGGAACACAAAGGAAAACATAAATCAAGGAATGAAATAAATATTCACACAAATTATTAATCGTATTGACTGTAGCGGGATTTGAACTAATAATCTCCTGATTACGAGACCAGTGTGAGGACTATTCAAATACGGAGAGTCGACTGCTTCTTTTTAATGCGGCAGTCTTAATGCCTTGTACTGAGCTGAAAAATATGTTCCGAAACACAAGGTTCGACTCTACAGAAGAAGTTTCTGCAGGTCCTTCCACTACCACTGAATGAACCAGCATCGGCAGCATCGTTCCGTGTACACTGTTGGATATTGAACTGTGCAGAAGCCATCCCATTCGTGTGTTTCTGTTGACCAAGCGTCATTGCCAAATACGTCTGGAGTTTGGACCATTGAGCCTGGGTCATGGACATAAGGAAAAACCTGGGTGGATGAATAAATGATTTTTAATTCTCATTGTGTCAGGTTATGAGACCTTCCAGGCAAATAGTTGCTCCCTTCTTGTTTCAGGGGATCATACAGGAGCTGGTGGTGGCGATATCCAACATTGGAAAATGTTCTCTGGTACATACAGCTGTTGCAGAATTAGTCATGAAAGCTATGGACTTTTTAAACCTAACTGCATATCAGCTGCATCCTTTCATATTCTCTGCATTCCGAATGGTAAATGGAATCTTCTACCAAAACTCACGTACCATAACAGGGCGTGAATTTCATTGGAGTGGTTAGACGAATATAATGACAATGCCAATTAATGTCTTGATCACCTAACTCACCAGATCTTAATCATATCAAGCACATTTGGAATTCCGTGGAAAGGCTACTCAGCTATCAAACACAGCCATGCAGTACGATCACGTTATACAAATAAGCTTGAGGCTTAACGTCTTAAATAAAAAAAATAAATATTAGTTTCTTCGATTTATTATTTTGCTTGCTTAGATTTACGAGAGTTATTAAAGGATTATCATCGATTTTGCACAATCTTATAATTATATTATGTGTAGTAATATTAAGAAATTTTCTCTTGCAAAATTGGTGTTGGTGCAAATTGGTAAGTTTTATCGAAATTAAAAGTATTGGTCAAATTTTTTAATAAGTGGTGAAAAAATTGGCTTTAAAGTTAAGAAGAAAAAGGCCGAAATTTGATGATTTTTTCAGCAATTGAGGGCATTTATCCAAAAAGTAATATTTAATATGATCTGTTATGCATAGAGTTTTAAATACTTTTTACTCAACACATCTAAATTTAAAAATAGTATAACTGAATATAGGCATTATTTCATAAAAATTTTGCTTTAGAATAATTTCGTGATTTGAATAAAATTATATTACTGTACAAATTACTGTAAAAAAATTTATTCAATAAGCAAAACCTTTACACTACTTGCTGAAATTCTGATTATATTTCTACTTATAATAAAGAAAAGTTTATGTTGCATGTTATCTGTCTCTGTGTTGGTACTCTAATATATAAACAGTTTGACCCTAACCTAATAACTAAAAACAATATTGCACAAAAATTACTTTTACACTCTTTTAAAATTTGAAACGTTATATTTTTAAAAACGCCGATTTAACAGTCTTGAGAATATTTATTTATTTTTATATTTTTTTAAATTAAAAAAAATATTTTTTTAAATTTTTATAATATTTTTCATTGTTTAAAGGAAGTGCAAACCAAAATTTCATAAGGATTCTGCTTTATATATTGATAAATTAATTGAGAAATGAAGATGTATATTAAAAGAGAAATGAAGAATTAGTTTTGTGGTACCGAGGATGATAGCGAATGGGTTATAGTTCATACTGTCGCGAAGAAATGAACTTTAATAATTTGCATTTTCCAAACAGATTCAATTGCCGTAGAGTTTTATACTAAGACTGAAGATTTATTCAGATCAAATTTTATATACCAGGTGGGATGCCCTAGAATATTCAACAAAATGAGAATATCTACATACATTTAATTTGCATAAATATCAATTTTTATTAAATTAAATGATGATGATGTCGTGTCCCTGTTAACACGGAAAGAGGATGCAATGGCTTCTGAGGGTAAAGACCCCTGTGTACCCGAACGTAGAAATCTGACTTCTAGCTCAAATGAAGATGATACACACCCACATTCACTTTCACAGCCCCATTCATCCATCTCACACAGAAGAACTACTATATCCGAACCAAGACCCGAAACCAGGATGCCCAGATAACGGAAAAGACAAGCTATTCCTATTTGGGGGGTGGCATATATAAATAAAATAAAGGAAATAAATGTAAGCCTAGTTTTTGGTGGATTTGAGCTAGAATCCTTGACATGTTAGAGCGATGTTCTAACCATTAGGCTACCGAGTCCACAGCTAAAATGCGATCATGTTGTTTTTGTTGTTACTTTACAAGCCCGCTGACAGAAAACCGTCAGTGATTTAAGCCGAAATGAGCCTCTCTTATTTGTTCAGTAGTGCCAACTAGGGCCAAGAGTACGACTTGACAACTTCATACTTCATATTTGCTTGCACAACCCCATTTTACAGGGGGATACATCCATATAACACACAAATAGAAAACAGATCAACAAACATGCCGGGACTGGGACTCGAACCCGGGAAGCCCTGATTACAGGGAAGGCACGAAATTGCTATAATATGTAGGTAATGAACAAAATATGTTTAAGAGTATTAAAATATGACTTTGACAGCTATCACAATTTAATGCTTTAGGGAATTTTCTTGAGGGAAACGTGAATATATGAATAAGGAATTCATTCGGAAATAAATGAATACTAACAATATTACTATAGACCTAACTGATCACCAAAGTTGCCTAATATATGATAAAGAAAACTTACATTGTAATGAATGTCGGCATTTGCATCATCAAGTTGCAAAGCTTTCTCATAGACATCTTGAGCTTCACGAGTCCTAAAAATAAATTTTATAAAAATGAGACGATATTTTAAAAGCACAAATGTCAAGAAAAATACAGAAGCATCAATAATTCACCTGTTTAATCTGATAAGTATGTCTCCTCGGTTGATGTACGCTTCGACGTAATCTGAACGCATGCGTATTGCCTCCTGGTATAACTAAAAAAGACAGGAGGGTAATTTTTATTAATAACATAACTGAAATTCGCCCATTATAATAATTACCAAATCAATGCTATTAATAGGAAACTTACAGATTTTGTACATTAAAAAACTATTTTTTTATCATAATATCCAAACACAAGGTCATTTAACCAATTATGAAAGATATAATGTAAGATTTCAAAACCAGATAAATAATGATTTTTTTTTCAAAATGTAATTAATTTGATCGTTATGATGTTATTCCACTTTTTATTTTCTAATATGCTTAATTTAGATAAAATATCACAAAAAGAAATTAATCATTGACTGCTACCAGATATTTAAAAAATCCATGAAAATGATTAATAAAAGCATTTAGACGAATCTATTACAGATGTATTCTAAAATGTGCATTTCAGAATTTTGGTCACAGTGATATGTGATAAGGAACAGGACCATCAAATCAATTATAAAACAAACATATCAATAAGATTGCAGAAAGAATTGTGGAAAATTATATGCGATTTGTTAATGAACACGGCAATTTCAAAACTTTTGCATAAACAATCTATATGGTTCCATATTTTACTATTTAACTCAGTATATATTAGTCCATATCTAATATATATCGTTTCAAATTTGTGATTCTACTTCCCAGCATGTTTATTTTAATCACTGGAAAGACCATTTTACGATCAGTCTTGTTGCGTGCTGATCGGATGGCGTATTGACTTGATGACAAGTGTGGTGACCTTTCGGCGTCTTAGTGACGGACTTTGGAGATGAAATAGATAATATTGGAATCTTCTAGAATTCAGCAATTGACTCAGTTGGAATATATATACACCTGATTGGTCCAGAGTCTTTTCTGCCTGCCTCCAGGAACTATAAAAAGTCAACAGTCCTTAGCAGAAATAAGTCGTGTTGAGCCTACGACGAATAGTTAGATGCGTCCAACAAAGAGCAAGCATTGAGTGGAGCTCAATCGACTGCAGAATTGAGCTGCGTGCCGAATCCTGGTGTTTATTGTGGACGCCGCATCTAGTCTTGAAGAGGACTAGAAAGTCGTGTCGTTGTGCTTCGGCAGATGAATACAGCTGAAACGAGGAGCCATTGGAGAATTACAGTCATTTGAAGAGACCACAGAACGAGCCTTCGAGGATCCTCTCTCCCCTAGTAGCACACAAATATTACACAATATTGTATGATATCGATCAATATTTGCAATATTGTTTAATATTGGGGAATATTGGCTAATATCATATAATATTGCACAATATTGTACAATACTGAACAACAGGCTGTGCTACCTGGATCCTGCTGAATTCTGTCTGGCCGCTTTGTGTCCTGTCCTACCACTTATGGGCGGCTACTGTTTGTTGTAGTGTGCTGATGTGTGTTGCCTGTGCACATTTCGGCTATATATTTGTGGTCTTCATGTTAATAAAAGTAGTCGCCTGTCACTAAATGACTGATCATTTCATTGGCAACAAAAATAAGGACTACGGAGTATCGATAACAAAATAAATGCAACTAGCATTTCTTAATTGTTTACAGATTTAATTTATTCTTACAGAATATTTTATTATTTATTAGTCATTAGGAATAATAGTTTTATTATTACAAAATATTTATTTCCAATAAAATATTACTACATTTTAAGTCAAATTTGACTTTAAAATTGTAAAATATTACTTATTGCAATTTCTTAGTCAAAATCTTAATTTGGGATAAACATGTCACAGATAATATGGGTTATACTATATATATTAAATGCTTTGGGATCCTTTACATAACGAAAATACATTACAACAAATGGATGCTTAATGTTAAAGATTCTAAACATTAAGAATTAATGTAAATTAAATTTGAAATGAATTTTGGTGTTTAAATTTCAGATACGATTTTTTAACCTCTTTTTGTCGTGTCCATAAGTCGTACGGGTATTAAATTACACTTCTCAAACTCACACACTGAAATTAAAACACTCAAAAATGCAATCATTTTGAAACAGAAAACATATACGATCCTTTAGCATGTTGGGCATTTTATAAGGCAAGTTAAGCCTATTTTATCAATAATATAACAGATTCTCACAAACGAAGATATCATTTAAACTGGCGATAAGAAAAATCATATAAAGTGTCAATATTTTAGCTTCAATATATTTTTAATGCTTATATGGGTCATAAAATCATTAATTCCGTAAATTCGTACTTCTAAGTAATTAAATGTGCACATTAATGCAAGCATATGATTAGTTTCTCAATGTGCAAATTAATTGACCTTCTCACGACCAAGTGCATGTTGGGAAAGCGCTTCACCAAAGCACTCCACAATGTGCCGGATACTATTTGGAGTGCTCATCTATCAATTCTCATTTGGAATCCCAATGGGCATCCTAAGCTTGATTAAACAGAATGGATGCGCACGCTTCCATTCAAAGTTTCAAAAAGATTTTTGAATATTCTGGTACTAAAATATTACTGAATATTCTGAATTTGAAATTATCTGCTGAAACTAAACCTCGAGGAATGTTTTAAAAATTTAACAATTTGCATAATTATGCTTGGTATGAACTTGAAAAAGAAATTCTATGAAACAGTTATATAACTGTATTTTTACCAGGGTAAAGCAAAAAAAAGTACCAGACATATATCGGTTAAAAGATAAAAATATTTTAAAAATTAGAACAAATATGAAAGTTTACATCAAAAATATAAAGCAAAATGCTACTAGCTCAGAAGTTTGTTGAATGATTTCTTCCAAATTCATATATTATATTACAATAAGCTGGATTTTTATGAACTCTTCAAATACTAAAGTTCAATTAATATAATATGAAATTTTCATTTTTACTTACTTTTATACATATTAAAGAATATGCAGAATATTTCTAATGGATACTGAATGAATGCCATTTCAATTAATCCTAGTATTGGCGACAGTTTGGTGACAAAAATAAAGATATTAGAAAAGACAAAACGTTGATGACATTTCTAACAGAAGCAGAAAGTCCATTTTTCTTCTATAAAATTGTATGCTCTATTAGAAAATGTTAGAGACTCAACTGAGTCAGCCTGGTAAATTCTTTCTTTTGAGTGTTCATCCTAAAGAGAGATCTTTATTTTTTTTATTCACGCTAGCTATTTATTAAACGATCTATTGTTTATGTGAATGCGGTTGCTTTCTGCAATTTCTGAGTGCTCTTTTTCTGTATTTTACTGCAGTATTTGCAGAAATAAAGCTTCCCTTATGTGCTGAGGCTCTTGGACTTCTCACCATGTGTTTATTGGACGGATTCGGTGACGATATCTATAATGATTAGTTAAAACATTCGCTGCCATTGACGCAACTGTGCGTTACAAATAATATGTAATTGTACCAAACCATCTATGTTATTAAATGACACCTTATCTATTACAGTTAAAAGATAGCAAAGAAGGGGTCATCTAATTAGATAGATGGTCCTGATATCAGGCGTGGGTAGTGGTAGCGAACGTGTTAACAAATATTTTGGCAACGAAATGTTTTGACTTTAATCGTCATGCTTTATATTATTAATAAATTCAGGCACTACCATCAGATTCATATATAGTTACATTTTTTAATCCTGAGTGTTATAATTATTAATGAATTAAAGCACGATTTTTAGATTTGTATAAGAAATCACTAGCATTGTCTGTCGCTCAGGTGCTTATAATGTAGTTAATGGAGTTCACTAATGAATGAGGGAAAGCTCTAAAGTTAACTTTTTCTCGAACCAGTTGATTGCTTTTTAATGACAAAAGTTTCTTCCATGTTCTTTTCTTCTCTGATGAAGAGATGTGCGGAAGAATTTTGGCACGACACTCGATAGCGTTCTTCAAAAAGCTACAGAAGAGGCATCGTTTTTGCCTTTAAATTACTTGGTGACTGCGATAAAAAGGAATTTCTTAAAGAAGTTTTGAGTTGCAAGGCGTTAATAACCAAAGATTTTGAGTTCGTATGAATAATTAAGATTTCACTTAGAACAAACAATGTGTTGGCTTTGGCACTTTTCAGAGGTGTTAATATAAATATATTGTAAAAATGAAGTATTAATAAAAGTGACAGAAAAAATATTCAGGGTGAATAATTTTCAGATTAACATTTTTTTGTAAATAATACCTATCTTGTGCAACTTGGATTTTTATCAAATGTATAATGATGAAAATAATTTCCATATAATATGGTAAATTTTATTCCTTAATTCATCCTATATTTTATTACTTATTCTAGAGAGCACTTTCTCTTTTGGGAACGCTATATCGATTTAAATAAGAGTGTATAGAAATTTTCTTGATTATGGTTTTATTTCCTTGAAAAGAATTTAGAAGTTTCCAGATATATAATAGAAGTAATTTCAATATAGCTTGCTAATTCTTATTTTAATTCATTAATTGAATTAGCTTCTCTTGAGAGCAACTTTTCGTTTCAAAATATTTTATTGATTCAAATAGGAATTTATAGAGCTCTTCTTAGTTACAATATTATTACTTTGAAAATAATCTAGAATTCTTCAGACATAGAATAAAAGTAATTTCCATATAATATGCTGTTGCTTATTTTAAATCCTTCATTGAATTATTTTCTCTAGAGAGTGCCTACTCTTTTGGAAAAAACGTATTGATTCAAATATGGGTTTAAAAATCACTTTTTGATTTTGGTTTTATTTCTACGAATACTTCTAGAATTTATCAAATGATAAAAGTAATTTCCATATAATATACTCAATTTTATTATCCTTTAATTGATTTGCTTTCTAAAGAAAGTATCTTCTGTTTTAGAGAAGCTGTATTCATTCAAACAGGATTATATATTGATTTTATAAATAAATATATATATAATTATTATAGATCTCTTATTGATTGTGGTGTTATTTTCTCTAATAGGATTATAATGTTTACAAAAGGAGAGTGAGTGATAATAATTTGAAATTATTCTTTGAACGAACAACATATTCAGACACATAACTGAGAGTGTTTTGCACTGACATTTGGATTCAGAGTGACAGACGAAGCTCCTTTCAGCATTTATCTGAATGGTGGAAGCATGGGGACCGAACGACTAGGAACATCGCCAATATATAAGCGTTTGATTACCAATGTTAAGATCACCTTTCAGTGGGTTCCGTCACCCGTGAATGTGCACTGAAAGGAGATTGCTGATGGTCTGGCCCTAGAGGACAGCCATAAGGATACTGCTCTTGGTGTTTGTATTACTATTTCAGAAATCGCCACTCGGGTCAGACAAGATATCTTTTATTCATGGAGGAGTACACCCGAGTATGAGCGGTATGCGGGAGGTAGCCCTGGAGCTGTTCTAATTGAGGTTGTCAGCATGCGCGATCAGACAATTATCGCTAGATTTCGAATAGCGCACACGCACTAGTGACGGGCCACAAAGTTTAACCCCTGTGTCCAAAATGCAATGCGACTCAATCAGCTTCTGCCCACATTTTGGTCTGCATTGGATTCAATAAAGACCAGCTGTTCTAGATTCCTGAGGCAGTGTTACATTGTTTGAAGATGTCAGCGCTCATGGACCTGGTTTGATGTTACTGTCAACCAGGTGGGATAAGCTACAACAACAACAAAGATATTCAAGCCCAATGTAGATTTGTTCAAATTCTAGAGTTTCGTAAACTTTTGATTATAAAATATTGGTTCGTAATTAACAGTTTTTTTATTTTAGCAAATTTATTGAATCTAATCATCATGATAAAGTTTCTTTTTGTTCAATGATGTTGATTCAAATTCATACAGTACAAATCAACCGTCAGTTTAAATTGACTCCACACATCTTGTAAGTACAGAAAGGTTAAATGCTCTGAACACAATTAAAGACAATGAGCAAATGAATACCACATGAAGTGCATATGACACAAACTATCAGTCATGAAACTGTGAAAGTGTCAACTTAAGAGAATACAATAGGAACTACGGGCTTCCATTAATTTTAATAGAAATACAGATAAAGATAGCATGATCTGATAATTATGGAAGGAATTGGCAATGGCACCTTCAAGATTTTAATATTCAAATTGTATTTGAAACTAGAAAGGGGGGGCAATCTAAATTAAAGCACGTAAAGTATGATATCAAAAATGAAAAATAATTCTTGCTTGCATAATCATGACTAATTTTTTTCTTAAATAATTTATTAGTAAGATTTAAAACAATTTTATGTAAATAAAAATATACTATTATAGGATGCAAGGGTGGGATTTACCTACTTTTAAGCCTAACGCTAATTAATCGAGATTCTTTCAACAATTTAAAAATATTACTATAGAATATTAAGGAAATAAGAAAAATACATTTCATATCTAATTTACTCTATTAGAATGTTTATATTCTGATATCTAAATTGTTTTGGCCATCAGTTGTCGAAACCATTATCGAGACCTACAAATATTTTTTCATGATGACACAGTCTTCTGTCATTCCACATATATCATAATGGAATCAAATCACATGATAAAAGTGTTTTCTAACATTTATTCAACAATAATTTGTCTAACATTTGCAAAACGTTTCTTTTTATCATTTCTACAAAATTTGCAATAAATTCCAGAATTAATCTGGCACAACTTATTTAACTATAACATATACAGACTATATGTTCGTTCGGATAAAAATATATAATTACATAAATTTTATTTAAAATAACCCTGACAATATAGAAAATTACATTATCAAAATTATTCAGAAAATATTAATTTTACTAATATTTTTTTAAATTAATAAAAACTGTATAAAATGAATAATTTGAAAAAATATATTTAAAGAAATTTGCAATAGCACAAAACTAACATTACTTTCTGTACATTTTCAGAACACATTTAAAATTTCAAAAATGCTGAAAGATTTTAATTTTTATAAGATTTTATTGGAATAGTTAGACGCCCCAGAAACACTCACTCCAAAAGAATGAATTGATGAAGTACAATATTCATCAAAGAAAAATCGGTTTATTGACAACTCCGAGTGGCAGCAGCAATTATCGTCTGACAAATGCTTTAAATGATGAAATATTACCAGTGCACAAAGAAAGTTTTCGAAGCATTTTCACCACCTGCTAGTGGAGAGAAAATGATCGATTATACTTTGCTTAAAACTTGTATCGATTAGTCATTCGATATGGATTTTGAATTGTTATCGTATTTTTATTTTTGGATCGTTAGCCTTTCAGACAGGTGTGTGAACGTGATTATTGTGCTTGATAAATATCTTCAGATTAATTACCTGACTTTGAAAAAACTGGATTACAGTGAAAGGATTTTCTGTTAATTTCTGATATTTTATACCACACTGGATGATTTACCAGAGACTTCTAGGGATTAAAACCTTTTCTTGAGTAATTTATCTCTCCTTTTATATAATAACTATTTTTCTATGCAATATTAAATTTCTTTTGTCTTCCTGTCTTTCATCACTTCTATATACATATATCTCCAGCACTAAAATAACAGAATACATTTATTGGTTCAAACGTTTTTAATTACAATTAATATATCAATTAAAATAGACGATTTTTAAAAGCATTCATAGTCATGATAAATCAAAAAAGTTTTATTTGTTAATAAAACAGAGATTTTTAAAAAATTCTGAAGAAGAAATTTTCGATTAGTGTACTAATTTTTTATCCCATTAACCAAAAATATTTTGGTGTACATTTAAAATAACAATAATCCTGTCTATTTTACTTTTAAGCACTAAAATGCGGTATAAATTTAGATTTATTTTGACAAAAGATAGAGCTATTTCCTTCATTTCTATACATATTGATATAAAAAATTGAGAAAACTATTCAAACGAGTATTTCTTTTTCTTTTTGTTAATGCATTTTCCAGTTAGTTGAATATATTAATTCTTATCAGTAGAGTATTGTTGAAAAAAAATTATTTTAGACATTATGAAAGTATTGTGGGATATCCCGACTAGTAAAAAGTCATATGGGAAACTGGAAGAAGCTGCCTCAAAAGCAACCCCCACCTAGCACAAAGGAATAAACTAACCTTGATAACAATGGACCATTACAAACAATAAAGAAACATCTAGAGTAATACAGAAAAAAACTTTAAAAGAAATTCATTTTACATTACATATTAAGTTCTGAAACATTAAAAATGCATAGAATACATTAAATAAATTATAACGTTTTATATTAGGAGAGAGCTGAAACAGAAAATGATAAAAAAAAATTTTGGTTTTAGCGACAATGTATGATATTATAAATAATTTACAAATTCCAACAATTTCTTATCCCACATGTATTTATCAAATAAAAAATATTTATATTTCGAAATATTTACCTTTAGAGAAAATTATGATTCTCAATAAATAAGCATTTTATAAAAATAAGCTAACATTGATTTATTTTTGTATGTGGTATTTTCAGACTAATATTTACTGCTGATAAATATTTAACTTATTATAAAAACATATCATGTCATATACGTATTCTAATAATTTTCATTATATAAATATTTTTTGTGAGTTAATTTCAACGATAGCAAAATGTATATATGCTTCTGATAAAATTTGTTTAATTAAATTAAATTATAAATTTGGAAAATAATGAATTCAATATACTTATTTCATATAAAGCTTTTTTATATAATGCTCTTTATATGATCGTTGTTACTGGTAATCAAAATATTAAATTCCTATCTGTATTTGCAGAATAACAATGTGAATGTTAAAAAATATACATAATTATTTATTCAAAATAATTTAATAAAAAATAATACTATTCGCATATTAATGTTATCGTCTGCGTCTGATTTCAATTAAAATGAGAATATGCATTAAACAGATCATTTCAAGAATATGCAAGATTATTTTTTTAAATTTATATATTACTCCATATTTTTGAAAATATATAGCTGCTCTGTTAAATTTAACTCTCCAAATTAATAATATTTTTCTATTCATAATGATAAAAGTAAAAAGCAAATTTTGGTTGAAATATTGGAAACGGCATTTCAAAGCCACGTAAATAAAATATTTTAAGAACCCATGGCATTTTCAATCTACAGGAAAGGCAATATTACTTGCAGAATAATAATAAAAATATATTATCATTTTAATTTCTAGCTAATACAGTCTGCAATTGAATTTTTACCTTTACTTACTTGTGTAGTTTTTGTTTTGTTTATTTTTATAAAGTATATTATTTTTCAGTTTCCAAATGGTTTATCGCTTGCTGCTTTTCTGAATAGTAAAATAATTTATTCGCGTGAATTTTATATATTTGAAATTCCAGATCTCAATTTCTTCACATAAGTAAGAAAAGACAGTAAATTTATAAGAGATCATATTAATGTATCATTTTTGCATGATGAATACTACAATGAAAAAAACTTTGAGAGATTGATTCTAATACATTGCGAGACTCTTAGATTGTATCTATTCATCGGGTGAATCTCAAAAAGAGGAAAGAAAAGAATATATATATAGATATATATTAAAGAAAAGTTCAGTTGTTTCGGAAATAAAATGGAGAATTTTCTAGCCAAATTTCCGGTTTCTCCTCAAGACCCTCAAGCAACAAACATCAAATAATAGAGAAAAACTATTCAAGTTTATGAGAAACTTTGTTCTTTCCTATACTGTTGTGAAATTATCAAAAAAGAAAATATACTCCAGTAACTGAACTCGAGTGTAAAAGTTGGGTATGCAATAAGATTCCGAACTAACTTCGTTTCAGTATTCGTTCTAAATATAGTTAATAAAAATAACTTGAATATTTGCTTTTGCAAATAAAAGGAATGAATTCTGAAGTTTTCATCATCTATAAAAAAAAAGAAGAAAGGTAAGGGATAAAAATGAAAATCTATTGGCTTGAATATTCCTTATTTGGGAGTAAAAAATAATTTGTGGTGAAATTTAGAAATATCCAGTTTTGGCGTATACATTTATTCTAAAAGTTCATAGTGAATACACTTATACACGTAGACATAATGGACCTCTCTTAAAAGGGGCAGACACTTTCATAGTAGAGAGTCGCTTTATACGGAACATGAAATTCGAATGAAACGATATTCAAATATATCTATAAAAGTAATTACACGTGTTTCTAAAGAAATTTTACTTTTTAAAACTTGTTTTGTTTAGTTTTAATAACGTCCCGTTTTAAATTAACATTAGGACGATTTTGGGACAGACCACGCAATTTTGAAACGCTTTAAAATAACGAAGACAACATCTGAGATGGCGCCCCTTCTCCAAACTTCCACAGCACACCAACGGGAGGACGTTTCACCCCGACGGATTTAACGTTTTCCAGACCGGCTTACACGGAGGTTCTTCGGTGGAATTGGGCCTCGAACCTACAACTTTCCGGTTCCGAAACCGTGACCTTACCACCAGACCACGGCTGCCCTTTTTTAAATTATGATCTTTACTATTCATTTTTTAACATTATATAAGTATAAATAATAATTCGAAACAATTGCTTTTCTAATAAATCAGCAAAAGTATTTTCCTTAACTATTGTGTGCATGAATGTATGTATTATTTAGGCTCCAGAGGCAACCCTTTATATAATGGAAGTAAAATGTAAAGCTTAGGAATGTGAGCCAATATTCAATTGATAGTAGAAAAATTCATATGGAAAAAATAAAGGCACAAATACAAAAAAATACAAGAATATAAAAGCAATAAAAAAGTTTTAAAAAAATTTAAAAAGCAAAAAACAATAACAAAGTAAAATTAGAATGTATACAAATACAGCAAAAAATTATCACATGTCCACGTAAATATTCATTTATTTATATTAAAAAAATAAAGGTTTGGGAACATATCAAAATACAAAAAATATAAAGCATAAAATTATATATGTAAAACAAATGTAAGCAAACATATATAAAAACACCCTAAATAGTATTGAAAAACATATTGTTAACATGTGTAAAAATGATATAAAGGTTAATTTGCTATGAGTAAAGGCAGAGGAAGAAGTCCATGCTATATTATTCTTTATTTGACGATTCATATGTACGAATTCTCTGAAGTGAATTTGGTGCATTTAAATATCAAAGGTTTGGCTTTCTGGATTTTCATAAGAGATGCACGTCAGTAGGCGATAAATTGAAGCATTTTAAACAGGTTTTAAAGTTTCAATATCCAATCAGAAATTAGGTGGTCAAGCCAAAAATTAGTCAATTTCTTTATATTCTATAAATAAAACGACTTAAAATGCTTTCTCACTGTCTTTGTAATAAATAAAGTGGCTCATGAGTGTTCAAAACTGACAAGTAAAATTTATATGTGTTAAGCTTGAAGAGAGAATCCCTAAATTTTTAAATTCAGGTGTCTTCAGTATGCCCAATACGTTCAGGGGCAACTCGTAAGATAGAACGATAATATTATATAGAAAGAAGACAGGTGATTTCTGCGCAAAGGTTAATTAACTAATTAGATGGTCAAATAATTCCACCACACAATTTTAAAATGATATGAGTATATAGTTGGCAGATAAATCTTTTTTAAGATTGAAACTAAAATTGGAAGGGGATCGATAATGATAATATAAAAGTACTAAATAAAGAACGTTTCACTTCGTGAACTAGTTGCTTTCTTATCAATATTTAGAAAAACCTACACGAAAATGGCAAGGAAATCAGAAAGTAGGAGTATATAATTTAGGCTTAATCTTACTCTAGGGAAAAAGATTATACTCATATAATTTCTTTTCAAACCGCTTTGGACTGAATATTTCGAACATGGATTAAGGATTGCATACCTTATCCGCTTCCTCTAGCCTGGTGCCATTTTTGGAGATGAGGGTAGCGAGGTTCAGAAAAACGTTCAGGTGGCTCGGCGCCACTCGAGCTTCGTATCCTTCTCCAAAAGGAGGACGAGGTAGCAGATCCTTGGCCTAGATGAAAGAAACCGTGTTCTATAGACATCAAAATCTATGCTTGTTTGTTATATGAAAATTTATATTACTAGCCCCATCGATGACCAGCTGATTACCTATTATATAATATTTAATATAAAAAAGTACTTGTTTGTTTTTGTAACTTCCTCGAGAAATCACCAAAACATGCAAAATATTTTAGCAAAATTTTGGCATCTTACGTATAATGTAGCTTAGTAACCTTGGCGTAATCCGAAATTCGCCAAACAGATCTGGTCATCGTAAAAATTGGCCCTTAATAAAGCAAACTAATGAACCTATCTCCAGTCCCACTATTTTCTCTGATTGCGCTAATTTTTTCTTTTATATGAAAGCGTATGGCTTCTACATATGTGACCCTACAACCATATCAAAAGATATTATAAAAGAGAATTTCGGAGTTGCTCATCAACAGTTGCATCCATTTCGGCCGTTGATTTATTCTGCTGACAATTGCTTTATTATAGATATATTAGTATGCAACAAACGAATCAGAATGCTCTATGTTTATTATGCAATTACACTTTAAAACAGCAATTTCATTTGATGTGATAAAATAATTTTTATCAAAGTTGTTTGATATTACAATATTAAGGCCATAAATATGAAACGTAAATAACTCCTTACTGAAGATGGTTAGTATTAGAAGTATTAATTTACTAATGACAATATCACTTCAGATTAAAGTGATATTTTTATTTATATTTATACACTGAACATAAAGTAAGACCGATGAAATAGACATGGAAGGTGACGAAATTAAGTGGTGAAATAGCTGCGATTGCTAAGACTCAAAATTTTGACTCAGCTACATACTTCAAAACTCTGTGAGTCCAAAAAGAAAAAAAAAAAGGGAATTATGTCCATTCTTCTCTTTGTCTGTGGACATAACCCGAAAATGTTTTGTGTCTAGGCTGCTGATATTTATTATGGATTTAAAACCAAATTTTTGTCAATTTTGAACGAAATTTGTTTAGAAGAAGTATAAACGAACTTATTAACTACAAACCGTGAAAATCTAGCTAAATAAAATTTGGCGCAGAAGTTTAATACCTAAAATGTCTATACTCATCAAACTTTGAACCAAATCTGTTAAACAGTCTAAAATATGTCAATTTTACTTTCGAATGCAGTAATTATTTTTCATTGTCAAATGCAGTGACTTAAATCAATGACAGAATTTGAGTGAAAGTAGGTTAGATAACTTTCCATTGTATGTTATATTCTTTCTTAGCAATCATCACTAACTGCAAATATTGTATTTCTATTTTGTATTTATTTGATGCTACTACCAATGAATTTATAAACTGATGATCTTTCTAATACAACCATTTTTTGTGTACTGTTATTTCTTCTGTACCGATATCAGATTCTCTCATTAAATAAATATACGAAATTACGAACAATTATTAAGGAAAAAAACAGCATTTAATTTAAGAGTAAAAAATATCTCATACATACTTTTCGGAAAGCTCTCTCGGCTTCTTCATACATTCCCAACTGTGTTTGAGTTCTTCCAACGTTGATATATGCACCAATGTCATTCGGTTCTACGCTGAAGGGGAAAAAAAGAATTTTTAAGTACTTGTATATAGAAATATATATTAAACCTTCTCTACTTATTGGAAAATTCCATTTACTAGAATGTTGTTTAACATTTCTTGATAAGCTTATTTAAAATGTTGTTTTACTGTATGACATGAATTGTGATTTAACTTTTTCAAATGCCATTGTAAGTATACTTCCAACCAAATCAATCAATCAGTTTATGAAGTTACGTTAGTTGGAATAAGCTCTCACCAATTTTTCAATTATAAAGGAACCTAAATGCTTCGATTTCTTATCGCGCAAAGCTTAGTATGCCTTGATTTGTATCCTAATTTTTAATTAAAGAAATTAATTATTTTTTTATAAAAAACAAATCAAATACATTTTATCTAATAATAATAATCTAATAAGGTAATTTAATCTAATCTAATAAGGTAAATGAATCCTTTTTCTTAAGCCAATCTCAATTCTAAAATATTTTAATAAACCATTACTGAAAAAAAAGGCATTTTACAAGGTTAACTCATAAATAAACTACAATAAGAAGGGAATATTTTTCTGTAGGGGTTTATAACTCATATTGAATTTGAAATAATTGAAAATCAACTTCTTTATTTACTGAAAGAATTATTTAAAATTCTTTAGTAGATTGTTTTGTTTTACATGAACGCAAAGTAACTTGTCAAGTACTAACGATTGTTAGAGATCTGAAATTCAGAAATAAAGCATTATCCCTAATATATAGCTATTATATACCGTATATAGCCTCCATATAGCTTTTCGTATTTTTGAGATGTCAATTTTCCATTGCCAAGCAGATAAGCAGGTCTCTTCAGAGAATTAGATAATTTAGATAAGATCATGTAAAGTTGGTATGAACATTACATATCAAGCTGTTGGTAACTCAAAGCGCAACGTGTTTTGAACTATCGTTTTAGCGCATAGACAGAAAGGCAGGCAAGGAGACATAATTCCTAAAATGTATATTTTGCAATGTACATTAAGGAATGCGAAACAAAAGGAATTTTCTAAACCTAGAGATTAAACTTTTCAATTATTGGAATTCAATTATTTGAGAAAATAGAAATGTACCAAATGCCATTTCCTAAAAAGTACAAAATGAAAAAAGTTTTATACTGCTGTAATGGCGTATGATAAAGAGGTGTAAAGTAAGAAGTAAGAAATTCAAGTAAAGAAATTGCTATTTTCTACATTTTTGAATAATTGAATAATTTTTCTTTCCCTCTTATATTTCTATTAATAGAAATATTTACTGATTTTAGGTGTCAAATTAAGGCCAATGATAGATTCTTTATATTAAACAGGTACTTAAAGTTGTTTTTCTCTCCGTAATTAATTTAAAGAACGAATGTATTAATTTTTATGATACAATTGAAGATTTTCCGAGTTAATAGTGAAAACATCTGCAATTTCCTTTCGTGAGAAATCTGAATATCAGACAAATCCATATTTTTTTAAAAGTTAGTTTGAGATTTTCGGTAAAGCAAAAAGTATACAAACTTCAGAATTTACTTAAAAATGAATAATAAATTATAAGCTGATTCTAATTTAAATTAGAATTAGAAATAAGCACTAGTAATTCTCTGTAACCATTTTAAAATATCTAAAAAACGTTTCCCTGCCAATATTCTGACATGGGTATTTGAACAAATTATAAATTGAAAGAGCTATTTAAATGTATTAATCTTCGTTTGCTTTTTCTAAATACAAGGTCTCAGTATTGTTTCACTCTAATCAAATTTTTGCTGCTTACTTTTAATTAGCTGGTGACAGCTTCTTATCATTTAAAAACTGAGTTCTTTTATCTTCTAAAGCCATGTTTGAGAGTTTTTTACTCTGTTAAATAAACATACTTATTAATTAACATCCTAAAGAGCTAATTCGATGAAGATAAACTTAGAAATTTCCAGGTAATAGCCGTAAAAAGCTTCTTTTGTTTAGTTTAAAGCATTAACAAATCAACGAATTATGCACACATATTAATGTGTGTTGTACATGTAGTAGTGGAAAATTTTACAAAAAAGTTGTAAGCAGTGGATCTCGATATTTAAAAAAGGAAAATAAAAAAAGCCTTGCTCATACTTTACCAGAGGCGTCCCATGAAATCGGTAAGCAGAAAATTTAATAAACCTTATGTTATTCGTTTTATTATATCGCCACGTTCCAAAAAATTCAGCTTCAGTCTTAATTAATTTTTATAAATTAACTTCATCAACTGAAAGTTAATGCTCTATTTTGTTATAGATTTTGTTAAACTTCACCAAGAATAAAGTAAGGATGTTATAAAAATGTGCCAGAGGTATTTTTTCGCTTCCGAGGACCGTAAAAAATAGTCAAACTGTAGGAATGACGTTTAATTAATTGTGGTTAACCTAACACAATTCGTTGCTATCCTTATGGCCCCTAAACATAACTGAGGTGAATTTGTTGAAATATTGACTATTTGGCGATTTTTACGCCTTTATTCTTAGCCAAAGTTCCTAATCATCAAAAGAAATAAATTTGAATTCTTCAGGCCGTATTCATCGTTTCTTTCTTCTTTGTTCCGTTTTTGCATTTAAACTTAATATTTATTCCTCATTTATTTTCTAATTAAAATTTACAATAAATTATATCACTATACATTACAGTTACAGCAATCAATTTTATCAATTTAAAAATAGCTTCCTAAATATAAAAATGTTATATTTTAAGTTAAAAGCAGTCATTTTATTTACTAGTATATTTTTTCCACTCTATACTGCGTAGGCTTGCCATACCCGCATATTATCGAAAACGTAATTATTCAAATGAATAAATTCTCAATAGATTAACATGATTTCTTTGGCGATTTTTTGGACACTGGTTTTAAAAATAGGACATTGTTGGCCATAATTATGGAGGACGATTTCTGCACTAGTACCTCACTATTTGAACCATAAATGTAGTAAACAAATTTAATAAATGTTTAGATAGAAATAATTCATGATTTTTTTAAAATTTTATTTTATAATTGATAATGGATATTAAGATATGATTCAAAAATAAATGGGCACAAAATAATCATTTGATACGGAATAGATGACATATTTTAAGAAATAAATAGCAGAAAATATAATAAAGAGACAAAAATCCTTTGATTGCGAAACATTTGAAGATAAATAATTGTTCCAGAAAAATATTTACTGCAAGTAGAAAATTAACGTTTGAAGATTTACTAAAATTCCCAAATTTATCTATTAACTTTTTTATCACTTTTCTTGAAACAGATACTCAATTAAAAAAAAATCCTGTCTTTGAAAACAATATATATAAAATGTATAAGTATATAAATAAAGGAGGAAAATTAACAAAATCTTCGAACATAAACTATCATAAATAATTAATATATTAATAGTTTTTGCAATTCATCTAAATAATCATGCAAAATAAATTCTAAAGCAAAGATGATTTCTTGTGCATGTAATTCTGAAAATATGAGATATCTCTACTTGTATTATGATTTTAAGATGATTATATTGAAAATGCGAAGAATTAAAAAAATGATATTTAATCTTTTGAGATCTTACATTCTGGGAAAGAAATGATTTACTCTACTTCATTAATTTTAAAGGGAACTTTTAGTATTTCGAAAAACCAAGCAAGTATGAAATTCCCATTCAAAATTTAAATACAGATTAAAACAAGCGAAATATTAAATCAATAATTGCTCTTTACTTCCCACTTTTTATCGGAAGTGTATTATATCTGTGCAATTTAATACGTCTAATTTTTATTAATCATAACTGGAATTATTAATAATTTGGGTGATTTATTTTCATAAAGTGCATAAAATATGTTGACTTTCCTATATTCATGTTGGTCATTGTGTTTTTAAAATTATGTAAGATTTTAATTGCTGTTGAGAAACCATACACTTTTTAAAAATCGTAAATGACCAAATGTGACTTTTTAAAACGAGTTATATTGTTTAAACTAATGGAAATTGATACTTTCTAAAAAACGCAACGAAGTTTCTTTATGACCGCCAGTCGTAGATAATTGGCGTACTATACAAGGAGTGGCAAAGTTTCTTCAATCTTGTTTACGAGACCATATGACGATTGCAAGTTTAACCGTAGATTCTGGATTTATTAATAGACGAAAATGTCATGATAGTGAAACAACTAAATGTCATCATTTAAATATCTCCATGTTAAAAATTATTTCTACCATTATGTTACTAAAGAAAAAATACCTCAGTTGGTTAGTTGGTTAATAATATGTCCCTTGTCATCCTAGGTATTACAGTATAATAGCTATTAACATTTAATTATAGATATAAAATTAGCTTTATGTAGAATAAATGAGTAGTTACTGAAAATTAAGACATAGTCTTATCAAATTGAATATTTTGATTTCTTTATTGGTTGAAGTTCAAGGAATTTCTCATTTATATACAAAAAAAATTAATTATTGAAATTAAAAACGTATATTTTTGAGTTTTCGAGAAACATCAATCAGAACATTTTCAAAGTTTGTATTTTTATTTATCCAATTAGTTTCTAAGCTTTCTTTTTAAAAAAGGAAAAAAGGTACTTTAGGATGTAACCATTAACCATTTTCACCAAATCCGATATCATCGCCAAAAAGTAGTTTCTGCCCCAATAACTGCATCATAATGAAATTGTACTTGGCGCATTTCGCGAGAGTTGACAGGTCGACGGGATAATACCAAAGTGTCAAAAAGATTAGGAAATTACATCATTTATATACTAGTCATGAAATTTAACTACCTAATGGAGCAAATAAATAAAAAAATGAAAATTTATATAATATCTATATTAATCCTATCAACCTTTATTGGACCATAAGCAAACTCAAAGAAAAACATTCATTGCATGCATGACTAATCCAAAATAAGGTTGGTGATTAATTATATGAAATTAAAAAATAATACAAACAATTTTAATTAATGGTTTAAAAATAATCTTTCAAATTTTCAAGTGTCAGTGCTTAAAAATATAAAAATTAAATATCAGGACCTTTCAAATCACTAAATTAGAAATAAATATTTGGTAATTAATTGTTAAACAGATTTTTACTACCGTTGCATTAAAACCTTTGTGGTTTTAAACGTAATACCATATGTCCACATAAATAGAAAACCTTGATAAAAGTTATATAAAAATTTGGAAGTATTTAAAATTATTAAACATATAAATAAAATAAAAACCGATCAATCACTCGACAATACAAGAATCCAATTATATGGCATACTAAATAATTATCAGCTGTCACCAGGACTTAAAAAACGTTTAAGATACAAGCATTTTTGGCAAAGTTACAAATTTTATTGAATCATAAATTTTTTTAATAATAAAACTAGCTGGTACTCGTCGCGTTGCCGCCAGCAGAAGAAATAATCTTGGAAAAATCGTTTGGAATTTGAAATAATTATCTTGTTTAATTAAGAATGATATTTATTTTCTTGTCGGCAATGAATACATTAATTGAAATTGAAGGATACATAAAGGATAATTAGTATTTATTCTATTTTTATTGTTCTATTCTACAAACAAATGTTCATTTTTATGTATTAGATTTGTGTTTTCTTTTTGAATTATAAAGCTTGGTGTTCTTTCAGAATGGTCATGAAAGCAACTGTTTATTGTATCTCGTGATTCGTTTAACATTCATTCCATATTATTAAGTTTAAAATTAGAAAATGCGATTTTAATATTTTCTTTTAAAATTGATTAAACATAGTAAATATAGTTATACCACAAAATCTTAATATAGTTGAAAAGACAATTTTTTGAAAACCAGGATGGTACAAAATTATTTGTAGTCTAATATTTTCGGAAGTTACTGCAAAAAACGCTAAATAAATAAAATGTTTAGCTGAAATTTCAAACTTATAAGATTGGTTCCCCTAAAACTTTCTCGCACTATTACCACAGAGAAAGATTTATATTCCATTTACGTACGATAGCTACGAAATATTAACATTTAGCTTGAATTTAACATCTTTACTGAATCTATTGTGTCTCCTTGAAGAGTTATTCGGTGGTTAATCCGTGGTCAATATATGCGGCAAATAGGTCTGAAAATATTTTTTATATATTAGATAATTTTAATATGCCTATAACCATTCCGCAAGTGCAAGTAATAGTCAAAGTTTTATCGGAAACAGATGAGCGGTACGGCAGCGCATAAGAGACAAACAGACAAACAATCATTTATCTATCTATATATATATATCTATATATATATAAAAAGCTCATATCAAACAAATATAGCAACATTAGAAATATTTAGAAAAAACGTTACAGATGTTAAAATACATGACAGGGACAAAAACGTTTCATTATACCGGGTGATTCATAATGAATGGGCCAAAAATAATAGCACAGTGTAACTGCCGTAATAGATTTATCCTGCCGAAAAAAAAATTATTCTGTAACTACAACTATACAAGTTTTATTTGGCAACAGGGAAAAATCATCGAATGACGAACTCGCCCTTATAGGCTCTGTTAAACAAAATGTCGTCCATGCAGGAGAAAGGGTACTGCGTTTTCGAATATACCAAAACCTCCTCGGTAATTGTTGTGCAAAGACATTTTCGCATGAAATTGCGTAAAGAACCACCGCATCGGCATAGCATAAGCAGGTGGGTGAAGCAGTTGTAGGATACCAGCTGTTTATGCAAGAAGCAGTGGATAACTGCAGTGTTGAACTCCATCACAGGGGATATGCTATCACGAGTGTGGCAGGAGCTTGATTACTGTGTAGACATTTGTCTTGTCACCGGAGGAGCACATATTGAACACCTGTAGAAACTTGAATAAATGTAGTCTTGAGGTAAATTTGAATTTTTTAAATATATTAATTTCTGAGTTTACAATCATGTTTTCTTTTTGTTAAATTCATTATGAATCCCCCTGGTATTATCAGATATCAAATCGTAGTGCAGCCTTAGTTAAATTAACAAATTTAGTATGAATTCCAAGCTTTTCCATTGCTTCAAAATGTCTAACGCTCATTTTTTTTTTTTTTTTTTTTGCTAGCTTGAATTTCAGTTTGATTAATAATAGTGCAATATTTTAATGAAGTTTTAGTTTTGATACTGACGTTTTAACAAAAATAAAATAGTATAAATTGAAATATTATATCCGATTAAAAATGAACAAAAAGATATACAAATATGTATTATGAATTTCAATAAATCTACTAAAAATATCTAAATATTCCCTGCCATTATTTTTGAAGTTTCAATATAAAATGGATTTCGATTACATAATATATTCATGTAATAAAAAAAATGTACTCTTAACAGATTTTTTTTGTGCTGAACTTTTAAACAAAAGCTCAACACCGATGCATTATATTCCGTTGAAAAATATTTACATATTTTAGGTATCAAAAAAAGGAATTCTGATTTTTATTTTATATTTTTTTAAAATATCAGAATGAATAAAAAGAGAAAGTGAAAATCTATATAGAAATCAATCATATCTAATCCATTCGATTAAATAAATTGAAGCTTTTCAATTTACTAAACTTATCGAATGGGAAAAAAAATAATAGACAGAAAATTTGAAAAGCCTTTAAATTGACATTCGATATCCCTTTATAAGTGTGAAAATTTATTCACCGTTCATTAGATTTTCTGCTTTTGCCCTAACGACTATTATATAATTTTTATGCGTTTTTACAATAATTCAAGCATTCATGATAGATTCAAATACTCATCAAAATATCTTTTGAAAATCGTTTTAGGAAAGAAGTTGACTGTAAGATGAAAACAGATACAGCAATTACTAAATGATTTAAAATCGAATCTTATATATGTTTATTTGTAAATCAATGCAAATTATAAAATTAAAACCAACAAAAAAACAAGCGTTTTGTTCAATCGATTTTG
>JAPMOQ010042728.1:1137665-1181706 GCA_026543055.1 Argiope trifasciata
ACCCCACCAGTGGCTGAGCGCTGAAGCTCTTACAACTGGTAGGTGGAGTCATTCCCTGTGGAAAGCGATTTTCTGCTGGGCTGGCTGCTGCGGATTTCAAATGAGCTTCACACGAATGTGGGCCAGCTTCCCTTACTATCCATCCAGGGAGACACTAGGAACATCTCGAACCATATTTATTTCACATTATCCATTTCCAAATTAAATGTTGAAGAGACCAGAGCGTAGTTAAGTAGCAATCACAAAATTTCTAGGTGAAGTAAATTACAAAATACTTAATTAGTAATAGATTTAGGTATTGTAAGATTATTAATTTTTAAGTTGCACGAATGCGCTAGGTTTCTTTGAATGCATTGATCAAAGCAAGACTCGCTTCAGGATCAACGAATGTTATTGATGTTTAAGAATTTCAAATATAGTAAAGTTCTAGTGTTATTAGTCACCCGAAACGTTTTTAAACTCTCTTATATAGCTCTCAGAATGCTCTGGACTTTTAAGTAATTTTGACATTTTTTCCCACATAGATTTAAATTCAATGTCTAGCACAAAACTAAACTTCCAGCTACAAAATCAGATACGAAATTTCAATTATTTAAGTTATAACTGTTTCGGATTATCGGATGTGGATGTGTTCGAAACTATTCACCAATAAATGCACAATCCTTTGAAAGACATGATTCAAAATTTGATAAAAATTTACCCTAGAGAAGTCTAAACTTTGAATTTCCTTTCATTTTTCAAGTTTTTACATTTTAGAGCCATCGTAATTAAATTCATGTAAAAACAAGGAAATAGACAACGCCTTGTCTAATTTGATATCGATTCTGATTTACACTTAAGATGAAGCAATGCTTAATTTTATATATTTAGATATTATAATCTTTTGCAATTATCGTACTAACTGGTATTCGAAGGCTCTGACATACAGATTTCAGCTAAATAGATTTATCCAATTATTCACAGAAAAATTATTCACAGGTCTATAAATTCTTTTAGACCCTACAATGAATTTGAACCTGCTAACTCAAAAAATAATTCTTGAGGTCTCTAAAATAACTCTTAAGATCTAAAAAAATAACTTTCTTTGACAAATACTAATAACATATGTATTTGAACCAAGTACAAATTTTTAAAAAGCTATATGTATACATCTATCTTCGTCAATTTTTACAAAATTTCATGATTGAAATGATTCAGTCAAATCGAATTTTTAGTGCTTTCTTTTAATTAGCTGGTGACACTTTTTAAAAAATGTGCTTTTATCTTACCCCCTAAAGCTACGTTTGAGCTTTCATAGCTCTGTTAAATAAGACTCTTTATTAATTAACGTTACAAAGAGCTAATTCGATGAAGATAAACATATTAATTTTCAATCATTAACCGTAAAAAGTATCTTTTGTTTAGATTGAAGGATTGATATATCGCTGACATATGCGTACATATTAATGTGTAGGTATAATTCTGACGTGCAGTACTTTACAAAGAAGTTTATGTAAAAGATGTTGAAAAAATGAAAAAAGAGCGTTGTTGATATTTTGCTATAGGCGATTCCATTTAGACGATCAATAAAAATGTAATGAAGCATTATGTTATTCATTATATGCATGTTCAGATGTGAAAAAATTCAGCAACAGTGTTTTTTTTTATAAGGCAATTTCGTTTTCCGGAAATTGATATAAGCTTTTGTTACGGATGTAGTCAGGTCAGTAAGAATCAACTGAAGGTGTTAGAAAAAGGTTCAAAACTTTAATTAAATATCGAACTAGTAGTATCGAATTTCTTGTATCAAACTTCAAAAGATGCTAGTTAAAGTTTTATTCTCTACCATCTGTATATTATTTTTTCTTTAAAGTCTTGTGTTAAATACTGTTTAAATTTAAATGGTGATTTTTTTAAATGATGCTATTTTATTTATTTTTTCATAATTACGTAGAAATAATTTACAACATATTATTAATCTCATTTGTGCTCGTTATTAGAATATTTCATGGAATCTTTCATTTATGAGCTCATTTCAATTCAGTTTGTTTCTTAATTAGAGATAAAATTGTTTTCCTTACTTAAGAATAACAAAATACATATAACGAACCTACATTTAGTAGAAAATATCATTACAGTCAATTTCCGCCAAAAATCAATAGTTGAGGCTATTGAACGACAGACACTGTTTTAAAATTGGATGCAGGATATCCGAAAAAGGACTTAACGAAATGTGCACAAACCGCTTGCGCAATAACTGATTTTCCATTATACTTAGCTCATAGAAATATATTTAAACAATAATGGTTCGATATTGAAGAAATCAAATAATATGTTTCAGATAATACCAAATTAAAATGGATACATGGGAAATTGCATTTGCAAATGGAACTGATAATCAAATAATGGAGAGCGTCAATCCGTGCATTTATAGGCCAACAGTACTAACCTATTTCTCGACTGATTCAATGACTATTGGATGCAGACCTCATGTGATATTTGTGATAGATGAAGACCTTTTGAGTTTCATATTGTTCCAGTAGCAATTCATTAAAATAAGTTCGGGAGTTATAACAAGTTGGAAATCAATTCTTTACAATTCTGTTGTAGTGTATCCCGTAATATTCTAGGAATATTATTATTATCCCTTTGGCATGTACTATAGAGCATCGATTCAATTCTCAATAGGCTTCGGTATATCTTATTTCCCTGTACTATTGATAGTCAAATAGTTTTGTTGTGTTAGCACCCTGAAAATTATCTGTTCGGAAGGTGCTTCCATGTTGAACATCTTCAATGAAATTCATACCTGAAAGTTATTGAATTTCATTGAAGATATTCATATGAGAAAAAAATATTTAACAGAATGATTTTCATTGCTTTAAAATTGTGTTATTATCCATATACACGTGCTATATCATGCACCTAAATACTAGGGTGAAACAGGGACAAGGTCTAAAGTGTACGGAATTTCCTTTTTAAATAGATAAATAATCATTAATATAAAAATTAGTTAAAGTGTTATAAGAATGCAACAGTTATAAAAGGAGATGACGACAATTTAAGACAACTTAATGAGGTAAAGAGTCAATTAAAAATGTAACTTTCGAATTATTAAATATTTTTATTATAGTGAAATTAATAAAAAAATCTTTTTTCAAAGAATTCAAATTTATCAAAAAGAAAAGTGTTAACAAATGATTTCGTATCTTACAATGCTGAAATAAAAAAAAGAATTCATTCTTTGAAGATGTTACTATACAATTTCAAAAGTACTACACATTGAAATTGTTTAGAAAACAATGACATAAAATAAATTTGCATTTTAAATTTTCCTTCAAGATATTTATATTGTATCTCCCTTTTGAATTACCTATTCGTGCTTTTATTTTTCTTCATGTTTTGATATTTTTTTCACACAACCGTTATTAGCTAGTTTTACGATTTCAGTAGTTTACGATCCTCTGGTCACCCTATCGGTAGATTAACTACATGAAAAATAACCTATAAGAATGTGCATTCATTTGAAAGAATATCCATAGTTTAAACGTCATTTGATATTTTTTATTAATTTTTTTTCTGCTTCCAATTTTTCACCCAACTCTTTATATTTTTGCGATTTTCACCTACTACGTCTGAGACCCCGTGCTGTATTCTTAATCCTCCTGCTGCCTACTCTCACCTCTCCGAATTTGTCCGTCGAATTTGGGAAAATCCTGCATATATAGAAAGAAACTAAAATGTAAGGCGCACCCAATATATTTTTATCGCCGAATATTGTACCTAAAATGGAAATGGGGGCAACTAATGGGTTAAGTAAAGCAGTAGTCAACAGCATTAATGCTTGATTCATGAAATACAGCCTTAATTTATTAATCCCTGAATCTCCATATAAGTATGGTGGTTTCATTCTTCCACGTTTATTGGCAAAACTCATATTGCTGAAATGGATTTAATATTTTATATTAATAATTTTAAATATTTTACATAATATGAATTAAATATTAGCATTTTCAAAAATATTACAGTTATAAATAAAAGAAATTTCATGTTTTAGAAACCAAAAAATGACTTTATGCTTAAAAAAAATGCATTTGTTTTTTCCCATTTTATACATAAAAAAAATCGAGTTTAAGTATGGGCTTTTCATAAAAATAGAAAATCTAACATTTAAATGTATCACTCGTTTAAAGAAACTGAATGCTTCATGAATTTGTTGCGATTAGAGACAGGCGAGGATCGAACTAGCAACTTTAGGGTTCCTAGCCAGATAACATGGCCACAAAATATATGTACTGTATATTATTTGTATATATTATGTATATTATCTGTTTCTAACATCCATTAATAAATGTCTTGTTTCGGTTTGCTCCTAGATCTCGTTTCAGGTTCCGAATGGATGGAGTGGAGCCACTGCAGTGACGACGAGGCCATGGACTGGGAGCCAGTGGACTGCGTGGTCAACATGGAGTGGAAGGAAATCCCTCTTCCTCCATAGATTAGTCCCTCCTTGCCTCCTGAATCGAAGAAGAACTTACCTTTGAAGGCAAAAGTGCCAGTGCCTCTGAAGTTAAAAGCAACAAAACGGAAGGAGCGTTTAACTTTAAAAACGAAAGCAAAGGCAAAGGCTTCTGAGACTAAAGAGGAAGTCCCAGTTAAGAATATTAAGAAAACGTTGCCCTGGTTTTAAGGTATTCAGGTGCAACTAACAGAATATTATTAATCGTCGCTAGAATAATAAACGTTTCCAAAAACATTTAGATATTATCAGTTAGAATTATTCTCTTTCTATTTGTTGCTTAATGTATTTTACATTTGTAGTATTTGTAGTAGTCACGAAACAGCTTTAAACGAAATTCGATCATTATTCAAATAATTAAAATTTTGCAATCCCAATAAAATTTAAATCTTAGTGAAATTATTTTTATTAATGAGATTTTGTAATTAATTCTCTATCAGAATTTGTATTTCATCACAGATCAAGGTTGATTGCTTTTCTAATTAGTCCACATTTAGTTTTACAAGAATCTAAAAACAAGTAACCAAATTAAAAATCTTCTTGTTTTACATATTGTACCATGAATTAAAATTTAAAAATTTCCTTTACTTATTTCAGTTACGACTACAACAGAGTTTCGCCAAGTTACTAAGCTTTCATGCCAGCATTGTAATAGTTTGTAGTACTTCACATGTCTTTTGTCATAAGTTCCCAATAACCGCATTGTTGCCAGAAAATATTTTCATAGTATATTTAATTTGAAAAGACAGGATAAACAACCACATTTAAATTATAGTTTCCGATCTTTTATATTATTTAAATTAGCAGAAAAATAAGCAGAAAAGGAGAAAATAAAATTATTGAAATTTTCTTTCATTGCTTCAGTTAGGAATATAGCGATTCGAATCCAATTCTCTCCTTCTCTGTGAATATTACAATGCGATGAAAATTACTGTGTAAGAGCTTTTTTCTCAAATATATGTAAACAGGTAATCAAAAGATGAAGTAAGGGAAATAAGAAGTTCAAATAATTAAAATACATAATTTTAAAGAATTTATCAATAAGAAATATAAAAAAAATCAGAAGCAGAAAATTTGACATTTCATCATAATCCATATGTAGCTTAGTTATCTCTTAGATGTAGCATTCACGATAACAATAATCTTCAATATATCATCATGTTAAAATGAACATTATTTTTAAAATTCAAAAGAGGTCTTTCACAGATTATAGCTATTCTTAATACCTAAATAAAATACATTGATGGAAAAAATCCCAACCCTAGGAAGGAGCTGTGCTAAATAAACGAAATTTGGTAGGCGTGTTTATACATCTGAAAGATGACGTCGATTCAAATTTCGAGCTACGCGCGTAAGTGTGGCGCTAGTAGCGACACTATGAACGTGCAAATGAGGTTTGCTTTAAATAAGCGCTGTAAGGTTCGTGATAGTTATTTACAGTTGAGATTTGACGTAGTGGGTTAATGTTAGTCAAGGACACCTCTGAGAAAACGAAGAAGCCATTATCAACAGCTCATTGAGTTTGAACGAGGTCGTGTTGTAGGGCTACGAGAAGGTGGGTTTTCTTTCGCGATATTGCTGAAAGACTTGGCAGGAACGTATCCACTGTGCATGAGTATTGGCGGCAGTGGTCAAGGGAAGGTACTGCCTCAAGAAGACCAGGTTCCGGGTGGCCACGTGGTACTACTGACGGAGAAGACCGTCATATTCGGCGTATGGCTGTGGCTAATCGTACTGCGTCTGCAGCTGAAATTCGAGCTGCAGTTGGCACCACAGTGACACAATGAAGTGTTACAAATCGTTTATTTCAAGGACAGCTCCGAGCCAGACGCCCTGAATAGTGCATTCCACTGACTCCAAACCACTACCGTTTGCGACGTGAGTGGTGTCAAGCTAGAGCTCATTGGAGGACGGAGTGGAGATCTGTTGTGTTTTCTGATGAAAGCCGGTTCTGCCTTGGTCGCAGTGATAGCCGTTTGTTGGTTATAAGGAGGCCAGGTGAGCGCCTGCTAGTGACCTTTCTGCGGCCTAGACACACAGGGCCTACTCCTGGAGTTATGGTTTGGGGAGCAATTTCGAATGACTGCATCAGCACTCTCGTGGTTATCCCACGCACCCTGACTGCAAATATGTACGTCAGTCTAGTGATACAACCTGTTGTGTTGCCATTCATGAACAGCATTCAAGGGGGTGTTTTCCAACAGGATAACGCTCACCCTCATACTGCTGTTGTAACCCAACATGCTCTACAGAGTGTCGACATGTTGCCTTGGCATGCTGGATCACTAGATCTTTCTCCAATCGAGCAAGCATGGGACATCATTGGATGGCAACTCCAGCGTCATTCACAAACAGCATTAACCGTTCCTGCATTGACCTCCCAAGTGCAACAGGCATAGAACTCCATCCCGCAAACTGATATCCGACACCTGTACGACACAATGCATGCTTGCATTCAAAATTCTGGCGGTTACACAGGTTACTAATGTACCAACATTTCACATTTGAATTGGCTCTTCTCGCCAATGGCTCTAGCTGCGATCTTGAAACTTTAATCAATTAAATATGTTACCTAGACAAATGTATTCCTAAAATTTCATTACTCTACAATAATTTTTTCTTGGTGTTGGGATTTTTTTCCATCATTGTATATTAACCTCTCTAAAAAGTATATTTTATAAAATTGTTGTAGAAAGTATTGTGTTATTTTTATAAGAACTCTCTGAAGATTATATCTAATCATTAACTAAAATAGTTCTAAAAGAATATAATTATAATTTTTATATCAATGTATTTTATAGTACTCAAATTTATCACTTCAACGAGAGCATTTTAATTTTAAAAATTCGACATTTTTATTTGAAAGCAGGGATAATGCTCGCAGGGATATTTACTCGGGTTATTATTAATCGCACGCAGTACGACAGATATTTGGGATACCCGCATATGATTGGCGAAGTTACTCTATACACTAATATACCTTTGGCGATTTTTTAGCACTGATTTTAGAAACAAGACATCATTGGCGGCTATTCTCCACCATGCAATTATTACAAATGTATCAACCATATAAGTAGAAAAAAAAAATGAATAAATGTTTGAATGGAACGAAAAGGAATACTTGAAATAAATAAATAATTGTTTTACAATTAATTAATAAGAAGGAAATAAAAAAAGTAATACACATTTGATATGCAATATACGGAAAATTTTGAAAAGAAACGTGTTCAATTAAATCTAGAAATTGTTAGCATGCACTAATAACACAAGAAAACCAGTCAATTTCAAACAGCTAAAAGAAAACGAGTATTATCATAAAAAAATTTATAAATAGAAAATTAATTTTAAGATTTACTAAAAATCAAAATATTTTTTCGTTAATAAATTCATGAGATTTGGTATTTACAGCAAAAAATCAATTTTATGATTCTTCGATTCCTTCTTTTAATTGTCAAATTGCAAATTAATATTTTTGATTATAGAGAAATTTGCTTTCACGTTATTTTGAAAGTACATATTTTTATATACATCACTTCTGGTTAGAGGGTCTGAAAAAATCTATCTTGAAAGAAACATAGTAAATTATATAATTTAAACTCTAATCTATGAAACTTTCGTATTTGTAAAATTACGCCTTTGGCGGCGGAGCATCGTCCCTTCGCGCATTCTGTAAATATGCCAACATTCGACATTCTGTAACATCTCAGAACAGTTCTCAAACTGTCTCGCTCCGCACAGGCATATTGATCTTCCTGCCACGAGACGACTCCAGAAACAGAGAAAGCTATTATTTTAAGGAAATATTATTGAACATCTACTTAAAAAACACAAACGCTTAAACGCAGCAAAGAAACTGTAAAACTCAATGATAAATCATTTTTAATATTTTTTCTGTTAATTCACCCTAATAATAGTTTTGGCTGTTAACTGTAATAATAACTTGATTTGTTGTAAATTACGTGGTGGTACGAGATTGATTCTGATCTTGCTGAGGTAGCCTGTAGATACTGGAGTTAGCGATTTTTTAAAAATAAAGACAACGCTGTTATACAGTCCGCTTACTCTCCGCCAGCAACTCCGCACAGAAAATGAAATATGTCATTGAAATAAATGAGATTTTTTATTTTTGTTTATTTAACACACACGAAGATTCATTATACCCGATTTGACCTTAGACCCATATTGAGCCCGCTGGAAACTTAAAAACAAACATTATTCTTAATATTTGTTACAATATTATTGTTAATATCAATTAATTGTTATTCAAATATTTAGTACATGAATCACCAAAAATTGATTAATTATTTTCATATAATTGATTAATTATATGAAAAATCAAAAATTACTACTAAGGGAAAATTAATTAAAGAATTTTTTTTCAAAATTTGAATAGCAAATAATTAGCAATATAAAAGAGCAACCACAAAACGAATGCAACAGCATCACATCAACAAATTGACTAGATTAACAGTAATTTGTTTTAAAGAAATATCTACGATAATCGCATTAAAAATGATATGAAAGTGATTTTAAACATAATATCATAGAGTTCAAAAAACGAAAATTATAAACGAAAATAGCAGTCATAAAATTATTTTAAAATATTTAAATGCATTTAGAATATTAAAAACCTCAAAAACTTTACATTGAAATTAATAAAAATAAGAAAAAATTAAATAATGAAAATCAAAATATTATTTTTCATTTAAAGCAAGGGGAAAAAATTAAAAATGTGCTTTATAAATTTAAATAAAATTGCTAAAAATTATAGATGTCATTAATAATATTCATGGATTTATGATATAGGAAAGATGCTTCGTAGGGAGTTTAATATATTCATTGTAAAAATAAAATCTGCCGTTTAAACTTTTTTGTATTAGAATTTTAAGCAGATGTTCTATAATATTTCCTTAAAATCCTGATATTTCTTTCCCAATGTTATATTAACATATCAAATTTATTCAATAACATAAAATCATTTCAGATTTTCTTTTTTTAATATCAAATTGAATGAAATTCAAAAGAGTGATATATCTTTCCTCAATAGAATTTTAAGTAAATAGTTTATAGCTTTTTAATTTGCAGTTCCAAACTGTCTAATCAAAAAATTTAAATAAAAAGAAACAGAAAATTTGAAACTTCCTTCATTAAGAAATTCATTAAACCTTATTAATTGAAAAAGTCCATTTAATATTTAAAAGAAAAGACGTTGCTGTTAAACTAACGATTATAATAATTTTTTTCTCCATTTTCTAAACTATTTCAAACAAATCCTTAAGAGATTTGAATACTTATCATTAACACTTGCGAAAATCATTAGCAGAAAATGAATTAGTATATAATTTAAAAGATTTGCAGTCTATGTAGGGTGATATAAAGAAGATTACAGATGAATACAAACATAAAATCGAGATTTATATATGCATGTTCAAAAATTTTTATAAATTCGCGAAAATTGCATAAAATTTCAAATATTATATAAATCATTAAAATAATATAAATTATTAAAAACTAATAAAACATCGCTAAAAATTTGGCAAATGCTCTAAACAATTTTGCTCTACCGATTTTTTTCTCCATAAAATATTAACTTCTAGAAATGAAAGATAGTACTTATTGAGAAGTATACTTCAAAGGGGTCTTTTCGTTATATCAAGAGCGATATTAATACAAAAACCTCCCAATTATGTGACTTAAATAAAGTGGCAGCTTTGTCCACTCTCGCTCACCAATATTTTCTTCGACCTCACCAGTGACCGAGCGCTGAAGCTCTTCCGACTGGTAAGCTGAGTCATCCGCTGGCAGACTGGCTGCTACGGGTTTTCACCGGTTTCCTGGAGCTTCGCACGAATGCGGACCAGTTTTCCCTACAAATTCTTCTAGGGAGGCATTTGTCGCACTTCGACCATACTCATTTAGCATTGAACTTTTCCAAATTAATTGATGAAAATACCTTAATAATGAAAATAGCTTAGTTAAGTAACATTAACAAATTCCCTATTAATCCCCCCCGAAAAAACGTGGTTTAATTAATTAATTATAAGATTATTAATTTCTAAGTTACACAAGTGCACTAGGTTTTTATGGACGCATTGATCCACTCTCCCTTCTACAATCAATACACGAAATTGCTTTTTTAATAGAACCGAATTTTTTACTAAGAAGATGGAACCCATTTATAGGAATGCGTGATCTTTTCGACCTCCGGGTCTATCCAGAAAGATAAAACTGGTTTGTTAGAGGACAGCCTCGAGGGACTCTGGTAGCCGACCTCCAAGCGGTGTCCCTCGGGCAATGCTGTTATTTGAAACAGCGGCTGACGGGCTGCTGAAATTTTGGAAAATTAATATACAGCATTCTCTGAATTAAAACAAAGGATAGTAAATATTAGTCTTATTTGACATCGAGAGATGTTATAAATAGTTGAAAACTGATGGTTACGTTAAGTAAAAAACATTTACTACTTTAATGCTACTTAATTTCATTGTCGTCACAAACACATTTTTTTAATTCTTTGATTTTTTTCTTGCCTAATTTATTTTAGATTTTTTTTACGGATTTAAGATTTTCTTTAGATATGTCAATAATAATGATATCATAGACAAACAGGCAAAGAATCCAGGGTCGCGTATTCGTCAATAGAATGCAATTGCACATAGCGTTAAGATTTGTTATTTTTTAGTTATAACACCAGCAGACTAAATTTATTTTCTATATTTTCTATATTCTACTCAATTTATATTCTTTATTTTCTATTTTTCTATGAAAGTAATTACAGAAAAAAAGTATTACAAATCTGAATGATTATATCAAATTATTTTTTTGCTTCAGAATTAGAAACTATAAATGAAAATCAGAACGACCTTCAAAAAATCGAGACGCATGAGAGTTAATTACTGTCGAAGACTTAGATAATTTATATAAATCATTTGCTTGCTCTTGCCAATTACTCCCCCGGTCATAATTGTTTTATTTCTGCTTTTGTTTAATATATATACCTGGTACCAGGTACCTAACTTCCCGCCACTAGCCAGCGTTATTTGGCGAATTAAACGAGGGTCACTGGCAGTTGAAGCCAAGACGGGCAATTTGAAAATGAACTATTAAGAAGTGTTGTTTAAAAGACGATATTTTCATTAGATCTTAACCTGATTATCGCAGTCTCATTCTAGTAATTTGTCATCTTCAATTTTTTGTCATTGTTGCTTATGGAATTGTTTTATTTTGTTTTATACAATACTGACAAAGTCTTCAATTTTAATCTTAGAGTTTTAGCGTCTTCGATTTGACTATCACAATTTGCGCATTATCATTAATGTAACTATCAATCATTAAATTCTCAAATATTAACAAACTCGAACTTGTTATTGATTAACCATCAGCCTCGTAACTTTCAGAAGTGGGTTACCACGAAATTAGATTCACAATCCAAAATTCTTGTGAATGCGCCATAGTTCCATAAACTGACTTTTAGAAAAGGTATATATTTATTATACTGCAAGATGACTACCTTAAAATACATTCAATAGATATAGCAGGGCAAGGAGAAATTGTAAAACAGAAAAAAATAAAGAAACTGCACATATTTTTTCGAACTCTGTCGGAGACCGTTCAAATTGAAAGGGAATACGAGAATGTATTGGTTTTGATTTTTCGACTAATACTAAATAATTTAAAAACAAGTTACAGCTTGAATTATTAATTTTCGCTGAACGAAATCATTCGATACGTAACATTTTAAATATTCCATTAGATAAGCCGGAAGTATCCAAAAGAATTCTTTCCTTTCTTTGAGACCTTGAATTGTTAACAGAGAACTCTCGTACAGATGTTGTGTCTAGAGGCTCAGCCAGACATCGAAAACAGTCTAAAGCTAATAATGGTGATGGAAAAATAGCAAAAGCGGTTCGTTAGAGCAATGTGAAAGTATAAATAAAAAAGAATCACAATATGCAGTGTCATGTAAATAAGTTTAATGATTTGCATTCAGATAACGATTACATAGAAGCATTAGAGACTCTGTCACTCAGAATAATTGTATAAATTATTCATATATTGAAAATACCATTTCTAATTTAATGCAGAACCCTCATAACAATATTGGTAATTAGATTCATTCCCTTTGAATACATCCCTAATTGTTTAGTCTGTCAGATTTACAAAACATTATTTTCAGTAAAAGGTTTCTCGGTGGAACTGCCGCTTATTTTCTGAAAACGGAACCAAGAATTAATTCATGGCAGAATTTGGAATCAGCATGGATTGGTGAATAAAATTCAGCTAACTTGCATCAATTCTTAAGTAAAAGAAAAATTAGAGATTCTGAATCCGCTCTAGAATATTTTTTTAAACTGAAAGTTATGCAACTCTGGGAAAACTGAAGATACAATTTAAAGGCATTCAGTGGCTGTTGTTGGAAATGTAAAGTCAATTGCGCTGATATATTTTGAGGTCCACGCAATTGTAAACTATAGTTGAAAAAAAAGTAGTAAGATATACTTATTTCTGTTTTAATTTTACCTTAATATTTATTTTGTGATATCTTTATGTACTAAAAGGCAATTCCTTTATATAACTTTTATTATTTTTAGCATTTATAACTTTTATTTTTTATTTCAACATATATTATGCCTTTTATTATATTATGCTTTTATTATATTATATTATACTTTTTATTATATTATTATTATGCCACCATTCTATATACTAAGTCATTTTTTATTGTTTCTAGACCAATGAATCTTGTCTTTCACTATAAACAAATAATTTAAAATAGAAGTCGTTGAGTTCTTTGTGATTTCAATAAATAGTACAATTTTTAAATCTTGATTATTCATCCAAATCCTGGTAAACATGGTATAATGTGCGAATAAGTAAGAGAGGTAGTGTGAAAGTATTTTGAAGTTTAAGAAAAATTTGCAAACATAACTGTTTGATTCCGAAAAATTTTTACTTAATACTTTACTTTTTCATTAACACTTTTATCGGTAAATTAATACTTTCTATTTAAAGAAAATATAAAGTGTAAGTTCTGTGATACAGATCGAAGAGGAGACTTGAACAATTATATTTACCTTCGGCTTAGAACTTTGATATACGCCTAAATAGATTTTGAGTTCCTTATATATACGATAAGACACAAGGCGACTATCCCCACCACCTGTGTGGAAATCCGCCACTGAAGGCATAATGAGATTAAAGGTATACGAGAGACAAGACAACGAACGATTTTGCATGGATGTAAGAATTTATCTGAATTTCTAAAAGTAAAATTAAAATTTTTTAAGTTATAGAAAAGTAAGTGACTATGCAAAACTAAACGTGCTTGTTAAGTATTCAGTTAACGTGGTCTTTTTAAGTGGAGTTAGCTGCCAGTCATGTAAATACCACATGGTCTCACTGTTGATGTTAGCATATTTTCTTTTCCCGTAGAAACGAACCTGACTTCTATTAGGGCGAGTGTGATCTCGATTCTCTGTCTAAAAATTTTATGTGCAGCTCTTTAAACCTGCGGTATTATTTCGTAATCATGTGACTTTGGTTATCGATAAACCACATAAAAAGGCAACCTGTGTCTTCAAGTCATTTTACATGGACATCAATCTTCACTATCAAATAAATTTATCTGTAATCAAGAAACGCAATAATTTTAAGTTGGTTTCAATAAAACCGAAACAAAATAGGACTCTAATACTGGATTTAAAACTTTTAATAAATCAAAATCAAAACTGAAGTATAATGATAGATTTAACTCTATAAACGAACGTGTATATAAAATAAAATGTAGCGTTAGTGCTGAAAGTATGATACATAATAATATTGAAAATCGCAATCTTTTTCTGTATATGATGAATTAAATATTTGTATTGCAAAAAAATTTTGAAATAAATATTTTTATTAGAAAAATAAGCAGATATAAGATTAAAATTTTTTAAATATTTTTAAAAATAGAAACATTTTTCGAATTATTATTACAACCGCCCACCTACCCTAGTAGCACACATATATTGTACAGTATTAAACAATATTCGTAATATTGTATAATATTGCTATATATTGAGTAATATAATATCCTACAATATCGTATAATATTGTGCAATGCTACCTGGATAGCTCTCTTACATATAAAAATATTTGAAAAATTTTGTGTACTTACCTTATGGCAGTATTGAAGTAAGAGAGAGCCTCCGGGAACTTTCCTTGAGTTTCCAGACAGTGACCCACGTTGTTGTAGAGCTTTGCATTCCTTTGGTTGACTTTCAAACCGGACAAGAATAGTGTGTGTTCGCTCTGCCTGTGGTACAAAACAAAGTCTGTGATTTTATATTAGTACGGAAATTACTAATTTAAAAAAAGATTGAAATATGCTTGTTGAATAAATTAAATTCTTTGGCAGTATATCAAATATTAAACGTCACATCATAGGTAATGATTTCAGGATATTAAACAGAAAACAAAGAAAATTGTGACAATTCTTGTTGATGTTTAGTTTAGTTATATTAACGTCCCGTTTTTGAAGAAATACTAGGGCTATTTTGGGACGGAAATCATAATTTTGAACCACGATCAGATGACGAGGACGACACCTGAGTTGGCATCCCCTCTCCAAACTTCCACATCACACCAGCGGAAGGACGTTTGCCCCCGACGGATTCAACGTGCACCAGATCTGCTTACACACCGGTTATCCGGCTGAACCAGATCTCGAATTAGCAAACCCCCCGTTCCGAACCCGAGTTCTTACTACCAGGCCACCGCGGGCCACGACATTTCCTGTTAAATTTTACTCATGTAATTCTACTAATAATTCTGATTTCACCGCTTTTTAAAAATATTTTAGCAATAGCAATACGAAAACGTCTTCTAGAAACAGAGGGAAGGGGGATAAAATTGATTAAAAAAGAAGAGACAAACATTGAGACTGAAGTTTATGAGGTCCTTCAATCAGAAATTACTGATATAAGCACTTCTTATTACGGGTCAAGAAATTAGAAATAATTATTATGGTAACTATTATATACAAAATTACAATCTCAAATCAATCAAATTAATTAGAGTTTTTTTTATCTTAAGCATAAGAGCTGAAAAAGTAAATAAACTGGCGTCAAGCATCGTATAGTTCCAGTTCATTTCACTTACTCGTCCTTTCCTGACTCATTCATAAAAATGCACTTTTAATATTTACTACGCTTAGAATAAACTGTAAAAGAAAATGAAGCATTTATGCCCTGCTAGTCAGATGAACTTTTAAAAAGTAAGAATGCATTAATGAAAAGTTTTTTTAAAAAAAATTGAAAACAGGAAAAAAAGGGAACATGTTTCAAAAATAAAGAGAAAATATCAAATTAATTGGAAAAAATTACATTAAATCCACAAATTCAACTCATTTTAGATTTTTTTTTACATTCGTTAATTATTTTCAACGAATAGTTTGCTTCCCTGTCACGAAAATAAAATAACGGAAACTTTATCCATTATATGTTACAGCTATCAAACACATGTAAGGAGTAATGGATTTTATGATAAATTATTTGCTACACCATAATGCTTTTTTAGCTGTCTAATTGGCAAATGCTGAAAATTCGCAATCAAAAAGTTTTACCTTCCAATACTAAGTAAATATGATATATATAATATATTTATGCATTCTTAACTAACTCGCTTTATTTTAAAAATATTTATACAAACAAAATATTATAGTTATATGTTGAAGATATATATTAAGAAAACTAACAAAAAATCAAAATTCCACAAATCTTATGATACCTTAAAAAATTAATGCGCACATCAAAATTTGAATAAATGAATATTTCTGCTATTCTGATTGTTATTTCTATTATTTTGTGTGCTATTTCCGTTATTCTGTTTGCTATTTCTATTATTCTGTTTGCTATTTCTTTTATTCTCTTTACTATTTCTGCTATTCTGTTTGATCGATGCATCTGTAACTTTTGAGCATTTGCTCCAAATGAAACTATGGAGAGTCTCATTGAAGTTTTGTGTCTTGAACCAAATACATTACAGATCATTTGATGAAAGTTCTTGGTAAATTGGCAATATTTTTGCCAAATAAGTTTCTTTTACAACTGTTTGAATCCGAAACGTGGGAGTGGCAACATTGTTTAAACTTCTGTCATGCATCAAAATTCTTCGATTGCTTAATAAAAAAATAAAGCTAAGGCTTTAAAATTTTGTAGGCACATTTAGAACGCCTCAGTGTATCATATAAGCCAATAAATTTTTTTTCGATGTTTTGAGGATTTTTTCGAATATTGCTTATATTATGAATTATCCTTAATTAATTTTTAGAATTTTCTTTTCATTACTACCCAGGCATCAGTGAACACCGGTATATTTACAGTACCCGTCTAAAATAATTTGAGTTTCGAAATTCTGATAATACATTGCTTTATAGCATCAATGCCAAATGAAGTGCTAAATTTTTCTCACATCATCATATAGATTAAATATGAGATGTTTTCACTTACTTAGTAATTAATTATTTTTGCTACATAATACAGCATTTGATAACACTTGACATTTTCTTCTAACTTTTCCTATTACATTTTAAATAAATTTAAAATACAACATAAGCTACTACTTTATAAATTTAAAATACAACTAAGCTACTATGATTATTCGTTTGAAGTCCATAATTTTTAATTATTTTTTCCAAAAACTTTTAAACATATTTTTTCATTTTTTGTTTAAACTTAAGAAGTTTGTCTGTAAAGGCCTTATCACACAGCGAAATATCGTCAGCGAAAGACTACGAAAGTGACATCGCTATCGAAGTTCCACATGATAGGTTGAATTTCGTTTGCAAACAATATTTCCGTCACTATCGTTAGCATTTTCAAGCTGGTTAAAAAAGGCTCACGAAAAACTTGCTTCATCGGTTGCTTGCGGATAGAAACGGGAAAACTGGTGGCGAAAGTGCTGACAATATTTCACCGTGTCATAAGGCCTTGATGCTAATTTCAGAAAAAATAATTACATATTCAAAAATCAGATCATCCTGTTATAGTTGCTTAATGTCATCAAAATATTAAAAAATTCAATACATCAATTCGGTATTACAATTTTATATGATGCTACTTCGGTGCGAAGTCAGCAATAAAAAAAAATTAATATCCAAACAACCTGTTTATGGGGGCTATCATAAAATTTACCACTACCTATGAACGTTCCTAAAACTCACCAATCAGCGTTCCGGCGCACAGTCTTTGATGCATGAATGCAAATGAGGAACAAGAGGCTGCTCCACACTAGCACGGGGCGCCGCCTGGAGAGGACAAGAAATTATTTTGTTAAGGATAAAGTCATAAACTATGTAACATTTACAAGTTACGAAGGACAATGAAAAGATTTTTTTTTCATGCAAAGTGTGTATTAGGGATATAAAAAATATCAAGTTTAAAGAGAATATTAATCAGGACTAAAAATAAATGCTACCCTTTTTTCTACTAGAGTTTTATTGGAAAGAAATTGTAGTAGTAAATTATGGCTATTTTTAAAGAAAATAAATCGAATAGTACCGAATGTCGTCAAACGATTAAGTTATCGTGTTAAGAAAACATTCTATCCTGTTGGTTTTCCGAAATTACTATTTTGGTTTTGTTTGCAAATCAAAATAAAATTTTATAAAATTATATCAGAATTATATATATAATTGATAGATATAATATATATAGTAAAATATTTTAGCATTTTATGCATAAATGATCGTGACTATCGTAGTATAATCCAAGGTTAACGAAGAAAATCCTTTCTTTAATCCCGACAATGTCAGATTAATCGCAAAATTACCTAGAAAACCAATAATATGTAATAATAAACAAATACAAAAAATAAGAGATATCCATGTGAAGCAAAAATACGCCATCAAGTTTTAAAAGTTTAACATTATAACATAATAATGTTTGTATTCCGGAATAATATTGAAAATTGATATAAGCAAAAGGGAAATGTTTGAAACTCCACATAAAAGAACTAATGTGTTATAGCTATAAATTTAACACTTAATACTTTTTAAGAGTTTTGATAAATAGAAAGAAAAGTGTTCTTACTGTTCTTGTATTTAATTTTTAATGGAACTAGTGGGATAGTTTCTACAATACTTTCTCATTTTCATATTTTCTAATAAATATCTTTTATTCCCTCACATAAAATTATGCATAATTATTTTCTCTCAAGAAAGTTGTTCTCTTCCTATTATAATAATAAAATTGTCATTCATGTATTAACTGCATGTCATTTGGAGAATAACAATGACAAAAGGTCGATATTTGTCATGAATTAGGCATATTTATGGAATCCTACATGGGATGATTGACCATTAATTTTGAAAATAGGTTTAGAAAATCGCATATCTTTTTATATTTTTATTCTATTGAAATGGAAACCCTAAATTGGTCTCCTCCTTCATCCTCATGAGTTTCAATTTAACATTTGAGGTTTCAAATGTTTCAACTAATTCAGTTTTTTATATTTAATTGTGCATTTAGTAGTCAGCAAAATGAACGAGTGATATGAACGAGAATAGTGAACGAGCTTTCAAATAAAATAAATAACAATTTAAAAGTGGTTTTCAGAATTGTTTATAAATAAATGTACCTGACGCGTGATAATTCATTTCATGACAACTTAAATGGACTTCATTTTTCAATAATTATTACTGTTGCAATTCCCTTTACTAAATAGCTATCACAACTCATTAAATCTTTCCGCAAAATTAGCATTAGACGTGTGAAATAAATATTTATGAAGCCAATTACATTCTTTATTTCCATACTTTTCCACACTTGCCAGACTTATACCAGAAAGCAATGTTCCTTCCTCATAAATCTTTTAATGAGAACATTCAAAGGAAAATATCCTTCCGTCAGTCTCTAATTCTCGCAGTATCACAACGAAGTTCCCACCTTTTAAATAAAAGCTCATTTGCATCTCGAATAATCCAGTGGCGTAATCAAACCACTTAAAATTCAGAGGCAGCTGGCACCGCTGTGAAACATTCATCGCAATTAAAGAGTCCACCGTGAAGAATGCCTACCTGCACAGATTGAGAGTTTCCTCAGCTGCTAGAGATGCATTTATTGATCAAGGAAGCAACAGAAGACTAAATTGGTTTTCGTAAAATGATAAATATTATCACCATGATGACATCCCTAAACAGGTTGTTGTTTAGGTTCCTTTCTCAGGATTTTAGAACAAATTTTTTGCTGTTTTATCTTTATTTTACAAAACATGAAACTTATGTTGGAAATTGAAAGATTTACTCAAAAATAACATAATAAATTAACTATTGTTACTAACACTACTTTATTTATGCTAATGAAAAAATACTTCATAATATGGCAGGATAGCTATATGGTTATGCACAATAAGTTTGCCAATACATTAAAAACTTCTGGTCAAATGTAATTAAAAATATCCTTTAAAACGTAGTACTATATTTTATATATATATATATATATATATATGGTTACGCACAGGAATATTTAAAATAACAGTAAGAAATTTCAGTCATTCGAAGAAATGTATCCTAAAATTAAGAATGTCTGGAGATAGAATATTTATTTTTTGGATCGATATTAGGAATTCAGTCGTTCAGCTACACTCACTAGATCAACCACTTCTGATTTTCATCAAAACGTTCAGAGATTTCTGGAAAAAAATTTAGTACTGAATTTTAGCACCTACATTGTACTTCTTAACCAAATTTTAAGGGAGTTGACAGTCTATTAATTTACATATTTTTTACAGTTTACAGCCATAAATTAAAAACGCAATAGCTTAGATAAACGAAACATTTTATATGACTTTATTATAATTGCACGCCATTGATGAATTCGGGTATTAGTCAATAGACAAAAAAAGTGTTCTGCGCTGCCTTCTCAGTTTTATTAATTATAATATGAAGCACAGAACATTAATATGCACGATTTTGGAAGTAAAATTCTGTGAAATAGAGACAGTTATGGCCTTGCCAAGATTCGCAATTTTTTTTGCAAAACTTATATTAATATTTTAGAGATATTTCTGTCGATTATTTAAGTTTTCAACAGCCATAAAACTTGTCTTTCAGATTTTAATGTAAATCCATCAGATTAATTAGATTTTAATGTTTGTCAGTTGTACTAATTTATTATTAGCGAAATTAATCAATTGCACATTACGATAGTAATATTTATCAATTTCAAAGGAAAAAAAGTTCGGATACTTATAGAGGATCTTTATAAATGTAAATGATAAATTGGTGTATCATTAAAAAAATCTAAAACCGTTTCATAGTTTATTGATAAGCGATATTCGTAGGTTAGAAATCTAAGAGAATTAAAAGGGAAACCTCCAAAACTTCTGGGTTAATTTTCTGATGAAGAAAGCAAAGTATAAGCTGATTTTCCAGATAGTTTGATAGATCAGAAAAAAAATCTGCAGGTTTATATTTTATAGTATACCCAGTATAGAGAAAGCATAGTGTCAAAGTATTAGTTTTTTCCTGTGGATTTTCACGAATCACCACATTTTAGGCCTATATGAGTGCCGCAAACACATTTTTAGAAATGTATGATTCCGCATGTATGTCTGTTTGTCACAAATATATTGAATTTTGTTTGAGATTTTGGACCAAATATTCGTTTCAACCGGTTGAGAAAAACACATTTAAATCACATATTTGGTTTCTGCGTGCTTTTAATGCATACCTTGGTTTAATCACCAAGATACTCGTCAACTATGGCACGATAGATTCAGCAAAAAGTCTAAATCCAGAAAAAAAATTGATATTTCGTAATTATTGTAGACTAATGCCATGTAAGGCGTTCTCTAACATAAAAAAATACAGAGACTTAACTTATTAGAATGCATGCGAATAACTATTGAGGGGACCACGTCCGTTGGTTCAAATCATCATTAAAAGGATCCCTTGAAAAAAATGTTTCAGCACTTACGTTGCTAAAAGGCTGCATCCATGGGCAACTAAGAGACAAAACCCCATGCTTGGTGCATACAACACTCGCTCTGCTACTACGAAACCCACAGGGAAGAAAAGGTTGGAAGCAGGTAAGAATGGAAAAACGCACATAGAAGTACCCTGTATAAAGAAAAAAATACGAGCATATTAGTTTAAAAAAAGGAATCGGCCAATTTTTTAGCTAATGGATATTTATAAAAAGTCTTAACATTCTATCGTTTTTTTATATGTACATCTAATTGATCAATATAAATAATAAGTATCATTATCATTATTTTTACACCTAATTATAAATGTTGTATGCTATAAGTATCACCTTTGCATTATTAGTAAAAAGTTTTTGCTTCAGGATTCAGAAAAAAACCGACAAAAGCAGTCCATAAAGGTTCAAAAAGTAAACTTAGGGATTAAAAACGAAATCCTAAGTGATAAAAATTAGAACTGTAAAAAAATCAGTTAAAATAAAGTAATTTTTAATATAAAATCTGAAGTCAAAATAAAATCATGAAGGTGTAAACTTAGGACGTAATAATATCATATAAAAAAGAATGTGAAAATACGTTCATAAAAATATAACAAAATCATAAATGTGATTAAAATTATAATTAATTTTAACATATCATTCAAAGTCTCACACTTTCATAATTTAACTTCAATTTTGGAGAGAGGAAAACATTTTTACTTTATATTGAAGAGCAAAGAAAATTATTACACTCCTGTGATTTAAATTCAAATTCTTGTTTTTGTAAATATAAAATCATTTGAACTGTTTTCTTTGAGAGTGGTGCAAATCCCTATTTCACGATAAGTTAGTTAATGATAACAATAAATGGCACCAGCTATAATATATTTATCAATAAACAATTCTCGAGAAATTCCCTCTAAATTTTCCACATTTTGGCAACAGAAATTTCCGTAATTAATGAGATTAATAATATAATTACTGTGAAAGTGATGTAAGTCAAATTTCCAAAAGGATATGCCATTTAATTCTAAAAATATTCTGCATAATTTCTTTGCTTGATAATACTAATAAATAATGTAATAGCCCACAGTACTTTGTGCACTGGGAAAAGTGAGAATTTAAAACTAGCTTTAATACAGCTTAAAACAGTGCCCCAAAATACCATACAGATTATTCATCTAAAATATTTGCATTCTAGGACAACTTGCCGATCAAATGATACCAACTTCGAAACTATCCAGACATCCAAACCAAAAAAAAAACACCTTTTAATCATTTAGAGTATAAAACCCTGATTACCATAATGACAAAAATATTAAAAAATATTTTACATGATACGAAATGCGATGATTTCGCATCAATGAAAACACTGAAAAATGGAATTCTAAGAAGACAAAAAAATACTAATGATGAAGAGCTAAATGGGCTAAAAATATGTTGGTTAGCAATTTTTAAAAGACATGCCATCGACAATTATGCGTTTAACTTCCTTTGAGGAAGTTTAAAATACTAAATTTTGTCTACCGGACGAAGACGCTCACAGAAATTTGAAAATATACTATTACCATCTTTATATCATACTGTCAGACCTACTATATTCGAAAAATTGAACGATATGATGGATCAATTACCTTACATTATTAAAATACACCGTGGTTACGTTTAGAATTTTCTCATAATGATGTGAATTAAAAATGAGACAGTTTAATATAAAGTTATAATAATTTAAACGACATTACTTGAAGAAATGTTGAAATGAAGCCTTTTTTCTTTACATATTTATTATTATACACAGATGAAAATTTTTTATAAAATAATTAATTTGATTAGATTGAAATTTCATATTTGATATTTCATAAATGCATGGTTCTCACAAATTTAGTGACTTTGAAATTGGTGTAAACTCATTTGAAATCATCAAAATATGTATTTTTTAACTTATACTTCAAACATTGTCACATCATAAACACAAATCAATTTAGTATTTTTAAAAAAATTAAATCATATTTTTACTGTATTCCAATATTTTTCAAATTATTCAAACGAAAATCTTTAAATATCTTCTTATAGTATTAAATAGACTTACGCCATTTTGAAAGAAACGCCACATATTCTGCTTTATAATTTTCTAAATAAAGAAATTAAAGCTATTTTTTATCCAAAGAACATTAAAACTAGCATCTCAGTATGATGCGTCTTAACGGTAAAAACAAAGTTTAATTACAATATGTTTATCAAATTCATTCTCCGAGCTTCTGCAATTACTTTGTCATGAGAAAATCACAGTTTTAATATTTTATTGTCATGTTCAGTTGTTCGATAAATTATGACATTTCTTCTGTCAAAAAAGAAAAATCAAAAGTTTCTAATAAATGAATTCGATCTTTTCATTCTTTATAGCTTTCGTAGGCTTTTTTTATACTTCGTTTTTCCACAAAGTTAATAGTTCTTAAGGATATGTTCTGACAGTTTAGCTTGTTCTACTGTACCCCTGGGAAAACTTAGAAGATAAAATGTTCTAAAAACAGCCAAAGTGACTCCAAAACGCTGCAATTTATCATCTACAGCTAACAAATATTTTGATTGATAACACCAACTCCGAAGTTCCTGATAATAAATAGTTCCGAATATATGATATATTATGAGATACAAGAAAGTTCAGAAATTTAGTTCATTCGAAATCTGGAACTGATTATCTCTGAAAACATTGCTACTTGTTGCTGATAAAAGAGCATAATATTTGAGGGAAGATTTATTGAAATCAAGTTTTTAAATTTAAAGTAAATGTATACGGAAGAAGTGAAGCATGTATTTATGTGCATATGTTATAATTTATACTTCTATAGACACTATTAATAAATTCCGGTGATTGAAACATTGATGTGCTGGCATCTGGCAAAAGTTATCTTCAGCTTTAACTCTACATATTTGGCTAGTGTGATAATTTCAGTTTCTAAAAACAGGATAACTTTTTCATGCCAAAAAAAATACACGTGGGGGTTCCATTTCTAAAATTTTCTCGCATAAACTGTAATAACATACTGTATAATCCTATAGAACGACTTGCATGAAATAGGCTTTAAATAGTTACGAAAGATTAATCTTTGGCTTGAATAAAACATTTTTACTAAAACTATCGTGTTATATTTGAGTTATTTAACTTGTCAAGTTATTTGGCCATTAACCCCTGAGATGCTGTCAATAGCCTCCGAAAATCATCTTTCTGTTTTAGATGTGTTTTTCTCAATACACATGGGATGGGCACAGAATTTCGACTATAGTCACAAAATCCAATGCCAAATTTCATATATTTGAATCATAGAATTTTTCTGTAGTCATATTTACATGTTTCTGAAAACTCATACAGAAGAAGGATCAATCCTTTGACGAATATGACTCAAAATTTGGAAGTTATCTAGACTATAGATTTTAATTCTGTGTAAATTGTCTATCTAACACTCTTTGCATTCAAAAGTCCGGACAGATAGGCTGCCTTTGAAACAATTTTGCTCAATATTCCATAGAGATTTACAAATTTGATTTGAAGAATACATACCAAATTTTATATGCCTAGATCAAACGCTTTTTTTTTATCTTAATCACAGATATACCGACGGACATTTTCTAAAAATGGGTCATCTTTTGAACTTAAGGAGGACTAATAGATGCAGATTCGCCAAAACCTCCAGTTAAAAATTTTTGATGACTGGAATTTATACTTCCATATCAGCAGTCAGTCTCAAATTACCTTCCATCTCTGGATTTCAGCTATACTCCGAAAACGCCCCTATCTCAGTTTAGTCGAACAAGAAACGTTGGAGTGAGTGTGAACTCATAGAGTTAATTGCGCACATTTGAGAGAGTGGAAACAATACTTGAATGATCATTAGATGATTTATTCAAATATAAAACATTCCTATTTTTATTGTTGCTTAAAATTTCAATTGTGTTTCGTTGATGTCATTCAGCTTTTTAACGGCATTTGCTGTTCATTTGTTGACTTAATATTTTTAAAGTTTCTTCCTCAATTCCATACGTTTGAAAATATTCCGCCATAATCTTTAGAAAAAAGTAAAAAATGAAGAAAAAAAATGAATGCTCGTAAGTTATTTTCTCAAAGATAGAATTCAGTTTTAAAACTTTATTGGCAGGTCAGATATTATTAAAACTTTACGCACTAATATCATATTTCCCTTTTCAGGTGCAAAAATGGGAAAAAAGAATATTTTTAAGTATTTTTATTATTGTATTCTTACGCAGTCACTTTCATAGCCAGTATTGGAGTTTCATAAATAACTGAATAAGTGCCGAATCAATGACTTCGGAGTTTAGTGATAAACTTGGAGAACATCTGGAGATTGCTGGGAACAAAATCAAGGGTTACAGAAACACCAAAATCTTGGCGAGAGGGCAATTAGGACTTGAGTTATAACGAACTTTCCAGAATATTTCTTCCCTCTCATAGAAATTATAGAAAGACGAGAAACAGAGCTGAAGTCAATCAGTTGAGTTAAGCTCAAGCGAATGGTGGAACGAATTCTTTCTGGCTGTTTTTATCTAGTTGCAGTTTATTACCGATTTTAAACTCGTGGGCTTCCATTTACTACAGGCGTTGCTCTTGGAACTGCTTTGAACTTACTTTTACATATTGCTGATTTACCAGTTTTCTCATGCCTTTGAAGAAAAAACGCCGTTATTAGAAATTGAGCTTATCACTGTTTAAAAGCACATACCGGAATTTTAATTTCTGCAAATTTCGATGACAGTGTGATATAATGCTCGAGTTACAACGCTCAGTTTTCAGATTTCATTAATAAATATTTTAAATACATATATTTATAGAGAATCCACTTATAATCTAATGAAACAAAAATTAATCTGAAAATCATAGATTTCAAATTAAAATCTTGATAATATATAATAACTGGAGAGAACATAATTTTAAAAAAAATCAAACAGCTAAAGGTGTTGATAAATACTATCTTGCGACATATATTTCTTTTGATGCTTCTATGTGTGAATCCTGCACTCACTATATCTGTAATACCAATTTCACTTATAACGCATCTTAAAATTACTATATCCAAAATAAGTAAAAATAAATTTTACTAAATAAAAAACAATAATACACTTTGTTTGCATTTCTTATATATTACTGCATACAAATGCCACGACCAATAATGAAAAAGGATTATTACATACATACTGGGAGACTGATGCATGATAAAAAATAGTACATGGTTATCTTTGTACAATTCTCCCTCATCTTTAGTTATATAATCTGCAGAGATTTTTTTTTATTGATTTAAAATTTGAAGTCTGATCTAAAAGAAGTCAAATAATCCGTAATTTACATATTTCGAAATGCATGCATACTATAAAATTAAATTCATTACAGTCGTATTGCCCATTAAGTCTAATTAGTAAATATACGTAGAAAACAATAATGGACGGAAAATATACCCACATTTTGTCTTGAATATTAAATCAAAATCCCAAAATAAAGCTGACGAGACTAGTCTGTTTGTTTCCAAACAGCATTTTGTCAATAATCAAATAGCGCAAAATATTCTCTTCGGTTTTGTTTCTTCTTATATTTTTCATCTTATAAGTAAGTGATTAATTATTTAGGTTTTCGAATATGTAAGCAAAAGTATTCTATTAAATGAAAATCAAGCCTAATGACTTAATGTTCCATTTTTAAACAAGGATGAATTAATCCAAATAAAGTTTTTCCATATTTTATCTGTCTTTCAATTCATCAGTGAATGGAAAATCGAGTAGCTGAAGGTAAAATGATGGGTTACTTTGCAACCAAACATTTTCAATTTGCATCAATAATCTAGAATATATAAATCATCTATTTCAAAATGGGACTAACGATAATTTCTTTTTGACATGATTCGAATTAATGAAAGAGAGAGAACAGAATATCAAATGGATCTCATTTAAATATTCAATCATTGCAACCGTAAGACCATGCATCATATCCATAAGCGATCAGTTTTAATAAGGTAATCAAAAGCGATTAAAATACTAAAACAATCATTGAAAAAAGAATGAAAATTTCTATATTCTTAAATATGATAATTTTTAACTCGCTGTTTATGTAATCTACGTGATTCATCTAGCAGGCGTGGTCCTCTCGAAAAGTTCTTGCATGTATTCTAATAACTAATTGCATTTTGGATAATAGTTCGTCAATCGAACTAAAACCAGAATTTGACATAATTTTTTAAACGGTTCACATATTAAATTATATTTATTTAGGGTTTTGCCTTTTTGAATTGATGCGTTTATATAAAAGTTGAGAGGCAGTCTAACTTTCTATGAATCTAGTTCGAAATTTCATAGGAATCTATATTCCTAGTGCTGAAAGTGAGCTATTATTAAAACTGCCGTAAAATAAAAATCATTTTATTAGAAAAGTTTAAGTACTAATAAATATTAAAGTACCAAGTAGTAGTAAAACCTATCCATATATCTAAGTTCTAATAAACATTAATTATTCTATTCAGAAATACTTGGGCGAACATATAAGTCATATCAATGACTCTCTGATCCTCCCGAAAGCACATGGATAAAGAAAACTGAATGAATGGACAACAGCAACACTGGCGGTAACTGTGATTAAGTCTTAAGGGTCATCATCGGCAACGGTACAGCCCTTCCTGAAGGAAGTATATCCAGTCAGCAATGCGAGGAGCAAGTTCCTACACCTATTTGTGTACCCACTAGGATGGCGAGATCCAGTCCCAATACCAGAAACATCTCGTCCTCTTTTCGAGTTGTCCCCCGGGGGGAGACAAATAACTTTTCTTACGATTTTCCTCCAAATTCGTTGCAAATATTACTTGACTAAAACCAATCAGAGCAAAACTTCAACGAGTTATTTTATTCACAGACAAATAGAAAGATATAACTCCAAAAACGTATTGTTCGAACTCAGAATTATCTTGAACGTGGAAGTAGTGGACTTTGGACAAGGTTGTGAATACCATGCGCTTTCAAACCATTACTTTCAGAGTTAAACATAACATAATGGTGTTCCTGCTGTATAGTAGCTCAGTGCTTGTTTGTTATTAGTAATGTTCTATTAATAACAAAATAAGTGCTAAGGAGAATATCATCAAGAGATGTTTGACGTTTAATTACTGGGAAGCGATAATACAGAAATTGAATATGTATTTCGGATACCATTTCTTTCGAGTTGGTTAAAGCCAAAATTTAACAACTAACTATAAATGTAGTTTGGTATCTACAAATTTGGTGTAATGATCATATATCGAATTTAATCCATCTGGATCATAGATTTTTTTTATTCATAGTTTTATTACTCAGTTCGTAAACAGCCACTTAGAATAACAGATATACAGGTACAGCTAATTTCACATTTTTTGAGGATTTCAGAGCTCTATTACATTAACATGAGAAAATTTTAAGTAAAAATACAAGAAAGCAGCTTTTTGCTGCAAGGAGTTAACTTTTTTTGCAATGCCTTTGATATTAAATGCAATAATAGGGAATTATCGAAGTTTCTTTTCTTTCTCTAGAAAAAAAGAATGTTGTGTTTAAAAGAAGCTTTTCAGCTAAATAAAACCATTATAGTATTTTCATTAATCCTCTAATATCAAAGAAACGATTGTATTTACCGAATAACTCCGAATTTATAGCATGAAATCTATTATGTCGATGCTGTAAGTAGAGCTATTTTTAACCACCCATTCCAAGCCATATACGTTTAAGTGACAGCAACTTAAAATCCCGTCTCTTCCTCGAATAATATCCCCTAGAATCAAACAGCTGCGAACGGATCTTTAAATATTATGGCGTCTTCGAAAGTCCCCCCCCCCTCTTTCAGTTGTCGAATTCAGCTGCGAGGGCAGGGAGGGGGAGAAAGTCGGCGGAAGAATTTTATTGGAAACAAATCCCGCTAACTCCATGGAAAAGGATTAATGCGGGGAGTTGAAACGTTTGAAATTCCTTCTCCCATCGAAAGTTTTCGACGAGGATGATCCCATTATAAATTATCACGGATTGCTGAAACTAGATTACTTCCGATGATATTATCGAGCAAAACTAGATTTCCGAACAAAATTTCACTGCGGAGCAAAATGACGCGAGTAATTGCAGGGGCAGATGATTTAAAATGAGGGAATAAGATTAGAATGTGATTTTCGATTTTCTTTTTCTTCTTTTTTATTGCTTTAATTGAATGTTTCGAAACTTATTTCATTAAAAAAAGACTCGAGTGTTATGAGACTGGTGGTTTATAATGAAGAAATGTGAGTAGAATATTTTCGAAATCTTTTTCTGCTTTTAATTGAAAATTTTGGAATTTATTTCATGGAACAAATTGGAGGGAATGATGGCAGGGGATTTAGAATGAGTAAATGTGAAAAGAACGAGGTTTTCGTTACATTTTTTTTCATTTAGTTGAATGTTTTGAAATTTTTTTCAATAAAACAATGACACAAGTGTTATTTGACAGGTGGGTTAGAGTGAAAAAATGTGAGTAAAATTATATTTCTTAATTGTTTTTGTTTTACGTTTAGTTGAAAATTTTAAACTTATTTCATGGGAAAAAATGGTGCACGTGTTATTAGAAAGGTAATTTAGAATGAAGATATGTTATTAAAATGAGGTTAACAATTTTATTTATTTATTTACTTTATTTAACTTTTTATTTCGGCATTTATTTGAATCTTTTAAAATTTAGTTTATTCAACTAAATTTTGCGATATTTATTAAAAAGAGGCAATTTAGAATTAATAAAAGTAATTTGAATAAGGCTTAAGATTTTTTAAAAAGTGATTTTATCTATTTATTGTATTTAGTTGAATGCTTTAAAACTTATTTATTAAAGAAAATGTGAAAGTGTTAAAAAAGTGTAAAGAAAAATAAAGAAAGTGTTATAAATTAGACAAGTGATTCAGAATGAAGAAATGTGAGTAGAATGGCGTTTCCGAATTTTGTGTGATTTTGTAGCTCTAAATTTTGAAATTTATTTCATAGAACAAAAGGGTTGAAGTGATATCAAACATGTGACTGAAAAGGAAGAAATGGGAATAAAATGAGAATTTCGATATATTTTTCTGTGTTTAGTTGAAAGTTTTGAAATTGCATAAAACAAAATGGCTCGAGTGATATCAGGCAGATTATTAAATTTAAAGTTTTGGAATTTATTTTATGAAACAAAATGACACAATTGTAATTAAACAGGTGATTTAGAATGAAGAAACCTGAATAAAAATATGTTTTAGATGTTTTCCTTCGTTTAGTTGAAAACTTTCACATTTATTTCATGGAACAAAATGACGGGAGTGAATTCAGATCAGGCAACATATAATGAATAAATGTCAGTAGAATGATGTGCTTTTCTGTGTTTAGTCGTATGTTTTGAAATTAATTTCCTGAAATAAAATTGTGCGAGTGATAATGATTTTGAATAAAGAGATGTAAATAAAATGAAATTATGTTATGAAACAAAATGGATTTATTTCAGGTAGGTGACATAAAAAGAAGAATTATGAGTAGATTATGATTAGAATGTTGTCTTTGAAATATTTTTATGCGTTTAGTTAAAAGTTTCAAAATTTATCTCATGGAATAAAATGGCACATTTGATATCAGTTGGCTGACTAAGAATAAAAAAAATGTTAGTAGGTTTCGATTTTCAAAAAGTTTTATTAGCTTATTTGACTGCTTTGAAAATTATTTCATGAAATGAAACGGCGCAAATGATTTCAGGCAGGTAACACGGAATGAAGAAATGTGAATAGAGTGTAAAAAGAATATTTTTGAAATGTTTATCAGCATTTAATTGAATATTTTAATATTTATTTCAGGAAACAAAAGGGCACAAGGTATGGGGGACTGAGAATGAGTGAAAGTTAGTATAATGATGTTTTTGAAAAGTGTTTCAGGGCTTAATTGACAGTTTTAAAATGTATTTAATGAAACAGAATAGTGTGAGCAATACTAGGCAGTTGAATTTGAATGAAAAAACGGGAGTAGGATGAGGTTTCCGAAAGGTTTTTAAGGGTTTATTTCGTTTTGAAATTTATTTATTTATTAGAAAAAAATGGCAGTTACAAGGTTATCAGGCAGGTGACTAAGAATTAATAAATGTAAGCATAATAAGGTTTCCTGATTTATATTTCTGCTTCTAGTTGAAGGTTTTAAAAATTATTTTGCGGAACAAAATGGCACATTTGATATCAAGTAATTGACTAAGCATAAAGAAATGCGAGTAGGATTTGATTTTTGAAATAATTTATTCGTTTATTTGAATATTTTGAAAATTATTTCACAAATGAATGTCTTGAAGCTATGATGAGAATAAGTTTCTGCATCCCCAGACATCGAGTAAATTTTTCAACTTCTTTGTCCCTGATTAAAACATATTTTCATTTTGGATTTCAAGTCGAAATATTAGTTTCCATAATTTTCTGCTTGATATAAGAAGTTTGATTTTATTGATATTAGACGTGATATAATTCTAAATTTGGATACAAGCAGACACATAGCTTCAGTATGAATCTTGATCTTAATTTTCTGACTTTCTGTTACATCTAAATTTTTTGTTCCATTATTAGAATAAGTTCCAAATATAATTTAATGATAATATGATTAAAATATGATTTACTAATAAGTTCGTCATCTTTTTAGGTTGCAATCGTATAATCTCTTTTCAATCACCTCTGATTCTTATTTGTTGTACTCAGTTAAAGAGTTGAGAGTTTTTATCAATGATTACAGTTTCATTGTTTTTCCACATGATTCTGCTTGTTCCTTTTCTCAATCACTTCTACATTCATGGTTACATTACGTTTTAAAGGTCTTTACTTCATCAAGAGAGACTCAACGTTTTTGACAACTACCACAAAATGTTCGTTGTCTAATTAATGCAAATTAGATTTCAATCATTATTTTAATAAAGTCAAAACAGATTTGTTTACATTTCTTTTTGAAGGTTTCCCTTTCAGATGTTGGTGTTTGTGTCAATATCATTTGTGGAAAGCAAATGAGTTTGATAATCACTGATTTTTGAAAATATTTTATTGATAAATATTACATACTCTACATAAACCATTCAATAAGAAATTCATTTATTGTAGCATATGCATGTTATTATAACTTGATCATTTACAACCACAGTTTCAGGCAATGTTGCTGTTGCCACTGTCCGGTTATTCAATTTTATTTATCTGTGTGTCTTCTGCCGAGTCGGAGAGTCAGAGATATGCTATACTTAATGGAAAGTTGTTTGAATTCCTAAGTTGCTAAGGTAAACGAGATCAACTTTTAGGTTTCTTGTTTTTCAACGCTTTAAGGTATCGTCGTTTTTCAGGATTTCAGGCATCATTGCTTTTAAAAGCTTTCATGCATCGTTCTTCTTCAAAGCTGACAGCAAAATTGCTTTTCAAAGCTGACAGGCATCGTCGTTTTTTGAAGCTTTCAGGCATTGCTGGGTTTAAAGCTTTAAGGCATCATTGTTTTTTAAGCTTTCAAGTATCATTGTTTTTCAAAGCTGTCAGCCATCGTTGGTTTTCTAGGGTGTCAGGTATTCTTTTTTTTCAGAGCTGACAGCCATCATTCTTTTTTTAAGATGTCAGGCATCATTGTTTTACTAAGTTTTCAGGCACCGTCGTGTTTTAAAAAGTTGTCAGGCACTACCGTTTTTCAAAGCTTGGCTTCGTTGTTTTTTAAAGCTTGGCATCGTTGGTGATCATCGTCAAAGGGGTCAGGAGTCGTAGTTTTTCAAAGTTGTCAGACACCGTTGTTTTTTAAAGTTGTCAGACATCGTTCTTTTGCAAAGCTGTCAGGCATCGTTGTTCTTCAAAGCTAAAAGCTTTTTTTTTTTTTTTTTGCTTTCAATATCACAATCGGTGAAGGAGTTTCACTAACATAATGTCCATTCCATTGGAACTGGTTCATGTCCTTATATTCAAACGATCCATTTTTGAGCATTTTATATGTTGGGGAAGATCTGCAGTATGGGCTATTTCAAAAATTATTGATTTCGAATATGATTAATATTGTTAGTTTATGAGGAAGTAGAACTATTTCCTTCCGAACATGTGTAGTATTCAGATGAGGAGGTTGAGGAACATGTGTAGTATTCAGATGAGGTGGTTGAGGCTATTTCAAATGGTGCAGGTGCTATTTCTAGGTCAGATGAGTCTTTGGTTGCTATTACAAGTTCAGACCATATTTCAATTGGTGGTTGTGGTAATGGAAAGTAATACAGATCCTCCCCAACATATATGTTGGTGCAATAGTCCTCTGCGATAGAGCAGCAACAAAATACTCGACGTAACATTCGTCGGAATCTTTTCCAAAACGGTTTTCGTGCCATTTAAAAAGAAATTAACACAATTCAAATCGCAATATATCAAAGCAAAGCAATTATGTGAAATAAGAGATTAGCAATTCTTTCTTTCAAATAATAATTGTAATGCTGTGTTGTGTGTAACAATGATCATGTCATGTAGTAGTTGCGGAAAACAATGACCAACACAGATGAGTTCTACTATTCAAATTCTAGCAAAATTATATTGTTGCAAACAATATAAATAATGATTATCGTGTGTAATTGTTGTGAGAACTTTAACAACTGTTCGTTTATAAAACCTTGTTTCTATGAAATGAAATGAAAAAAATATACCCTTAATTTTCATAAAATATATTTTAATTATTTAAATTAGGAATTCAGCTCTAAAAATTCATCATTATAAATATCTTCTTTGTTACTTCATTCCTCATATTTGTTTTCTTGTTTCATAAAAAGAAATAAATTTTTGCCTTCACTGTTCATTCAAGGATTCAAAAATTATTAAGTTAGAAGAAATAGAAGAATTTAATTAAGAAGTTATTTATTTTAAGAGGCATAAACATTAAATCATTGTGGATAAATAGAAAAGTTTTTAAATCTGATAATCCGCTTTCTGCAAAATAATAATTTTTTATATGAAACACTTTCTTGTTCATGAATTATTTGATGGAATTTTTATATTAACAACAGTAGGTTATCTTGGCAACATATTATATTATATAAAAAAAATTTTCTTGTTTCTGAAACGTTTTGCAATTTGAACTAGCCATACAAGCAATCAAAACACAATTTTGAGTTAAAACAATAGTACTTTAAGAAAAGATATAATATTCATATAGAATTTGAGAATTTCTACGATTTTGTCTATGCGTCAGGATGAACTTATTTAGTCAGAACTGGGTTGAAATCAAAGATTAAAGATGTTTACATTTTAAGGGTACAGTGGACATTATGAAATTGAAGAATTATTCAATTATCGCTATAAAGTTTTGATCAATATTTATTAAAATATAAATATTCGTCATATTAAATAAATTTAATAAAATATATTATTTTTTAAAAAATAAGCAGATGTATAAATTTTAAAATTTTCCAGGCAACATTTTTTTGTATTTTTTTCATTATTATCCAATGTAAATTTATTTGGAACAAAACTATGTATTATTTTGTCATTTCAGTTAAGAAAATATTTAGAAATATTTTTATTCCTACTTAATATAAACTAGAGAAAGTTTGATGGAATTTCTTAAGTAACACGGGTTAAAAACAAATAAATATTGAAAATATAATTTTAATATATTTTTGCAATTAATCAATAGCAGATAAATTAATCCTCAATGCTGAGTAAAAATTACTAATCCATTAGCTCCCACAATCCTTATTTGGATATTTTGCAATGTTACTTACACTGTTCGGTGTTAAAAATATTTTTAACACCTGATAATTTAATTCTATATGCATCATTAAATATAGTGTGTAGAAGTAAATATGTATTTTGTGCTTACTTTCATTACATCGAGCATACAAATTTGAAATTCGTCTGTAAATTGAAAGGAACAAAAATTACTATATTTGAAGCTTTGAGTTTTGATTTGATTTTTATATTGTGATGAAATACAGCATATATTTAAGTAATTTAGAGTTAACAGTATCGATATGTAACATACTCATCCCCTCGTTTTTTATTAAAATATATTTTTTATCACTAACGCATTACTTTATTTCAAAAATATCATGATTTTTAAGGCAAAAAATAATTTGAACATAATGTACCTTTACACTATGTTGTCTGCTTCTATATAATTTATCCAGACAAATATTTTAAAACAAATTTGGCAGTTTAAATGGGTTAAAAATTTTATTACAAAACTTGCGTTTGCATGTATATATAATTTCAGGTAAGATTCAATTATCTCGTTTTAAATTGTTGTTGAAAGTTACCTAGCGTGAACGTGTCAGGAAAATAAGAATATAACTGATATTGGTATTTAATGGAATTCTCGCACGTATGTAACTATATATAAAAAATTATGCTAGATTTTTTATACAAAAGATTTTTATAGAAGATATTATGTTACAAAATAATACAAAATACTCTTATTGTCTGCACCATTACTTTTAAAATAAAATCTTTTGTAAGAAAATTAAAATATAAAAATTCTGCTGGTATCTGCAATTTTAATTAAAGGGGGAAAAAATCTGTTGCTTCAAACAACGCTAATATCCTTAAATTTCAGTAAAAAAATGTGATTTTTGGAAGAATGGCTTTCAAAAATTGTAGACAGTTAAAAACGATAAGTTATAATTTGTTTTCGAAGAATAATACAAAATTTAGTCAAAAACTCTAAATTGAAACTTAAATACCTGTTTATAATGTGGAATATCAAGGCAATTATTTCCGACAAAGAATTTAAATTTCCATCGAAGATTGAAAAGCAAATAGTTAAGTCTTTAATCAATTTTTGTGAAATAACAATAATCTATACAATTTTCAAAACAAAGAACATGTAAATCTGGTATATCCGGTAAAACAAATGTTGTTTAAATATTTCTAGCTTCCTTCTTTGAAAATTTGAAATTTAATTTAGTAAACAATTCTATTTTTTATACAATCATAAGGCACAATAGAAATATTTTGAATAAAATTTTTATATGAATTATTTATATATAAAACTGTTTATTAACTATTTTTAAATAATTATTGCTTTCGTTGATTGAACAACTAAGCAGTTAAATTTCAACATTAGGAACCTTCTGTTTTAATTTCTGACTCATCTCGCCTTAAAATATGATTTTAAAAAAATTTTGTAGAATTTTTTTTAATGAAACATAATTGAAATGGTAAAATATTGTGAAAATATTTGTAAGATTCCTTATTAAGTAATATTTAAATGACAAAGAAACGCTCCCTTTAAATAAGTCTAATAATGTGAAACAACCGTCCTACAATATCACAGCAACTACATTGATTTTCACTTCCTTTAAGGCAATCATTGGATTTCCGGGTCCTTTGAATTCAATTACGTTTGATCTTTAAGCACCATTTATTGATACGTAGTACCTTTTAAGGTTTCTTTACTTTCATAGACCAAGGTAGATTATTCCTAAAGGCAGAGACAAAATTTCAATGCTCTCATCGCATATATTTTAGTTAGACGAACGTGAAACAATGCATAATTGACATAATGTAAAACTTCGTAGTATGCGCTATCTATTTTTCATTTATACCGCTAAAAATATAATACTAATTCAATCCTCAAACGTGTGATTTTTTTTATTCTTAATAATTAACATTTGAAATTAACCGGAAAATGAGTGTAGTTAATAGAAAATAAAACAGAATAATTTGTATGTGTGTGGTTACAAGTTTGTAATGTTGTTTTCCAGCACGGTTTTTCCAATCACTAGTAAGACCGTTTTACGTTCAACTCTATCCGATGCTGAAAGAGTGATCACAGAGATTGGCGACCCTTTGGTGACTTGGCGACGATATAGATAATATTGGAATCTTACAGAATTTTTGTGATAGAGCTCATAGAAATAGATATGTGGCTGATTGTTCTAGAACCTTCTGTGTCCGATTTTGGAAACTCTAAAGGGCTGTCAATCTTAAGCAGAAGACAGTCGTGGAAACACTCGTCGACAGATTTAGAGCAGCAAAATGAGTCAACGGCGAATAGTTATATCAATCCAGCGAAGAGCAATTCTTGCGTGGAGCTCAAGCGTTGCTGAATTGAACTTTCCGCCGAGATCTGGTGTTTACTACAGAATCAGTACCGAGTCGTGTCAGTCGATTGTAATGAGTTGGTAGTATACAACTAAAACGTGGAAACAGTGGTGAATTACAGACTTCGAGAGAGGTCGTAGAGTGTATCTAAGGGGATTAACTCCTCCTGAGGAATTCTGCCTGACAGCTATGTGTGCTGTGATTGTTATCACTACAGATTACCATTGTGGGCTACTGTTTATTGTGGTGCGCTGCTGTGTGTTGCGTTTGTACGTCTCGCCTGTGCATTTGTTGACTGCATGCTCTTGTTGTGCAGAATAAAATTCATCATTTTTTGCTAAGTATTGTTGTGTTTCTTCATCAACTAAAAAATAGAAAAAACTACGAATTCATAATAATATTGATGTATTTCTAGATCACTATGAACAATCACTTCACGAGTTCAGCTACAGAGTACATAACCTACAGAGTACAATAAAATAATATTTGAAAAATAAATAATGCCGCAAATAAATTATATGACATGAAAATCGATGAAACAATTATTTTTAGCATTTACACAGAAAAGGAACTTTGCATTTGCTCAATGACCACAGTATGGCACTCTTCAATAATAGTATTTCTCAATTCGTTTGAAAATATAGGTTTCGTTAGAAAATATAGACCAATGCAATCTTAATTTGTATTCGATGACGGTAAAGGACGAATTCGCCTTCTAGGTTGACTAAATTTATACAGAACTTGTTTTTCATACAGATGCATTTTTACATCACAAAATATCCATATTTTGCTTTTATAAATTTACCAGTAAATTCAAAAAATGTATAATATTCTTTACCCTTACATGTTTCTATCCGAAAATAAAAGTTCCTGCATGTTTTAATTGCTTTTTAAATAATTAATCGTAATTTGTAATTCCCACCTAAATGAAATTATACTCAGATAGCGAGCTAACAATAAAGATTTCCCAGGTAGATAAAGAAACAAACTGTCAAATATTCTAGCTGCACTTGTAGCTATAAAATAGTGTTGGTCAAATTAAAAAAAATCCTCTAATGTAGGAAGAGATATGAAAGTTTAAACATACGATGTAGATCTTCCTCGCTATACATGTAAGGGTTGATTTAATTATATTTTTTTGGAAACCGTTTAAAAATGTATGATCATCCTTTATTGGATAGTCTTTCCGAATCATGCAGCATTAACTAATATAATTACATGTTTATAATAGTACAACAACTCAGTTTCCCAAATAGTACTAAAAGTCCTTCATTACAACGTCAGTAATATAGTATAATGCTGGCGTCCTGACTTATGGGTAGCTCGCCTTGCCCGTTATCAGGGCTCCGCGGGCTCGAGCTCTGCTTCGCTAATGGTTGTTCTTTAAACTGTGTTCTGTTTGTGAGGTGTGTGAAAGAGGCCTCCCGTAAAAAGGGACTGTGTAAGCGAGTATGTAAGTAACCTCTTCATATGGGTTAGAAGTCAGACTCCTGATCTCGGGTGCTCAAGGGCCTTACCCTAAAAATCTATTTTATAAAATGAATTTAAAATCTCTGACACTTCTTCAGAGGGTTTATCTGTGGCAAATATTATAAGTAAAACACAACTAATATAATTGGAAAAAAGGAAGAAAGCATTATTAACAATAAATCTTATGCCTACTCAATTTAGATACTAATAGTCTTTTGACTTTTGTGTTATTTGTATTTCTATTTACTCCCCCCCCCCTTTTCCACATGTAGAATTTCATATTCTATCTCAAATATAATTTATTTTAATTTAACTAAATTTAAATAAAGCTTATTGATTAAGGCTTATCAGAAGAAGTATTCAATATTTGTTTCTTAGCAATACTCAAATTTTCATTGAGTATTAAACTGAAAAATCACATTAGTTCATATATTGATATATGAGACAACCTTGTCAGTATAACCAGGCGAAATAGATTATCTTCTTTTAATTACTGCAATCGAAACTGCAACTGCTGAATCAATCTATTTTCGAATGTCAAATCCAATATGCATGAAAATGCATCCAGATGTCACACCACCTGTTACGATACTAGTTTATATTCATTATATATCTTCCACGGTATATCGTAGAATTTGATTAGAACTGACAATAATTGAGGGATGCTCCATTTGGCGTGCAGTAAATTATAGTGAGAACCCAGCCTTACTGAAATCGTTTATCATATATTACTAATATTAGACTTGGAAACATATCTAGACTGGCGATATTGCAAGTCAGCCATTTCCATGTGAAATATGTTATAAAGCGAGAACGCTATGACAGAAAATGAATTCACTCTAATTAAAGAATATTAAATGAATTTCGCAGATTGAAATTCCATTCTTCTATATTGATATTTATAAAACAAAGCTGGAATTTAGGGAAATCCTTGTATTATACGGCATATTAGAGCATAAGAAGAATCTAAAGCATTGGTAACATTATTATTTAGTCCAAGAAGTAATAGATTTTACAGTACAAAAAATTATTTTTGATTTTCAGGTAATGTTTTTATGTTTGTGTCGTTTGCTGAGTTTCAAATATATTTATTTTTTAATATTTCATGATACTTTATAAGATAATAAAAAATATTTACAGAAATACATGCTGCATTTTATTTTCTAGCTGAAAAGCACAAATATTAATTTTTATAGTATTATGTGCAATAAATTTTTGAAGTTATAGATTATTTAATGGAATTTAAATGTAGAAAATTTATTTAAAAAACTATACAAATAACATGTGTTTTAAAAATTGTTGATATTTTATACTTATAGAGGTTTCATAGTTTTTTTCACCTCTTTTATATCATACTGTTGTTTTTTATTAAACTGTTAAACGAAATAATATCATATTTGCAGATTTCCATGTTGAGAAGTAATAAGAACATGAAGATTGAATTAAATTTTCCTTCGATATTAGATACGGAATTTTTCAGTTAATTTCATCTCTTCGTTGATTAGAAGTCGAGAATAACAGTTATGTCTTATTATCACCTGAAGTTAATTGCGTGTGTGTAACTTGCGTCACTTTACAAGTCAACTGTCAGCAATTTAAGCCTATTGAGAATATTTTCAGTAGCACCAACTAGGGCCAAGAATACGACACATTCACTTGCAGAACCTCTTTTTACCGGAAGGTACATTCATGCACCTCACAGATGAAGAACCATGTCCAAACCGGAGCTCAAGGGGAAGACGCGTTATCAATACGCCTGGAAGCCTACAAAAACATTTTTTTTCTCTTAAGCACATTTCGCAGATATTTGTGCTAATTGAGAAACAATGCAACAAATATTTTCCAATATAATTTATATTCTCTCTTATAGCACAACAATTCTCTCTTCATAGCCAGCAATTTTATTCAATATACAGAACTTTCCATTGAAGATTCAAGATAACAGAATTTTCAATATTCAGTTCAGATATCGTCTAATTTACATTCCCTTTTGAAAATGAAATCTTTGTCACTTTTTGATTGCAATTTTTAGTCGAAAATTTATATTCCTTATTTAGCAATGTCGTATTTTCATTTTATAAACATAATCCGAATATGTAAAACCAAACTTATTGGGATAAGGCACATTTTCAGATCTATAATTCAATATCAATTTATTTTCCATTTTATATAATTGATAAAATATATATAAATGGATAAATTTGGATAACTTTTAACGAAATAAATTCCGTAATTCCTTATAATTTAGAATGTGTCATAAAAATGAATGAATTTCCTTTAGAAAGCTAACAATTCTGTATAAAAATGAAGGAAATTTGCATACTTCGTCCTTTTCTACTTTCGACCCATTTACATTGTGAATTTGATGAATGCAACTTTACAAAACTATTTATCCTTACAGTAAGGCTTAAAATTGGATTCATCAATTTTCATCCTTCCAAAACCGATTTCATTAAAACCTATCTGCAATTCCAAACGGGCCCTACTTACGCCAACAGATAGAAACCTTATTCTTCAGTGCAAACTCATATTAGATCAAATCCATCCAAGCATTAAATGCTTATTAGTCTCGCTAATAAGCATTTAATGTTTCCAGAAAGAATTTTTAATCCGCCTGCTGCATATTGATTGACAATCTGCCAATCTAAGCCTTAGTCCTGACATGAGCGGCATCCAGAAAACTGTTGTTAACTTTCCGTACTACGGCCAACTCTGTCAAAACAATTAAAATTAATGATACAGCGTCTCTTATGCCCGCCGCACTGAAAACGGTAATCGTTTGTTGGGTAATGATGTACGGCATGAATCCCCATAAACCGATTATTGCATCAGAAATTGCTCCATAAAGCGATGCTTGACGGATATGGCGTCTTTTCAAAATCAGGTTTAATGCCGCCTGTTTAACTTTACTCTTTCATGGTATTTTATAAACACGATTACATGAATATTCAATGAATATTAAATATTAATATTATAAAATTAAATATTAAATATTAAAATTAGATAATACCGTTTTATAATATTTAATTTTACTATTATTTAGGAGATTCTATCCCCACTTCACTCAAATAATTAATTAGGAAGCATGCTATTCATTTAACTGGATCTGTTATGGCTTGGATATATTCAAAAATCACGAGTTTTTAAACACTTTTATTTAACATGGCTTAGTTTAGTAATGAACAATGGAATTTTCTAATCGATTCTTCATTCATTTCTTTATATACTAGAGAATTGAAATTATCAATGATTTTGTGTTATTGAGGGCGTAATGCCATTTTAATAGCTTTAGAATTTAATTATTAATCAATCACTCTAGCAATATCATTTTATTCCCTACAATTGATATTAAATAGTTTTGTATTTGAGAAAAAGTCATGTTAAGATTTCATAACATTTATAATATTGAAATTTATATTGAACAAAATGACGTGAATTATATCAAGGAAGTGACTAAGAATTAGTAAATGTAAATAGAATAAGGTTTCCTGAAATATTTTTCTACTTCTAGATGAAAATTTTGAAAATTATTTCGTGAAACAAAATAACGCGTTTGATATCAAACAAGTGTCTAAGTATAAAGAAATGTGAGTAGAATTTTATTTTGGAAACAATTTATTTAAATATTTTTAAAATTATATCACAAACGAGTCTCTTGTAGCTATGATGAGAATAAATTTCTGTATCCCCTGACATCGAGTAAATTTCACAACTTCTTTGACCCAGCATATTTTCATTCTGGATATCAAGCCGAAATATTTGTTTTCATAATTTTGTGTTCAATATAAGGTTTTATTTTAAGGATATTAGATGTGATATAATTCTAGATTTGGGCATAAGCAGTCAAATAGCTTCAGTAGGAATCTTGATCTTAATTTTGTGACTTTCTGTTATTTCTAAATTTATTTTTTCTATTCTTAGAATGAGTTCCAAAAATGATTTAATGATAGGTACTGCTTTCAATTTCGTCATCTTTTTATGTTCCAATCCTATCACCTCTTTTCACTCTCCTCTAATTATTACTTGTTGTGCTCAACTAAAGAGTTCCGAGTTTTTATCAATGATATGTCCTGCTTAGAGTTTCCTAGTCTGTCCACATGATTCTGCTTGTTCGTTTTCTCAATCATCTCCATATCCATGGTTACTCTAAGTCTTAATGGTTTTTACTTCATCAAGAGAGTCTACAACATTTTTGACCACAACCACAAAATGCTCGTTATCTAATTGATGTGTATTAAATTTCTTTCATCATTTTAATAACGTCGAAACAGATTTGCCTTCATTTCTGGTTGAAGTTTTCAGTTTCAGAAGTTGGTATTTGTGTCACAATCATTTGTGGAAAGCATATAAGTTTGATAATAACTGATTTTTGAAAATATTTTATTCATAAATATTACATACACCACATAAACCATTAAATAAGAAATGAAATTTAATGTAGCATATGCATACTATAATAGCTTGATCATTTACAACCACAGTTCCAGCCAATGTTGCTGTTGCCACTGTCCGGTTATTCAATTTTGTTTATCCGTGTGTCTTCTGTCGGGTCGGAGAGTTAGAGGTATAGTTTACTTAATAGTAAGTTGTTTCAATTCCTATAATGCTAAGGTAAACGAGATCAGGTTTGAGGATTCTTGTTTTTCAACAATTTAAGGTATCGTCGTTTTTCAAGATTTCAGGCACCATTGTTTGTAAATGCTTTCAGGCATCGTTCATTTTCAATGCCGACCCCAAAATTGTTTTTGAAAGCTGACAAACTCGCTGACTCGTCGTTTTTTGAAGCTTTCAGGCATAGTCGTTTTCCAAAGCTGTGAGGCATCGTCATTTTCCAAAGCTTTCAGGCATCGCTGTTTTTTAAATCTTTGATGCCTCGTTGTTTTTTTAAAACTCTCAGTCAATCATTTTTTCCCAAGATTTCAGATATCCTTGTTTTTCAAAGCTGTAAGCCATCGTTGTTTTTCTAAGGATCAGGCATTCTTGTTTTTCGAAGCTGTCAGGCATTCTTGTTTTTCGAAGTTGTCAGGCATCGTTGTTTTTCAAAATTGTCAGGCATCGTTGTTTTT
>JAPMOQ010042728.1:1181716-1228100 GCA_026543055.1 Argiope trifasciata
TGTCAGGCATCGTTGTTTTTCAAAATTGTCAGGCATCGTTGTTTTTCTAAGGCGTCAGGCATCGTTGTTTTTCTAAGGTGTCAGGCATCGTCGTAATTTTAAGCTGTCAGGTATTGTCGTTTTTCTAAGGTTTCAGGCGCCGTAGTGTTTCAAAAAGTTGTCAAGCATCGTCGTAATTTTAAGCTGTCAGGTATTGTCGTTTTTCAAAGCTGTCTGACATTGTGATTTTTCAAAGCTTGGCATGTTGTTTTACAAAGGTGTCAGGGGTCGTAGTTTTTGAAAGCCGTCAGACACCGTTTTTTTTTAAAGTTATCAGACATCGTTCTTTTGCAAAGCTGTCAGGCATCGTTGTTCTTCAAAGCTAAAAGCTTTTTTTTGCTTTCAATATTATATTCGGCGAAGGAGTTTCACTAACATAATGTCCATTCCATTGGAACTGGTTCTTGTTCTTACATTCAAACGATCCATTTTTTAGCATTTTATATGTTGGGGAGGTTTTGCAGTATGTTCTATTTCAAAAATGATTGATTTTAAATACGTTTCATTTTATTAGTTTATGAGGAAGTGGAGCTATTTCCTTCCGAACATGTGTAGTATGCAGATGAGGAGGTTGAGGAACATGTGTAGTATTCAGATGAGGTGGTTGAGGCTATTTCAAATGGTACAGGTGCTATTTTTAGGTCAGATGAGTCTTTGGTTGCTATTACAAGTTCAGACCATATTTCTATTGGCGGTTGTGGTAATGGAAAGTAATACAGATCCTCCCCAACATATATGTTGGTGCAATAGTCCTCTGCGATAGAGCAGCAACAAACTACTCGACGTAACATTCGTCGGAATCTTTTCCAAAACGGTTTCCGTGCCATTTTAAAAGAAATTAACACAATTCAAAGCGCAATATATCAAAGCAAAACAATTATGTCAAATAAGCGATAAGCTATTCTTTCTTTCAAATAATAATTACAATGCTGTGTTGTGTGTAACAATGATCATGCCATGTCAAAACAATGATTAACACAAATAAGTTCATCTATTTAAATTTCAGCAAAATTATATTTCTTAAACAGTATAAATAATGTTTCTCGTGTATAATTGTTGTGAGAAGTTTAACATTTGTTCGTTAATAAAAACTTGTTTCTATGAACTATAATAAAAAATATTCCTGTAATTTTTATAAAGATATATTTTAATTATTTAAATTAGGAAACCAGCTCTAAAAATTCATCATTATAAATAGCTGCTTTGTTAATTCCTTCCCCATATTCTTTTCTTGTTTCATAAAAAGAAAAAAAAATTGCCTTTGCTGTTCATTCGCTAATTCAAAAATTACTCGCGGTTTTGCTCATGCGTTAGGATGCTTTTATTTAGTCAGAATAGGGATTAAAGCAAAGATAAAATATGTTTGCACTTAACAATAAAGTGAACTCAGATTGTGCTTGGATTTAGTGGGTAAAAAACTGAGGTGATGTCGCAATATTGTCGGAAGAATCACTAATTCGCAATAAAATGCTTCAGAGATAATATTTATTTACTTTAAGGAGCATAAACATTAAATTATTTTGGATAAATAGATAATCCACTTTCCGCCAAAAATAACTTTTTATTATAAAAAACATTTTCTTGTTATTGAATTCTTTAACAATATTTTCATATTAACAACAGTAGACTATCTATGCCACATATTATATTATATCAAATATTTTTTTGTTATTTCTAAAAAACATTTTTGCAACTTGCATACATGCAATCAAAACACAATTTTGAGTTAAAAGAATAGTACTTTATGTAACGACATAACATTCATATTCGACTTGAAAATCTGCGATTTTGCGTATACGTGAGGATGAATTTATTTAGTGAAAACAGGGTTGAAATCAAAGTTAAAAGATGTTTACATTTTAAGGGTATAAGGGACTTTATTAAACCAAGGAATTATTCAGTTATGGCTATAATTTTTTGATGTACATTTTTAAAAATATAAATATACGTCATACAAAAAATAAAAGGAATATATTTTTTTTAATTTAAAAAATATATTTTAATTAGTTTTAATTTTTAAAAATTTTAAACTATTCTAGGCGACAATTTAATTATTTTTATTTTTTTATTATTACCCAATATAAATTTATTTGGAACAGAACTATGAATTATTTTATCATTCCTGTTAAATGATCATTTTTAGAAATAATTTTATACACAGTTATTGAATTTTTAGGATAATTTTATGTTTCTCTGAACTAAAATTGAATTTAACTAGCTAAAAGAATAATAAAAGCATTCTCAACACATAAAATGCATACCCCATTTTTTAATGCTTAACCAAAGTCATTATCACTAATTTCATAGAATTTCTTTCAAAATTAAAATACCTGGAACATTTCAAAAATATTTCAATCTATTTACAATATCATTTTGAGAAAAGTCATTAAGATGCCCTTTTTTTCTTATTAACTCATCAAACGATTATTTTATTGAACAATACATTTTATAAACCTATTTCAATTGAATACAAAGATATATTTTGGTAACAAAACGATAAAAACAAAATTACTCGCTTTCTTCGATTTTTTCTTATTTGAAAGTCAACTGTCCCCTTAACAAAAAGGTGAACTCAGAATATCCGGATATTTGGAGGCTGAGAAACTTGAGGTAAACTCGCGCTATTATTCCAAGAAGTGGTAATTTACAATAAAATGCTTTAGAGACATTTTTATTTATTATAAAGAGACCCGATTTTGAAAATTTCTTAAAATTGAATAATTCACTTTTCACAAAATAATTATTATTTTATGTTAAACATTTTTTGTTATTGAATTATTCGATAATTTTTTATATTAACAACAGTGGACTATCTCGGCCACATATTATATTATAAAAAACTTTTTTCTTTCATTTCTGAAATTTTATTCCGCCTGAACTAGACATACAAGTTATGAAAACACAATGTCCAGTTAAAATAATAGCGCTGCAAGAAACTACATAACACCTATATGTGTGCGAAATTCTTTTTGTAAAGTATCTAATGAAATGGAGATTAAGGTTGAAGAATTCGAGAAAGGCGTCCATCTTTTCGTAGTTCATCCCTTAAGGAGGTAGGATCGTAGAAAAGTGTCAATTTTGGGATAATTAAACAAATAGTGTCTGTTTAAATACTTTTTTCGTGCCATTTTTCGAACATCTAATCAGTTCGAGCGCACGCGTGTGCTTTTGTAGATTCATTTTCTAGGTTAGTCATCGACTCATTTGCAGAACTGAAAAATCCATCTGATGAATAAGTGCCTAAATAATTTACCCAAATAATTAGCTTACGATTTGATGGAAACTTGTTATTAAAATTGTTGGGGATTATTATGTAAAATAAATCATATTTTCATGAAATTTTCTTGCTGTTTATTCTTAGTAAAAACACCGGTTTTTGAAAATTCTGTAGTTACAGAAATACACATTCCGAAAAGTGACCAGATATTTCGGTTTAAGCAATACTCTACACTGGAAATCGATTTCTATTTCTTTCCCTCTTGTGAATATGATTGCTATGGAAAACAAATTACGATTTATCGAAATATCATATGTTTTTTTTTTTAATTTTTAAGATCCTTCAACAAGCAGAGGGCTTTTTTCATTCATCATTTCTTTGTGATCTGAAGTAGTTACTTAATCCAAAATTCTATTTATCAATTTATCATAAGTAAAGGAAGCTTAATTTGTTTTATCTTGAGAGATATTAAAGTCCAGTTTTAAAGCAACACTAGGGCTGTTTTTTGATGAGCCTCGTAATTTTGAACCATGGTCAAATGAGGAGGATGATACCTGAGCGGCACCTCCCCCTTTACAATCTTCCACATAAGCTGAGGAATGTTTAGCCCCGACGGATTTCGGGTGCACAAGATAGGATTACAATATGGGTTTTTGGTTGAATCGGGTCTCGAAACTGAAACCCTCCAGTTCCAAACCCGAGACGTTATCTCAAGGTCTCCGCATTCCCAAGTAAATGGGAGAATATAATCTTTTAGGATTATATATGTAGATATCATCTCGATTCTTCAGGTATCAATATCCCTTTTTTTTAATTTTTCTAAAGAACAAAGACGTTATAGTTGTCACAGTATTTTCTGATCCCAATAAATGTATGGGATTCATTCAAAATATAAACGTAAAATAAATTAGTAACACACTTATTTAGTTCAGTTAAATCAACAAAGGGACGGGATAGCCTGGTTGGTAGGGTGTTGGACTCGTATCCGTTAGGTTTCGAATTCGAATCTGCCAACCGAAGATTGAGAGGTGATTGTTCTCTGATTCAAGTGTAAATTACAGCATGTGGTTGAGTGAATAAAAATGTTTAAAAAAATAAATTGAATTTAAAGTTCAACCCTTAAAAAGGGTTGTGATGCGTGAGTGGCAAAGTCGTATTCTTGGCAATGGATGGCACCACTGAAAAAAATCAAGGGACGCACCCTGTAAACTCAAATCTCTGTCTTCGAAAAAGTGGGTTTGTCCAATGTCAAGTGCCATAAGAAAAAACAACACTGTTAAATCAACACTATTTTTAAAAGCAAAACTAAGGCTATCTTGAACCGACAAATAAATTTGAATCCAATCAAATGAGGAGGACGACATATAAGCCAGGACTCCATTTCCAAACTTGCTTTCTGCACAAGCGGGAGGACGGCTGTCCAGTGAACGTGCAACAGCTTATACAAAGCGCATCTTTAGAAGAATCGGGTTTCGAGGCGACAGCCTTTAAGTTCCAAGGCCTCTATTTTAAGATTTTGCACCATAGCTGTTACTAGCAAAGATCATAGGCACCTGATAAGCCTTTCTATGCCTTTGATCGTCTTTTGGATTGGATTTGGATTTGGATTTGAATTTCTGGCGCAAGATCCTGATATAGAATATACTGCGCCGAAACAGCGTAAAATTTCTCCATTAAGATAAAAGTAAAATTAGTTTTATATTGTAAAAAATGTAATTGCTTGTGTTCAAACTACTCAAATGTTAAAAAAGGGTGAAAGTTATTAAAACCAGACTAAACTTCATGTAAAATTCCAGCATCTTTAATATATAAGAAAATGTTTGGGTGATGAGTTTCACCCAATAAAAAGTCCAAGTTAAGATTGACGGATTTAAAATAGTTACGTCGAAGGTCAATAAAGCGGGTGCATTCCATCAAAATGTGACGAACAGTTAACACAACTCCACAATCTTCACATATTGGGGGAGGCTCGGAAAAGAGTAAAAATCTATGTGTCAGGCGAGTGTGACCAATACGTAGTCGGGATAAAATTACATCATAGCGTCTACTAAGTTTTGAAGACCAGTTGGACAATTGTGGTTTAATAAAATGGAGCTTGTTGTTAGTCTCCATGTCCCATTGATTTTGCCACTGGCGATAACACCAACGAATTATAGTTGTGCGCATATCTTTATAGGAAAGACGTTGGGGCAAATTGACGCTCGCTGACTTAGCTGCTGTATCTGCCATTTCATTTCCAGAAATACCCACATGCGATGGGATCCAGGAAAGCAAGACTCTAATATTTTTCCCACATAGAAGGTGGTATATCTTCTTCACTTCCTGTAGAAGCGGATGATCAAGAGATGACGAATTTAAAGCTTGCAGAGCACTCAGAGAATCTGTGTAAATAACAGACTTATGGATCTGTTGTTCATCAATATATTTGAGGGCTAAGTAAATAGCAGTCAATTCAGAGGTAAAAACAGAAGTAAACGGATGAAGTTTATAACTTATAATGCGATGACCATGGACAAATGCGCAACCAGCATGATCAGATGACTTAGAACCATCCGTAAAAATGGGTTCATAAGAGCAATAAAATTCCCGATGGTGTTTATAAAGTGAAATAAAAACCCTGCTATCAGTGTCCGATTTTCTAAATTGTTTAAAAGGGTCTTCGTAGTGCAATTTATTTTCTATCCATGGAGCTGAATTCAGATTATCATCAGCGTATATCTGTATATCACTAAAATCATTTGGTAATATTCTTCGAATACGCAATCCCAAATGAGGTATGTAGGATTTGCGGGAATTAAACAAACGGTCGTCAATGTCATTCCGAATTTTCTCATGAAAAGGATGTCGTTTATTGGATAAAATACGGTAAAAATAAAATAGTGATAGCTTCGTTCTTCTATTAGACAAAGGAGGCTCAAACGCCTCAGCACATAAACTAGCTACTGGTGATGTCCTGAATGCTCCGATGCACAATCGGAGAGCTTGATGATGGACAACGTTCAAACGTTTAAGGTAAGATTGTCTAGCAGAGCCATAAATAACACATCCATAATCGATTGTTGATCGAATGATACCGCGGTAGACTCTAAGCAAGCACGTTCGATCAGCACCCCAAGAAGTATTGGATAAAACTCTCAGAATGTTTAATGACTTCAGACATTTAGTCCTCAAATATGCAATGTGAGATAGGAAAGTCAGTCTTTTATCAAAAATTACTCCTAGAAATTTGTGTTGATTCTGAATGGCAATTGGATTACCGCTCAAAAACAACTCTGGCTCCGGATGGAGAGGGCGTTTGCAGAAGTGCATAGCGACTGTTTTCTGAGGGGAAAATGTGAAGCCGTGTTTATTTGACCAATCTACAATGTTATTTATCGCTTTCTGAAGCTGTCTTTCAATGCATCGCATGTCTCGGGCATAGCAAGAAATTTGCATATCATCTACATATAGCGTCTTGCTAACAGTTGCTGGTATAACAGATAAAATAGGGTTAATAGCTAATAAAAATAGTGTCACACTTAATATACAGCCTTGTGGAACTCCTTCTTCCTGACTAAAAACATTGGAATAGGTATTACCAAGCCGTACTTTAAAATATCTCTGGTGTAAAAAAATTTGGATAAAAAGGGGCAACTGCCCTCTAAAATTGAGTTCGTAAAGATTTTTTATGATCCCGTATCTCCATGTTCGATCATATGCTTTATCTATGTCGAAAAACACCGATACCAAATAATTCCTTTTTATAAAGGCAGTTCGAATATCCGTTTCCAAGGCCAAAAGATTATCAATTGTTGAACGAGTCTTTCGGAAACCACTTTGGAAAGGAGAAATGAATTCATTTTTCTCCAGTATATGAACGAGGCGTGCGTTTACCATTTTTTCGAAGACCTTACACAAGCAGCTGGTGAGAGCTATTGGTCTATAGTTAGATGGTTCTTGAGGATCCTTTCCAGGCTTTGGTACAGGAATTATTATAGCAAATTTCCATTTATCAGGAAACACATGCTCCCTCCAAATTCTGTTATATAGGAACAGAAGATTTTTGAGGGATCTATCTAGTAAATGTTGCAGCATTGAATAGGTAATTCCGTCCGGTCCCGGTGCTGTCTGTTTCGTGACAGATAATGCTCTGCGCAGTTCCAAGATAGTAAAATCGGCGTTATACGAGAGATGCTTTTGCGTTTTAAAGCACAATTTGATCCTTTCTTGGTGTTTTTTGTGCGTGAGAAAAGGTTCCTTGTAATTACTCGATGAACACACAGAGGCAAAAGCCTCTGCAAGAGCATCAGCCATTTCCTGTACACTGGAAATGTCTTTCCCATTCTTTTTAAGGCAAGAAATGGAATGATCAGGGTATATACCGCACACTTTTCGAATGCTGGTCCACATATATTTGGAAGTTACAGAAGAATTTATACCTGATACGAATTTGATCCAATAAGTCCTTTGACTTCGCCGCTTAACTCGTCTTGCTATAGATTTGGCTTTTTGGAAAAGAATCAAATGAATTGTTGTAGGACGCCGCCTAAAAACATACCAGGCCTTTTTAAGATCTTTTTGTGCTTTTGAGCAATCTGGGTTCCACCATGGTTTTTTATATTTTAATTTTCCTGACCTCGATTTTGGGATAGAAGCATCTGCAGCTTTTATAATAGTGTCAGTTATAGAATTTACAACGTCATTTAAGTCCCCATTCTCTACCATATTCCGTGTTATCAGAGCCCTTGAAGTAAAGTCTATCCAGTCAGCTTTTTGAAAAATGTATCGTGGTAGACGTGAATGATTTACATCATTTCCAATTAATTTATCTAAAAATATGGGAAAATGGTCGCTATCAAGCAAGTCAGTTCCTACTCTAAAATTCAGGTACGGAGCTAATGAAGGTGAACATATTGCGAGATCTAGCGAATGAAACGTTTTGCTCTTGTGATGAAAATATGTTTCTTCTCCATTATTGAGCACGCACAATGAATGGTTATTAATAAACTCTTCAATCAGCTGCCCCCGAGGATTAACATCTTCGCTTCCCCAGATAGGGTTATGACCATTTAGATCACCAATTATGATGAAAGGAGATGGTAATTCATCCACTAAGGCATTTAGTTCTCTTATTTCAACCGGAGTACTGGGTGGCAAGTAAAGACAACATATTGTCGTCAAAGAAGGGCTCAAGACTCGAACAGCCACAGCTTGCAAATTTGTATGTAATGGAATGACAGACGAAGGTGCATTATGGGATACAAGGAGGGCAACACCTCCTGTAGCCCGATCAGATTCCTTATCCCTTCGTATAAGGCTATAATGTCTTATTTTCATAGAGTCGGAAGGTTTCAAATAAGTTTCCTGCAGAGCTATACAAATCGGATGGGTTTCATTAATTAAGTCTTTAATCTGAGTTGTTTTAGTACGGAAACCACGGCAGTTCCAGGACACAAATTTGGCCATCAAGATTGGGTTTTATCTGGAGGTTTTTTCTTTTTCTCCCCACCTGATTGATTTTTAGAGGTTGAAGGATCTAGCTCCATATCGGAGAATTCAGAAGACGATGTACGAGTTTTTAAGAAATCTTTCGCTACAAGGTGTCGGTTCATTAGTGCTTTCTTTTTCGTTCTTTGCTTTGCATGTACTTGAATTGGTTTATGAGAAGATGAAGTGGAAATTTTTGCTTTACTACTACGATGGTGCTTGGTGGTTTTATCTATTGCAGGGCAATTGGATGACAGGGAAGAAACAGCGGAGACCCCTGGCGATTTTGTCATTTGTTTTAAAACTGGACTAGTCGGTGGTAACTGAGTAATGCGAGAATCTGTTTGGGCACTACTACATATTAGTGTTGCTTTAAGTGCACCAGAGTACGCTACACCAACTTTTGGAGTTCTGTCATTGATTAATTTTCTCGCTTCTGCGAAGGATACGTTTTTTCGTATTTTCGTGGATATTACCTCTTTCTCAAGAATCCATTTAGGGCAAGACTTTGAGAAAGCAGTATGAAGCCCAGAACAATTGACACATTTCATGGTATCTGAATTACAGTTATTTACATCATGTCCAGGTTCAGCACATTTCGCACACATGGTGGTTTTACTACGACATGCTTGCTGTGAATGTCCGTACCTTTGACATTTAAAACACCTGAGAGGGTTAGGCATGTAAGGCCGGATTCTACAAATTTGGTATCCCGCTTTGATGGATTTAGGTATGACTGGTGTTTGGAAAGTTAAGACGATGTGCTTCGTTGGTATAAGCTGACCGTCACGTCGGATGTTAATACGACGTGCGGCGCATACTTGCTGATCGGAAAATTCTGTCACGAGGTCTTCCTCAGACAAGTCGATGAGATCTGGCTCAGAGATAACACCACGTGAAAAATTTAAAGTTTTATGCAAAGATGTTTGAATCGGAAAATCTCCCAATTTGGTAAGTTTGCTAATAAAAATAGCTTGTTTTTCTGAAGTCTGCAACAAAAGGTCGCCAGAGCGTAATTTTTTTATGTTTTGTACTTCACCAATTGTCGATTGTATTAATTTGTTTACAAGGAAAGGAGAAACTCTATGAAATGTGTTTTGAGTGCTAATAATCATGAAACGAGAGTTGGATGATGCTACAGTGACGTGAGAAAAAAAAACCATATGACATTGAGAGTGATTCGGGTCCGGCGGCATCGCCCACCATGGAGCCCAACAAGGGATGGTAGTTGCCGGCTCTGGAAATTCTCCAACCTCGGTACTTGCCATAATGCTGACCAGAACCTATACGCTGGGAGTCACCCCCGGGGACAGTGACCACCCTTAACGCCAAGCCCAAGGAGTGACCCCTTCGCTCGATCCCCTTGAGCAGCCCAGTTGAGTGCCTGGGATACCAGCCGATTGATACACCGGAGATCAAAGTGTACCACCCGTCTAATGGGTCGCCACGCACGGCAAACACGTGGGGGTATTTGCTGTCCATGAGAAGCAAGAAGCAAACAGAGCGGCGACAGCTTCCCATGGAGAGCTCCCTCACCTACCCTCGAGGGAAAGAAAAAAAGGAGACAGCAGGAGGCGTAGAGGAGTATAAACCTAAAGGGAGTAAAGATCCCTGGGTACCTCGGGATTGGGACACCCGTACTCACCTAAAGAAGGTGAGCCCCTGAGGGGGATCGTCTTTTGGAGTCGACGGAGAAACATTCTATTTTTCTGCTTTTAATTTAAGCTGGAGAAGATTTGATGAAATCTGTTTAGTAACACGAGTTAAGGGCAAACGAATATTGAAAATACACTGATGGAAAAAAATTCCCAACACCAAGAAAAAATTATTGTACAGTAATGAAATTTTAGGAATACATTTTTCTAGGTAACATATTTAATTGATTAAAGTTTCAAGATCACAGGTAGAGCCATTGGCAAGAAGAGCCATTTCAAATGTGAAATGTTGGTACATTAGTAACCGGTGTAACCGCCAGAATTTTGAATGCAAGCATACAAACGTGCATGCATTGTGTCGTACAGGTGTCGGATATCAGTTTGTGGGATGGAGTTTCATGCCTGTTGCACTTGGGCAGTCAATGCAGGGACGGTTAATGCTGGTTGTGGATGACGCTGGAGTTGTTGTATAATGATGTCCCATACTTGCTCGATTGGAGAAAGATCTGGTGATCTAGCAGGCCAAGGCAACATGTCGACATTCTGTAGAGCATGTTGGGTTGTAAAGAGGTATGAGGGCGAGCGTTATCCTGTTGGAAAACACCCCCTTGAATGCTGTTCATGAATGGCAGCACAACAGGTTCTATCACTAGACTGACATACAAACTTGCAGTCAGGGTGCGTGGGATAACCCCGAGAGTGCTCCTGCTGTCATACGAAATTGCTCCCCAAACCATAACTCCAGGAGTAAGCCCTGTGTGTCTTGGCCTCAGACAGGTCACTAGCAGGCGTTCACCTGGCCTCCTTCTAACCAACAAACGGCTATCACTGCGACCAAGGCAGAACCGGCTTTCACCAGAAAACACAGCAGATCTCCACTCCATCCTCCAATGAGCTCTAGCTTGACACCACTCACTTCGCAAACGGCAGTGGTTTGGTGTCAGGGGAATGCACTGTACAGGGCGTCGGGCTCGGAGCTGCCCTTGAAGTAACCGATTTGTAACAGTTCGTTGTGTCACTGTGGTGCCAACTGCAGCTCGAATTTCAGCTGCAGACGCAGTATGATTAGCCACAGCCAATCGCCAAATACGACGGTCTTCCCTCTCAGTAGTACCACGTGGCCGCCCGGAACCTGGTCTTATTGAAGCAGTGCCTTTCCTTGACCACTGCGTCCAATACTCATGCACAGTGGATACATTCCTGCCAAGTCTTTCAGCAATATCGCGGAAAGAAAACCCACCTTCTCGTAGCCCTACAACACGACCTCGTTCAAACTCAGTGAGCTGTTGATAATGGCTTCTTCGTCTTTTCAGAGGCATCCTTGACTAACATTAACCCACTACGTCAAATCTCAACTGTAAATAGGGATCACGAACCTTACATCGCTTATTTAAAGCAAACTTCATTTGAATGTTCATAGTGTCGCTACTAGCGCCACACTTATGCGCGTAGCTCGAAATTTGAATCGACGTCATCTTTCAGATGTATAAACACGCCTACCAAATTTCGTTTATGTAGCACAGCTCCTTCCTAGGGTTGGGATTTTTTTCCATCAGTGTATAATATTATTATATGTTTGCAATTAATAAATTAGCCGATAAATTAATTCTCAATGGTCAGTAAAATTTCCTAATCCATTCGCTAACACAATCCTCATTTGGAGATTTTGCAATGTTTTGTACATTGTCCAGTGTTAAAAAATATTTTTAACACCTGACAATTTAATTTAATTCTATATGCATCATTAAATATAGTGTGTAGAAGTATGTATGTATTTTGTGCGTACTTTCATTACATCAAGCATACAAATTTGGAATTCGTCTGCAAATTGAAAGGGACAAAATTGCTATATTTGAAGCTATGAATTTTGATTTGATTTTTATATTGTGATGAAATGCAGTATATATTTATGTAATTTAGAGTTAACAGTATCAATCTGTGACCTACACTGCCCCTCGTTCATAATTGAAATATTTTTTGTATCCCTAATCCATTACGTTTTTTCAAAAATATCAAGTATTTTTGAGACAAAAAATAATTTGAACATAATGTACCTTTACACTATTTTGTCTGCTTCTATATAATTTATTCAGACAAATATTTCAAAACAAATTTGGCAGTTTATGGGTTAAAAGTTTTATTATAAGTCCTACATTTATAAGTGTATACAATTTCGGGGAAGATCAAATTTTTGTTGAAAGTTACCTTACGTAAACGTACCGGAAAAATATGAATATATCTGATATTGGTATTTAATGGAAATCTACCACGTGTGTAAAGATACTTTAAAATATTATATTACATCTTCAATACAAAATATTTTTATAGAAGATATTATGTTACAAAATGTATACAAAATCCTGTTATCGTCTGCACCTTTATTTTTATAATAAAATTTCTGTAAGAATATTTAAATATAAAAATGCTGCTGATATCTGCAATTTTAATTAAAATGGAGAAAAAAATCTGTTGCATCAAACAATGCTAATATCCTCAAATTTCAGTAAAAAAATGTGATTTTAAGAAGAATGACTTTAAAAAATTGTAGAGAGTTAAAAACAATAAGCTATAATTAATACAATTTTTAAATACAAAATAATACAAAATTTAGTCAAAAACACTAAATTTAAACTTAAATACCTGTCTATAAATTGGAATATTAAGGCAATTATTTCCAACAAAGAATTTAAATTTCCATCGAAGATTGAAAAGCAAATAGTTCAGTCTTTAATCACTTTTTGTGAAAACACAATAATCTATACAGTTTTCAAGACAAAGAACATGCAAATCTGGTATATCCGGTAAAAGAAATGTTTAAATATTTCTAGCTTCCTTCTTTGAAAATTTGAAATTTAATTTAGTAAACAATTCTTTTCTTTTCAATACAATCATAAGGCACAATAGAAATATTTAAAAAAAAAATTTTTATATTAATTATTGATAGATAAAAATGTTCATTAATTATTTTAATAGACATTTTTACAATCATTAGGCACAATAGAAATATTTTGAATAAAAAATTATATATTAATTACAGATGTATCGAAATGTTTATTCATTATTTTAAAATAATTGTTGCTTTCGTTGATTTAACAATCAAACTATTAAATTTTAACATTAAGAACCTTTTTTTTAATTTCTGACTCATCTCACCTTAAAATATGAACTTTGAAAATTTGTTGCAGAAAAAAAATTAATTAAACATAACTTAATGTACTGGGAAAATATTCATAAAATTCGTTAATAAGTAATGTTTAAATCACAAAGAAAAGTCAAATCCTTTCGATATGTCTAATAATGTAAAACAAGCATCTCCTTCAGTATCACAGCAACCACGTTGAAGTGTACTTCTTTGAAAGCAATCATTGGATTTCCGGCTCCTTTGAATTCAATTACGTTCGATCTTTAAGCATCATTTATTGATAAGTACTAGCATCTTTTAAGGGTTTGTAGCTTCATAGACCAATGTAAGTCATTTATGAAGGCAAAGGCAATATCTCCATGTGCTCATCGCATGTCGAATATATTTTTATTTAGACGAACGTGAAACAATGCATAATTGATAATGTAAAACTTTGTAGTATATGCAATCTATTTTTCATTTATACCGCTAAACGTATAAGACTAATTCAACCCTTAAATGTGTTACATTTTATTTTTAATAATTAAAATATTTAATTAATCGGAAAATGAATGCAATTAATGAGGGGAAAACATAAGAATTAAGTGTATGTGCGCAATGTTATAAGTCAGTAATGTTGCTTTCCATTACGGTCAGTGCAAGCACTGGAAATACCGTTTTACGATCAACCAAATCGGATGTCGAATAAGTGATCTCAGAGATTGGCAACCTTTTGGTGACTTGGCGACGAAATAGATAATACTGGAATCTAGTAGAATTTTGGTGATAAAGGTAATTGAAATAGGTATATGGCTAATTATTCCAGAATTTTTTCTGTTCGGTTACGGAAACTGTACAGGGCCGGCAATCACAAGCCGAAGACAGTCACGGTAAGAGTCCTCGACAGGTTTAGAGTGGCAGAGAGAGTCAAAGGCGAATAATTGGATTACTCCAGCTAAGAGCAATTATTATGTGGAACTCAAGGGTTTACTGAATTGAACTGTGCGCCGAGTCCTGGTGTTTATTTTGGAATCAGAACCGAGTCGTGTCAATCGGTAGTAATAAGTTGGTAGTTGGATACAGCTAAAACGTTTAAACAGTGGTGAATTGCAGGCTTTTGGAGAAGTCATAGAGTGTATCTAAGTGGATTAACTCCTCCTGATGAATTCTGATCTACAGCTATGTGTGCTATAGTGTTATTACTACCGATTACCACGAGTGGGCTACTGTTGCTACTTGTGGTGTGCTGCTGTGTACGTCTCGGCTGTGCTTTTGCTATTTGTATGCTCTTGTTGAAGTGAAGAATAAAATTAATCGTTTTTTGCTAAGGATAGTTGATTGTGTTTCTTCATCAACTGAAAATTTGAAAAAAAATCCAAATTCATAATAATATTGATGCATTTCTACATCACTATGAACAATCACTTCGGGAGTTCAACGAATCTACAGCGTAAAATAATATACGATTTTAAACATAAATAATGCCGACATGAAAATTCCTCAAACAATTATTTTCAGCATTTAAACAGAAAAGGAACATTACATTTGCAGAATGACCACTGTATGAAACTCTTCAATAGTAGAATTATATTCCTCCATTCATTTGAAAATATAGGCTAGAGACCTATGCCATCTTTGTTTGCATTCACAGACGGAAAAGGATGAGTTGACCTTCTAGGTTGAGTAAACTTATTCAGAGCTTGTCTTTCATATAGATGTATTTTTACATCACAAAATATTATATTTTTCTTGGATAAATTTACCAGTAAATGCAAAAATATGTATAATATTCTTTACCTTTGCATTGATTCTATCCGAAAAAATATTTCCTGCATGTTTTAATAGTTTTTTAAATAATTAATCGTAATTTGTAATACCCACCGAAATGAAATTTTACTCAGATAGTGCTCTAACAATAAAGATTTCCCAGAAAGATAAAGAAATAAACAGTCAAATATTTTAGCTGCACTTAATAGCGATAAAATAGTGTAGGTGAAATTAAAATAAAAAAACACTAGTTAAGGGTTGCTACATAAAGACATATGAAAGTTTAAAAAAACGATGTATATCTTCCTCGCTATACATGTAAGGTTTAATTTAATTTTTTTAGAAACCTTTTAAAAATTTATGATCATTCTTTATAGGATAGTCTTTCTAAATCATGCAACATTGACTAACCTAATTATATGTTTATAATAGTACAACAACTCAGTTTCCCAAAAAGTATTAAAAGTCCTACATAACAATAGTAATGTAGTCACTAATATAATGCTGGCGTCCTCGCCTATGGGTAGATCGTCTTGCTCATGATCTAGGCACCGCGGGCTCGAGCACTGCTTCTCTAATGATTGTTTTTTACCCTGTGTTCCATTTGTGATGTGTGTGAAAGAGATCTCCTGTAAAAAGGAACTGAGTATGTGAGTAACCTCTTCATATGGGTTAGAAGTCAGACTCCTGATATCGGGTGTTCAAGGGCCTTATCCTCAAATGCTATTGTATAAAATCGATTTTAAATCTCTGACACTTATTCAGAGGGTTTATCTGGGGCAAATATTATAAGTAAAACACAACTAATATGATTGAAAAGAAGAAAGAATGCATTATCAACAATAAATTTTATGTATACATAATTTAGATATAGGAAGATTTTTTTATTTTTTTGATATTTGAATTTCTATTTACTCCCCCCCCCTCCCTCTTTTCTACATGTAGAATTTCATATTCTATCGCAAATATAATTTATTTTAATTTATCTGCCTAATTTTTAAAAAAAGCTTTTTGAATAAGGCTTATCAGTAGAAGTATTCAATGTATATTTCTTAACAATACTCAAATTTTGATTGAGTATTAAACTGAAAAATCACACTAGCTATTATATTGATACAGGAGACAAGATTGTCAGTAAAACCAGGCGAATTTAGATTATCTTCTTTTAATTACTGCTATCGAAATTGAAATAGATGCGAAATGCTGTCTAACTACATCAACTGCTGAATCAATCTATTTTCGAATGTCAAATCCAATATGCATGAAAATGCATCCAGCGGTCACACCACCTGTTACGATTCTAGTTTATATTCATTATATATATTCCATGGTATATCGTAGAATGTGATTAGAACTGGCAATAATTGAGGGATGCTTCATTTGACGCGCAGTAAATTATGGCGAGAACCCAGCCTTACTGAAATCGTTTATAATGTATTACTAATATTAGACATGGAAACATGCTTAGACTGGCGATATTGTAAGCCAGCCATTTCCGTGTGAAATATGTTATAAAGCGAGAACGCTATGACAGAAAACGAATTCACTGTAATTAAAGAAGATTAAATACATATCGCAGATTGAAATTCCTTGCTTCTATATTGATATTTATAAAATCAACATAGAATCAAGATAAAACCTTCTGCGTATTAGAGCATAAGATGAATGTAAAGCATTAGTAACATTATTATTTAGCATAAGAAAAATAAACAAGTAACAGATGTTTTCAAAAGTGTTGATATTTTATACTTATAGAAGTTTTGTCGTTTATTAGAAACAAAATAGTGTCGTAATTTATATTCACATTTTTGTAATATTGTAATAATAGTGTCGAAATTATGCAACGAAATAGTGTCATATTTAGATTTCTGTAAAGAGAGCATGTTAAGAAACATAAATTCTACGATTCAGCTAAATTTTCCTTCGAAATTAGATTTGAAATTTTTCAGTTAATTTCATCACTTCGTAGATTAGAAGTCAATAATAACAGTTATGCATTATTATCACCAGAAATTTATTGTGTGTGTGTGTGTGACTTAGGACACTTTACAAAGCCCGCTGACAGTTGTTTGTCAGTGATTTAAGCCTAGTGAGCGTCTCTTTTTTTTTTTTAGTAGCGCCAACTAGGGCCAAGAATACGATGTAGCTACTTCATGCAGCACGTTTGATTGCACAACCCCTTTTATTAGAGAGCGCATTCACACACCTCACAGATAGAAAATGAACAACCTTGCCCGAACCAGAGCTGAAGGGGAAGACGCGCTATCAATATGCCAGGACATCGACAAAAAGTTCATCGTTTTTCCTTAGCTTTCGCAGAATTTTAAGGTAGTTAAGAAAAAAATAAACAGATAACTTTCTAATATAGTTTGTACTCTCTCTTAAGAATGAAATCTTTGCCTCTTTTTTTCCTGCAATTTTTAGTCAAAAATTTGTTTTCCATATAAAGCAATTTTATTCGATATACAAAATTTCTATTGAAAATTTAAGATATCTGCAAAAATGAGTTATCCAGAGATTTTCGTTTTATGAAAGTTCTACGTTTAGAATTTGCTATTTTTATTCTAAAAACATGATCTGAATGTGTAAAACCATATTTTATTGTGATAGGAAACACTTTAAGATCTTTCATTGCTTATAGATTTATTTTCCATTTTATATTCATTTTAAATTAATAAAATTGGTTAACTTTTAAGGAGATAAATCGCACAATTCATTCTAATTTAGAATGTGTCATAAAACTGGATGACTTTCCTTTAGAAAGCTAACTATTCAGTATAAATATGTGGAAAATTTGCATATTACGACCTTTCTTCAAGCTATCCCGTTTGCATTGCGTATTTGATGAATGCAAATTTACAAAACTATTTATCCTTCAAGAGAGGCTTCAATTCTTTGAATATTGGATTCATCAATTCTCATCATTCCAAAACCAATTTAATTAAAAGGCATCTGCAATTCCAAACGGGCCCTACTTACGCCAACAGATAGAAACCTTATTCTTCAGTGGAAACCCATATTAGATCAAATCCATCCAAGTATTAAATGCTTATTAGTCTCGCTAATAAGCATTTAATGTTTCCAGAAAGAATTTTTAATCCGCCTGCTGCATATAGATTGACAATCTGCCAATCTAAGCCTTAGTTTTGACACAAGCGGCATCCAGAAAACTGTTGTTAACTTTCCGTACTACGGCCAACTCTGTCAAAACAATTAAAATTAATGATGCAGCGTCTCCTTCGCCCGCCGCACTGAAAACTTTAATCGTTTGTTGGGTAATGATGTACGGCATGAAACTCCATAAACCGATTATTGCATCAAAGATTGCCTCCACAAAATGAAGCATGAAGGATATAGCGGTCTTTTCAAAAGCAAGTTTAATGCCACCTGTTTAACTTTGCGCTTTCTTGGTATTTTATAAACACGATTATATGAATATTCAATGAAATAAATATTAGAAAACGATATTTGTATTATTCAGTAGGTTCTATCCCCACTTCACTCAAATAATTAATTTGGAAGCATGCTATTCATTTAACTGGATCTGTAATGGCACGGTTATATTCAAATATCGCGAGCTTTTAAAGATTTGTATTCAACAGGACTTATTTTAGGAATGAATAGAATTTTCTAATCGATTCTTCATTCATTTCTGGATATACTATAGAATTGAAATTATCTACAATTTTTTGTAAGATTTTCAGGTGGTTTGGTTTTGATAGCATTCTTCACACAATTTGCGCAAGAACAGTTTGAACAAAAGGCGATTTAAAGTGCAGAAGCACAACTCTCACCCTAAGCAGGTGTTTGCGTTTGAACTTAGCTCCTAGCTTCGGGATATGTAATATCTTATTTGAATTTTACAGTTGTTATTTATTTCTCTTGAATCCAGTGCGGACATGATCAGGAATAGGAAGTGTGAATGCCACTACAGTTCACGCGCTTTTCTAGTGCGGAACATTACTGCCTATCATGCTCTTCTTCTGCACTGTGGGCACATGTTAGAGACAATTCACTTTGGAATGGCCAAAGCGCTGGCACTATAAGCAATCGAAGAGGGTTTGGGATATATGGACGGACAGGCAATCGGATGTAGCCAGCATAAGAACATTCAGGCACTTTAGGTCTATTGAACGTTAAAGTATGGTGTTTTGCTTCTAAGAGTTCTCCATCACGTCGAAAAGTGATACGGTGGACATTTGTAATTCTTGCGGTTTCATTTCTGAAATAATTAAATTCAGGGTACATTTAGCAATTCCCCTAAAGTAATTACACCTTTGCAAGTATTCAAATATTGATGTGCATTTACAGTCTTTGGTATTGAAGCCAAAATTTTTATTTTTTGTATCAGCTGGGCTTGCTTACGGGAATTCACCTCAACAAGCAAGTCACCAGACCGCATTTTTTTATTAATGTAACATCTCCTACAGTTCCCGTTACAGCCTTTTGGACAAGAAATGGGAACACGTTGTTAAATGTTTCGTTAACATTAGAGACCCGTTTAATGACAAAAAAAACTATCAAAATGGTAAGAATTATTCAAAGGAATTATTGCTTTATGATGCCCACTGAAGGGATCCATATTATGCGGAGCCATACGATATCAAGAAAGATTCGGGTCCGACGGCACTGCCCACCATGGAGTCCAACATGGGAAGGCAATCACTGGTCATTTCCAGCCTCGGTATCCACCCTAGTGCTAATCGATACCCATCCGTTGAGAGTTACCCACGGGGGCAGTGAGTTTGACGTCAAATTGACTAGACTCCGCATGGGTCACTCCCGCCTAACTCATAGGTATCTTTTACTAGGCGAAAGAACTCCTATTTCCTCAAGTTGCTCAATGGCTAACGGTTGCTCATATTGTAATCGAATGTCCCGAATATACCTTTCATCGTAAGCGCTATTTTAATTGCTCCTCTTTAGATATACGAATGATGATAGGTGAACATCCTCATCAAAATGTTTTTAAAAGCTATTGGATTTTATCATTTAATCTAAAATATTTGAACTAACATGTTTTTGTAACATTTACTTCTTGATTTTTTTATTGTAAAATACACACAATTATATTAAACATATGTTAATATAATCTCATATTTAATCATCATTTTATTTACAAAAGTATTTTTGAATATATACTATGAGGTTGGTGTAGTATGGCCAGAATTGGCTCTTGAGCCAAAAAAAATCCACAAATCCAATCCAATCCGGGGACAATGACCACCTTTAACGTCAAGCCCAAGGAGTAACCCCTTCACTTGATCCCTAGCAGACGAGCCACTCAGGTGGCTAGGTACCAGATGATTGATACACCAGGGACCACAAGGCACCGCCCGTCTTTCAAATGGGTTGCCACACACGGCCAACACTTGGGGACTTGGCACTCCATTAGAAGCAAGAAGCAAACAGGGCGAAGACAACTTCACATGGAAGGCTCCCTCGCTTTCCGTCCTGGGAAAGAATGAAAGCCAAAAGCAGAAGGCAAAGGGAAGAGTAAATCTGAAGGGAGTAAAGATTCCTAGTTACCTCGGGATTGGGACACCCATACTCACTTAAAGAAAGGAAGAGGGGCATATATTTATAGAGAATCCACTGATTATCTAATCAAATAAAATAAATACGTATCAATACGTATGTAATTAAAATTTTGGTAGTATACAATAATTTGAGCGAACAGGATTTTTAAAAAACTACTAAAAGTGTTGATAAAATACTGTTTTGCGATTATATTTCAATTGGTACTTTTATGTGGAAATCTTGCACTCACTATTTATGTCATAAATTCCAATATCACTCATAGTATGTCTAATAAGTACCATATCTAAAATAAGCAACAATAAATTTTACTAAATTAAAAGCAATAATACATTTCATTTGGATTTCTTGTACATAACTGCAATGAATTGTTACGACCAATAATTAAAAATGAAGACTACATAAATACTGAGAGACTGATGCATCCTGAAAATAGTACATAGTTATCTATGTATTATTCTCCCTAATCTTTTGTTGTAGAATCTGCAGGTATTTTTTTATTGATCTAAAATTTGAAGTCTGATCTAACAGAAGTCAAATTCGTGATCTAAATATTTCTAAATGCATGCATATAAATATACCTGATAGACAGAAAATATAACTGCCTTTTGTCTTGAATGTTATATCAAAATCCCAAAATAAAGCTGATGAGACATGCCTTTTTCCAAACTTCTTTTTGTCACATTGTCAAACAATGCAAGATAATTTCGTCAATTTTGTTTCTTCTTCTATTTTTTAACTCATAAATAAGTGATCAATTATTTAGATTTTCTAATATGTAAACAAACGTATTCTAGGAAATGAAAATCAAACGTAATGACTTAATGTTCCATTTTTAAACAAGGATGAATTAATCCAAATCAAGTTTTTCCATATTTTATCTGTCTTTCAATTCATCAGTAAAAAGAAAATCGAGTAGCTGAAGGTAAAATGATGGGCTATTTTGCTACCAAACATTTTCAATTTGCATCTGTAATGTAGAATACATAAATCATCTATTTCAAAATAGGAGTAACGATGATTTCTTTTTGACATGAGTTGAATTAATGAAAGAGAGAGAACAGGATATCAAATGGATCTCATTTGAATATTAAATCACTGCAACCGTAAGACCATGCATCATATCCATAAGGGATCAGTTTTAATCAGGTGATCCAAAGCGATAAAAATACTAAAACAATCATTGAAACAAGAATGAAAATTTCTATATTCTTAAATATGATAATTTTTTTAACGCGCTTTTTATGCAATCTGCCTGATTCATTTAGCAGGCGTGGGCCTCTCGAAAAGTTCTTGCATGTGTTCTAATATGACGGAGGTTTCAAACTCGCGAGCTTAAAAACTCGTGAGGCTCTGCCCAAAGTCATGATACTCACGTGTGCTCAGATTTATTTTTTAAATTACGCTCATAATCATCGTAGCATAGGAAAACTGCATTTGTATTTTATAAAAGAATTACATTTTTGATATTTTTTCGTCAATCGGACAAAAACCAGAATTTGACATAATTTTTTTTAAAAGGTTCACACATTAAATTATATTTATTTAGGGTTTTACCTTTTTCAATGAACACGTTTATATACAAGTTGAGACGCAGTCTAACTTTCTATGAAAATAGTTCGAGATTCCATAGGAATCTATATTCTTAGTGCTGAAAGTGAGCTATTATTAAAACTGCGGTAAAATAAAAATTATTTTATTAGAAAAGTTTAAGTACTATTAAATATTTAAGTACCAAGTAGTAGTAAAATCTATCCATATGCCTAAGTTCTAATAAACATTAATTATTCTATTTAGAAATATTTGGGTGGACATATAAGTCATATCAATGACTCTCTGATCCTCCCGAAAGCACATGGATAGAGAAAACTGAATGAATGGACAACAGCATACTGGCGGTAATTGTGGTTAAGTTTTAAGGTTCATCATCGGCAACGGTACAGCCCTTCCTGGAGGAAGTACGTTCAGTCACCAATGCGAGGAGCCAGTTCCTACAAGTATTTGTGTACCCATAGGGTGGCGAAATCCAGTCACCATACCAGAGGCATCTCGTCCTCTGTTCGAGGTGTCCTCCAGAGTGGGAGACATAACTTTTCTTAAGGTTTTTCTCCAAAATTAGATAACAAGTTACAAATTCGGTGCAAATATTGCTTAACTAAAACCAATCAGCTCAAAACTTCAACGAGTTATTTCACTCACAGACAGATAGAAAGATATAATTCTAAAACCGTATTGTTCGAACTCAGAATTATCTTGAACGTGGAACTAGTGGATTTTGTACAAGGGTGTGAATACCATGTGTTTTCAAACCATTACTTTCAGAGTTAAACATAACATAATGGTGTTCCTGCTGTATAGTAGCTCCGGGCTTGTTTGTTATTAGTAATGTTCTATTAATAAAAAAATAACTACTAAAGAGATATCATCAAGAGATGTTTGGCGTTAAATTACTGGGAAGCGATAATACAGGAAACTGAATATGTATTTCGGATACCCTTTCTTTCGAGTTGGTTAAAGCCAAAATTTAACAACGAACCATAAATGTAGTTTGGTATCTACAAATATGGTTTAATGATCATGTATCAAATTTAATCCATCTGGTTCATAGATTTTTTTAGTCATAGTTTTGTTATTCAGTTCGCAGACAGCCAATTAGAATAACAATATTCATGTACAATTAATTCCAAATTTTTTTAGGATCACAAGGCTCTATCATATTTACACGAGAAAGTTTTATGTAAAATGAAAAGAAAGTAGCTTTTTGTTGCCAGAAGTTAAATTTCTTGCAATGATTTTGATATTAAATAGAATAATAGATCATTGTCGAAGTTCCTTATCTTTTTCAGAAAAAAAAAATTGTTAAAAGAAGTTTTTCAGCTCAATAAAACCATTAATGTGCTTTAATTAATACTTTAATAGCAAAGAAACGATAGTATTTACCGAATAATTCCGTCACCGAATTTACAGCATCAAAAACTATTATGTTGATGCTATAAGCAGAACCATTTTTAACCACCCATTCCAAGCCATATACGTTTAAGTCCCAGCAACTGAAAATCCCGTCTCTTTCTCGAATAATATCCCCAATAATCAAGCAGCTGCGAACGGATCTTTAAATACTATGGCGTCTTCGAAAGTTTCTACCCCCTCCCCCCCAATTTCAGTTGCCGAATGCAGCTGTGAGATGGAGGGGGGAGAAAGTCGGCGGAAGTATTTTATTGGAAACAAATCCCGCTAACTCCATGGAAAAGGATTAATGCGGGGAATTGAAACGTTTGAAATTCCTTCTCCCATCGAAAGTTTTCGACAAGGATGATCCCATTATAAATTATCACGGATTGCTGAAACTAGATTACTTCCGATGATGCTATCGAGCAAAACTAGATTTCCGAACAAAATATCACTGAGTCATACTGAGTCACTGACATGAGTCATAGCAGCGGCAGGTGATTTAAAATGAGGAAATAAGATTATAATATGATTTTCGATTGTCTTTTTCTTCTTCTTTTTTTATTGCTTTAATTGAATGTTTCGAAATTTATTTCATTAAAAAAAGGGTACGAGTGTTATCAGACAGGTGGTTTATAAAGAAGAATTTTGAGTAGAATGATATTTCCGAAATATTTTTCAGCATTTTGTTAAAAATTGAAATTTTTTTCGTTGAACGAAATGGATGGGGTGATAATAGGCAGGGGAGTTAGAATGAATAAATGTGAAAAGCATAAGGTTTTCCACATATTTTTTGCATTTAGTTGAATGTTTTGAAATTTATTTCACTAAATAAAATGGCATTAGTATTATTAGACCGATTTGTTAGAGTGAAAAAAATGTGAGTAGAATGATATTTCCGAAATGCTTTTTTGCTTTTAGTTGAAAATTTTAAATTTATTTCATGGTACAATATGGCGCAAGTGTTATTAGACAGGAAATTTAGAATGAAGAAATGGGATCAGAATGAAGTTTACAGCTTTATTTATATATATCTATTTACTTTTTAATTTTTGCATTTAGTTGAATCTTTTAAATTTAGTTCATTAAACTAAACGCCATGAGATTTATTAGAAAGGTAATTTAGAACGAAGATATGTGATTAAAATGAGGTTTACAAATTTATTTACTTGTATTTACTTTTTAATTTTTGCATTTAGTTGAATTTTTTTAAATTCACTTTATTAAACTAAATGGCTCGAGATTTATTAGAAAGTCAATTGAGAAGGAATAATCGTGAGTAGAATGATTTTTGTTATTTTTTTAAAATCATTATTTGATTATTTTTTATTACATTTAGTTGAATATTTTGAAATTTATTTATTAAAGAAATTGGCGGGAGTATTAATAATTAGACGGGTGATTTAGAATGAAGACATGCGAGTAGAATAATTTTTCGAAAATATTTTTTTTTTGTATTTGCTTTGTTGGAAATTTTGAAATTTATTTCTGGAACAAAATGGAAGGACAGGCATGTGACTCAAAAGGAAGAAATGTGAATAAGATGAAAATTTCGATATATTTTTCTGCATTTAGTTGAAAGTTTTGAAATTTCATGAAACAAAATAGCCCGAGTGATATCAGGCAGATAATTTGGAATGAAGAAATGTGAGTAGAATTATGGTTTCGATATATTTTCCAGCGTTTAATTGAAAATTTTGAAACTTATTTCATGAAACAAAATGACACGAGTGATTTCACGCTGGTTACTTATAATGAAGAAATGTGAGCAGAATGATGTGTCTGATATATTTATCTGTGCTTAGTTGAATGTTTTGAAATTAACTTCAGGAAATAAAACGGCGCGAGTGTTAATCATTTTGAATAATAAAATGGAATAAAATGAGGTTTTTGAAAAGTTTTTCGATGAAAAACTTTTAAAATAATGTTAGGGAACAAAAAGGATTTATTTCAGATAGGTTTCAAAAAATGAAGAAGTATATTTTTAATATATTTCTGAATTTAGTTGAAAGTTTCAAAATTAGTTCTGTGGAATAAAATGCCAACTAAGAATAAAAAAATGTTAGTAAAATTTGGTTCTCAAAAAGTACTATAAGCTTATTTGAGTACTTTGAAATTTATTTCATGAAATAAAATGGTTCGAAAGGTTTCAGGTAGGTGACACAGAATGAAGAAATGCAAGTAGATTATGATTAGAATGTAATTAAAAATGTTTATTTGCATTTAGTTGAATATTTTGAAATTTATTTCATGAAACAAAATGGTGCAAGTGATATCTGGTAAAGGACTGAGAATCAGTTAAAGTGAGTATAATGTTGTTTTTGTAAATTGTTTCAGGGCTTAATAGACAGTTTTAAAATGTACTTCATGAGATGGAATGGTGCGAGTAATATCGGGCAGTTGATTTTGAATGAAGAGACGTGAATAGGATGAGGTTACCGAAAGGTTTTTACGGGCTTATTTCGATTCTTTAAAATTTATTTATTGGGTCTAAAAGGCTTGAATTATATCAGGCCTTTTAGTCCCAATAAATAAATTCAAAATAAAAATCAGACTAAGAATTAGCAAGTGTAAGAAGAATAAGATTTCCTGAAATATTTTTCTTCTTCTAGATGAATGTTTTGAAAACTATTTCGTGAAACAAAATGGCACGTTTCATATCAAGCAAGTGACTAAGTATAAAGAAATGTGAGTAGAATTTTATTTTGGAAACAATTTAAATATTTTAAAAATTATATCACAAATGAGTCTCCTGAAGCTATGATGAGAATAAATTTCTGTATCCCCTGACATCGAGTAAATTTCACAACTTCTTTGACCCAGCATATTTTCATTCTGGATTTCAAGTCGAAATATTTGTTTTCATAATTTTGTGTTCGATACAAGGTTTTATTTTAGGGATATTTGATGTGATATAATTTTAGATTTGGACACAAGCAGACAAATAGCTTCAGTATGAATCTTGATCTTAATTTTGTGACTTCTGTTATTTCTAAATTTATTTGTTCCATTCTTAGAATGAGTTCCAAATATGATTTGATGATAGGTACTGCTTTCAATTTCGCCATCTTTTTATGTTCCAGTCGAATCACCTCTTTTCACTCTCCTCTAATTATTATTTGTTGTACTCAACCAAAGAGTTCCAAGTTTTTTCCAATGATATGTACTGCTTAGAATTTCCTAGTCTGTCCACATGATTTAGCTTCTTTGTTTTCTCAATCTCCTCCATATCCATGGCTACACTAAGTCTCAATGGTTTTTACTTCATCAAGAGAGTCTTTTGACCACTACCACAAAATGCTCGTTATCTAATTGATGCGTATTAAATTTCTTTCATCATTTTAAAAAGGTCGAAACAGATTTGCCTTCATTTCCGGTTGAAGTTTTCAGTTTTAGAAGTTGGTATTTGTGTCACAATCATTTGTGGAAAGCATATAAGTTTGATAATCACTGATTTTTAAAAATATTTTATTGATAAATATTACATACTGCACCAAAACCAAAGAAATGAAATTTAATGTAGCATATGCATGCTATTATAGCTTGATCATTTACAACCACAGTTCCAGCCAATGTTGCTGTTGACACGGTCCGGTTATTCAAGTTTCTTTATCCGTGTGTCTTCTGTCGGGTCGGAGATTCAGAGATATGGAATGATTAATAGTAAGTTGTTTCAATTCTTAAGTTGCTAAGGTAAACGAGATCAGGTTTGAGGTTTCTTGTTTTTCAACACTTTAAGGTTTCGCCGTTTTTCAAGATTTCAGGCACCATTGTTTATGATTGCTTTCAGGAATCGTTCTTTTTCAATGCCGACACCAAAATTGTTTTTGAAAGCTGACAAACTCGCTGACTCGTTGTTTTTTGAAGCTTTCAGGCATAGTCATTTTTCAAAGCTGTAAGGCATCGTCATTTTCCAAAATTTTCAGGCATCTTTGTTTTTTAAAGCTTTCAGGCGTTCTTTTTTCCAAAGATTTCAGACATCCATGTTTTTCAAAGCAGTCAGCCATCGTTGTTTTTCTAAGGTTCCAGGCACGTTGTGTTTCAAATAGCGGTCAGGCATCAGCCGTTTTTCAAAGCTGACAAACATTGTGGTTTTTCGAAGATAGGCATCGTTGTTTTAGAGAGATGTAAGGAGTCGTTTTTTTTCCAAAGCTGTCAGACACCGTTGTTTTTAAAAGTAGTGAGACGTCGTTGTTTTTCAAAGTTGTAAGGCATCGTTGTTTTTCGAAGTTGTCGTACATCATTGTTTTTCAAAGCTAATAGCTTTCTTGGCTTTCAATATTGTATTCGATGAAGAAGTTTCACTAACATAATGTCCATTCCTTTAGAACTGGTTTATGTCCTTATATTCAAACGATTCATTTTTAAGCATTTTATATGTTGGGGAAGATCTGCAGTATGGGCTATTTCAAAAATTATTGATTTCGAATATGATTAATATTGTTAGTTTATGAGGAAGTAGAACTATTTCCTTCCGAACATGTGTAGTACTCAGATGAGGAGGTTGAGGAACATGTGTAGTAGTCAGATGAGGTGGTTGAGGCTATTTCAAATGGTACAGGTGCTATTTCTAGGTCAGATGAGTCTTTGGTTGCTATTACAAGTTCAGACCATATTTCTATTGGTGGTTGTGGTATTGGAAAGTAATACAGATCCTCCCCAACATATATGTTGGTGCAATAGTCCTCTGCGATAGAGCAGCAACAAACAACTCGACGTAACATTCGTCGGAATCTTTTCCAAAACGGTTTTCGTGCCATTTTAAAATAAATAAACACAATTCAAAGCGCAATATATCAAAGCAAAGCAATTCTGCGGAATAACAGATAAGCTGTTTTTTCTTTCAAATAGCAATTGTAATGATGTGTTGTGTGTAACAATGATCATGCCATGTATCAGTTGCCGAAAACAATGACCAACACAGATAAGATATTCCATTGAAATTGTAGCAAAATTATATTATGGCAAACAATATAAAAATGATTATCATATATGATTGTTGATAGAACCTTACCAATTGTTTGTTTATGAAGCCTTGTTGTTATGATATGAAATGAAAAAAATATCCCTGTAATTTTTATAAAGCTATGTTATAATTATTAAAATTAGGAATTCAGCACTAAAAATTCATTATAAATAGCTACTTTGTTACTTTATTCCTCATATTGTTTTCTTGTTTTATAAAAGGAAATAAATTTTTGCCTTTACTGTTCATTCGCGAATTCAAAAATTCTCTGCTGTTTTGTGCATGCATTAGGATGCGTTTATGTAGTCAAAATAGGGATTAAAGCAAAGATAAAAGATGTTTACACTAAACAATGAAGTGAACTTAGATTATCCTCAGATTTTGGGAGTGAAAAAAGTGAGGTGAACTCGCAATATTTTCGGAAGAGGAACTAATTCGAAATAAAATGCTTCTGAGAAATTTTTATTTATTTTAAGGGGCATAAAAATTAAATTATTGTGGATAAATCAAAAATTTCATAGAATCTAATAATCCACTTTCCGCAAAATAATAACTGTTTTGCTATGAAACACTTTCTTGTTCATGAATTATTTGATAATATTTTCATATTAATAACAGTAGACTATCTTGGTCTCATATTATATAAAATATATTTTTTTTTGTTCTTTCTGAAAATTTTTTGCAACTTGAACTAGACATACAAGCAATCAAAATACAATTTTTAGTTCAAAGAATAGTACTTTAAGAAAAGATATAACACAATATTGAGCTTGAAAATCGTCTGCGATTTTGCGTGTGCGTCAGGATGAATGTATTTAGTAAGAACAGGGTTGAAATCAAAGATAAAAGATGTTTGCATTTTAAGGGTACAGCTGACTTTATTAAACCGAGGAATTATTCAGTTATGGATATAAATGTTTGATGCTTATTTATTAAAATATAAATATATATACGTCATATTAAAAAATTAACGAAATATATAATTTTTTAAAAAATTTAAAAGATATACTTTAAATATTTATAATTTTTAAAACCTTCAAAACTTTCCAGGTGACAAGTTTTTATTTTTTATTTTTTTTCCTATTACCCAATGTGTTTATTTGGAACAAAACTACGTATTCTTTTATCATTCCAGTTAAATACTAATTTTTACATATATTTTTATGCATTGTTAACGAATTTTCAGGATAATTTTATGTTTTCCTGAACTAAAAATGACTTTTAACTACATAAAATAAAAAGTATTCTTAAAACATAAAATGTATACCCAATTTTTTTAATGTTTTTACGAAACCATTATCATTAATTTCATTTAATTTCTTCAAAAATTAAGATACCTGGAACATTTCAAAAATATTTTAATCTATTTACAATATCATTTTGAGAAAAGTCATTACGATGTACTCTTTTCCTATTAACTCTTCAGACGATTATTTTATTGAACAATACATTTTATAAACCTATTTCTGTGGAATATAAACATAAATTTTGGTGACGAAAAGATAAAAATAAGAAATTGCTCGCTTTCGTCCTTTTTTTTTCTTATTTTAAAGTCAACTGTTCCCTTAACAAAGAATTGAACTCAGAATATCCGAGGACTTGGAGGTGAGAAACTTGCGGTAAACTCGCACTATCGTCGCAAGAAGTAGTAATTCACAATGAAATGCTTCAGAGACATTATTTTTATTATAAGAGACCCATTTTTAAAAATGACTTAAAATTTTATAATTATCTTTTCACAAAATCATACTTATTATTTTATGTTAAACACTTTTTATTTTTTATTGAATTCTTCGATAATATTCTTATATTAAAAACAGTGGACAATCATGGCCACCTATTATATTATAGAAATTATTTTTTATGTCATGTCTGAAAACATTTTGCCACTTGAATTAGCCATATAATTCACCAAAATATAATGCTTAGTTAAAATAAAGTCATAGTACTCTAAGAAACGACGTAACACTCATATATATGTGGGAAGTTGTTTTAACAAATTATCTAATTAAATGAAAATCAAGTTTGAAGAATTCCGGAAATTCGTCCATCCTTTCATAGCTCACTTTTTAGTGAGGTAAAATCGTTGAAAAGTAGCAGTTTTGTGATACATAAATAAACAGTATCTGTTTAAATACTTTGTGCTATTTTTTGAAAATCCATTTAGTTTGGCTAGTGGTTGTAATTGTTTGCGTGTGTGTGTTTTGTATGATTTGCCCATTTTGTAGATCCGTTTTCTAGGTTATGCATCAATTCATTTACAAGACTGAAAAATCCATCTGATGGATAAATTCCTCCCTAATATGATTGAGGGTTGACCACATACCAGAAACTTATCTGCGAACCAAGGATGATCACATTATAGATTCAAGGATTACTCTATAGATTCAATGAAAATACTAAATTTATGCCAAAGAATAATATTTCCTGCCTGTTGTACACCGATAAAATGCAAGATATTCTCCGAGATAACACTTTTACTCAAGAGAACATGAAAGATAACGCTCACTAATTTCAACTTTAAAGCAAGAACTCGCCCACATAATTAGCTTATAATCGGTTATAAACTTGTTATTAAAATTGTGGGAGATTATTAGGTAAAATAAACCATATTTTCATGCAATTTATGGGCAGTTTATTCTTAGTAACAATACCATGAACGGGTTTTGGATATTTGGTAGTTACAGAAATACATATTCCGAAACGTGACCAGATATTTCGTTTTAAGTAATACTCTACATTGGAAATCGATTTCTGTTTCCTTTCCTCTTGTGAACGTGATTGCTATGGAAAACAAAATACAATTGATCGAATTTTCATATATTTTCTTATTTTTAGGATTCTATAACAAGCAAGGGAATTTTTTTGATTCATCATTTCTTTATGATCTGCTGTCGATACTTAGTTCAAAATTTTATTTCACAGTTTATCATAAGTAAACGGAAGTGTAATCTGTTTTATTTTGTGATATTAACGTTCAGTTTTAAAGAAACACTAGGGCTGTTTTCTGACAGGCCTCGTAATTTTGAACCACGGTCAGATGACGATACCCGAGCTGCTCCCCCCTTTCTAATCTTCCACACAACCTGGAGAATGTTTATCTCCGACGGATTCATGGTGCACAAGATAGGATTACAGGATGGTTTTATGGTGGAATCGGGTCTAGAAATTGAAGCCCTCGAGTGCCAAAGCCGAAGCGTTGCCACCAGGTCACCGCATTCCCAAGTAAATGTAAGAATATAAGATTATATATGTAGTTATCATCTTGATTCTTCAGTTATTAACATTTCTTGCTTTTTTTACTTTTCTAAATATCTAAGAAGTTAGTTTGCCTCTATGTATATATTTGTCACCTTATTATCTAATCGTAATTAATGTATGGGATTCATTTAAAATATAAATGTAAAACAAATTAGTAAGACACTGATTCAATTCAGTTAAATCAACGTTATTTTTGAAATCAAAACCATGGGTATTTTGGGAGCAACCCATAAATTTAAATCCAATCAGTTGAAGAGGACGACAACTAAGCTAGTATTTCATCTCCAAATTTCCTCTACACCAACTTCAGGATGAGTGTCCCACGAACGTGCCTCAATCTATATAAAGCGGATCTTTAGCGGAATCGAATTTTGAAGCTAAAGCCTTTCAGATCCGAGCCCTGCATTTTACCTCTTTTTACATCATCACCTTACTACCTAACACCAGAGCTGTCTGATAAGCATTTTTATGCCTTTGATCGTCTTTTGGAATCATCAGAAAAAGTTATGGTTTCCAGTTTTTAATTTTAACTGGAGAAAATTTCATGGAATCTGTTTGGTAACACGGGTTAAAGAACAAATGAATATTGAAAATATAATTTTAATATATGTTTGGAATTAATAAATTAGCCTAAAAATTACTCCTCAGTGCTAATTAAAATTTACAAATCCATTAGCTCCCACAATCCTCATTTGGAGATTTTGCAATGTTACCTACATTGTTAAGTGTTAAAAAATATTTTTTTACACCTGACAATTTAATTTAATTCTATATACATCAGTAAATATTGTGTGTAGAAGTAAGTCGTCGTCGTTAATTTCATTACATCAAGCATACCAATTTGGAATACGTCTGTAAATTGAAAAGAACAAAATTGCTATAGTTGAAACTCTGAATTTTGATTTGGTTTTTATATTGTGATGAAATACAGTATATATTTATGTAACTTAGATTTAACAGTATAGATCTGTAACTTACTCTGTCCCTCGTTTTTTATTGAAATTTTCATCACTAATCCATTACTTTTTTCCAAAATATCAAGTATTTTTTAAAAAAATATATAATTTCAACACAATGTACCATTACATTACTTTGTCTGCATGTATATAACTTATCTAGACAAATATTTCAAAACAAATTTGGCAGTTTATGGGTTAAAAGGTTTATTACAAACCTTCCGTTTTTAAGTATATATAATTTCGAGGAAGTTTTAATTACTCGTATCGAATTGTTTTTGAAAGTTAACTGGCATGAACGTATCGAGAAAATAAGAATTTATCTGATATTGGCATTTAATGGAATTCTAGCACGTGTGTAAAGTTACTTAAAAAATTATATTATATTTTTAATTCAAAAGATTTTTTATAGAAGATATTATGTTACAAAATGTATTCAAAATCCTCTTATCGTCTGCACCTTTAGTTTTATAATAAATTTTTTATAAGAATATTTAAATATAAAAATGCTGCTGATATCTTCAATTTTAATTAAAAGGGAGAAAAAAATATGCTGCATCAAACCACGCTAATATCCACGAATTTCAGTAAAAAAATGTTATTTTAGGAAGAATGACTTTCAAAAATTGCAGAGAGCTAGAAACGATAAGTTATAATTAGTTTCCGAAGAATAATACACAATTTAGTCAAAAACTCTACATTGAAACTTAAATACCTTTTTATGATGTGGAATATTAAGGCAATTATTTCCGACAAAAATTTAACTTTCCATCGAAGATTGAAAAGCAAGTACTTAAGCCTTTAATCAATTCTTGTGAAATAACAATATTCTAAACAATTTTCAAGACAAAGAACATGCAAATCTGGTATATCCGGTAAAAGAAATGATGTTTAAATATTTCTAGCTTCCTACTTCAAAAATTTGAAATTGAATTTATTAAACAATTCTCCTCTTTTTCCTAAAATCATAAGGCACAATAGAAATATTTTGAATAAAAAATTATATTATTTATCGATATCGAAAAATGTTTATTAATTATTTTAATAGACATTTTTACAATCATTAGGCACAATAGCAATATTTTAAATAAACTTTTTTATATTAATTATTTTAAATTTTTTGTCGCTTTCGTTGATTTAACAATTCAATTTTAACAATAGGATCCTTTTTTTCTGACCCATCTCACCTTAAAATAGGAATTTTTAAAAAATTTCGAAGAAATTAATCTTAATCTATACTTATAATAAAGCTCAATGTGTGTGTGTGTTGGCGCTCTACAGGCCAGACCGTTAGACCTACAGCTACCAAATTTGGTACATGTATACCTTGGAGGTCGGGAATGTGCACCTCGGAGCCCTTTTTTCGAATTTTTAATTAGAATTTGAATTAATTAAAATTTAAGCGAAATTTCGACGTTTTTCCGTTATAACTTCCGAAAATATAATTGCACAAACATGATTTTTATATCAATTTAAAGATTAAAAAATTAGCTTGCTAACGGTATCAGTTTTGTAAATTTTTAACGTAAGCTTCTATTTTTAACGAATTTTTAAAGAAATATTTTAAACATGTTTTTTGAGTACGGGACTGGATAAAATAAAAGAAAACAATAACGGAAGTTCAAATAATAAAAAAAACTATCATCACAAAATAAATCTAAAGAAATGCAACTTTTAACACGTGACTGGATAAAATAAAAAATATAAAATGTGATATTTTCTAAAAAAATAAATGCAAAGCAAAGGATTGTATGATCGTTTGCAATATCTAAATAATTACTTCAATAAATCTTCTTTACGGTAAACCTGATCGAATTTAGACAGGATATGCATTGGAATCCCCACTTAATGGCATATTTCTATTATCGTTTGCAATATCTGTATCATTAATTCAATATTTTTTTTTCATTATAAAATGTGATAGTTTCTAAAAAAATAAATGCAAAGCTAAGGTTTCTATAAAATCTGCAAGAGCACGTCAAATTGAAAAAATTAGGTTTTTTCACCGTGTTGCCATCATTTTGACAGAAGTTCAAATAAAAAAAAATAATAAAACTATCATCGCAAATTAAATCGGAAGAAATGCAACTTTTAGCACGTGACTGGATAAAGTAAAATAAATATAAAATGTGATATTTTCTTTAAAAAATGCAAGGCAAAGGATCCTATGATCGTTTGCAATATTTAAATCATTAATTGAATAAATTATCTTTATTTATACAGGATTGTATTTATACAGGATATGCATTCAAATTTTTTTCCAATGGCCAATTTGTAAAATATTATTAATAGGCATATATATTGTTTAATACTATTAATTTGATCTAAATGAAGTAAATAATTACATTTTATGTAGTTTGAGTCAAACAATGCATTGCAATAATGACTTTTAGATTTCTTCATACTTTGCTCTGTGACCCATATTTTACAAAATATTTTTATTAATATTTTAAATAAAAGTTGCTACATCAATCAGTCTTCTAAATCAATCATTAAAACTGACTAATTTATAAAATTATGGAATATTATTAGGAAAACGTGTTCTTTTAGAACTTTCCGTCCATCATCTTTAAGAAAATATAAATTTCAGGCCAATCAATGCCCGGAGTTACTTCAAGGCTAATGAATATGTGATTTAATTGAAAATGTTAGAACCCATTACTCATGGCGAACCAGCTGGTCGCCAAAGGCGGCTAGTTAAAAATAATTTAAATGGTATATACTGCGAAAATATTTATAAATTCATTAATAAGCAACATTTAAATGATAAAGAAAAGTCCAATCTTTTCTATAGATCTAATAATGCAAAACAACCATCATCCTTCAGTATCATAGCAACTAAGTTGATGTCTACTTCCTTTAAAGCAATCATTGGATTTCTGGGTCTACAGTCCTTTGAATTCAATTAGGTTCAGTCTTTAAACGTCATTCATTGATAAGTACTAGCACCTTATAAAGGTTTGTGTTGCTTCCTAGGGCAAGGTAAATTATTTAAATTAAATTATTTTGGGACTGATTCAGATAACTTGGCGAAGAAATATATAATACTGGAATCTTGCAGAATTTGGGCGATAAAGCTAATAGAAATAGATATATGGCTAATTGTTCATGAGCCTTCTCTGTCCGGTAACGGAAACTATAAAGAACCGGCAATCTCAAGCCGAAGACATTCGTGGAAAGAGTCGTAGAAAGGTTTAGAGTGGCAAAGTGAATCTACAGCGAATAGTTGGATCAGTCCAGCGAGAGGCAATTATTGTGTGGAACTCAAGCGGTTGCTGAATTGAGTAGTGCGCTTAGTCCTGGTGTTTATTATAAAATCAGTACGGAGTCGAGTCGGGCGATAGAAGTAAATTGGTAGTTGGATACAGCTAAAACGTGGAAATAGTGATGAATTGCAGGCTTCCTCGCTATACATTTAAGGGTTAATTTAATTTAATTTTATTAGAAACCCTTTAAAAATTTATGATCATTCTTTATAGGATAGTCTTTCTAAATCATGCAACATTAACTAACCTAATTACATTTTTATAATAGTACAACAACTCAGTTTCCGAAATAGTATTAAAATCCCTTGCACGTCTCTAATATAATGCTGGCGTCCTAGCCTAGGGGTACCTCGGCTTGCTCGGCTGATCTAGGCTCCTTGGGCTCGAGCACTGCTTCGCTCATGGTTGTTTCTTCACCCTGTTTTCTATTTGTGAGGTGTGTGAAAGAGACTCCTGTAAAAAGGGGTGGTGGAAGCTAGTATGTGAGTAACCTCTTTATATGAATTAGAAATCCGACTCCTGCTCTCGGGTGTTCAGGGGCCTTACCCTGAACACCTATGGTATAAAATCGGTTTTAAATCTCTGACACTTCGTCAGAAGGTTTATCTGTAGCAAATGTCATAAGTAACAGCACAACTAATATAATTAAAAAAAAAGGAAAAATGCATTATCAACAATAAATCTTATATGTACTCAATTTAGATAGAGGAAGACTTTTGACTTTTGTGATATTTGTATTTCTACTTACTCCCCTCTCCTATTTCCACATGTAGAATTTCATATTTTATCGCAAATATAACTTATTTTAATTTACCTAAATTTAAAAAAAGTTTATTGAATAAGACTTATCAGTAGAAGTATTCAATATATGTTTCTTACTGAAATTTGGTTCCCCAGGTGAGGCCTAAAGTGAACGCGAAAACGATACTGAGTATCGCGTTTATAAAAAAAAAAAGGTTAACGTGCTTTAAGACAAAGCTCTATGTTGTGAATGGAATCGGCATGTCTGCGTATTCCGAAGATGCCATTACTAACAGATAAGTAATTTGTTTTTCTACAAGCTCTCTTTAATTATAGCAGTGAAGAGTTGTTGATATTTAGTTTGCTTATTATAACTCAATGTCATAATGGATGCTTTGAGCGAGGCAGACAATAAAAAGCTCAGAGGGCGAGCTAGATCAGCTCTAACCCGGTTACTGAATGGCTTTAAGGCACAGTTAAGCCTCACTGAGCTAAAAGCGCGGTTAGAGATAGTTGAACAAACTTATAAGGACATTGATCAGTACGATTCTGCTTTAGCAGACCAAAATTCAGAATTTGACGAATTCGAAACTAAGTATTTTAAAAATAAAGTGATGTATCAATTCGCTATTGAAGCAATGAACGGAGCTACTCTGACTGTTAATCCCACTGCAGTTGGGCGAACTTTAAACTACCACGTTTAAACATTCCTAGCTTCAACGGTAAATAGACCGACTGGCTCAATTTTAAAGATTTGTTTGTTGCAACAGTACACAATAATCAGTCACTAGCTAAATTTCAAAAATTCCAATATCTAATAGGTCTATTGAAAGATGAACCTGCTAATATCATAAAACATATTCCGATTTCAGAAACAGCTTATGACGAGGCTTGGGGAGATTGATGTGCATTTACAGTTTTTGGTATTGTAGCCAAATTTTTTATTTTTTGTAACAGCTGGGCTTGCTTACGGGAATTCACCTCAACAAGCAAGTCACCAGACCGCATTTTTTTATTGATGTAACATCTCCTACAGTTCCCGTTACAGACTTTTGGACAAGAAATGGAAACACGTTGTTAAAAGTTTCGTTAACTTTAGAGACCTGTTTAATGACAAAAAAAAAAATATCAAAATGGTAAGAATTATTCAAAGGAATTATTGCTTTATGATGCCCACTGAAGGGATCCATATTATGTGGAGCTATACGATATCAAGAAAGATTCGGGTCCGACGGCACTACCCACCATGGAGTCCAACATGGGAAGGCAGTCACTGGTCATTTCCAGCCTCAGTATCCACCCTAGTGCTAATCGGTACCTATACGTTGTCAGTTACCCCCGGGGACAGTGAGTTTGACGTCAAATTGACTAGACTCCACATGGGTCACTCCCGCCTAACTCATAGGTATATTTTACTAGGCGAAATAACTCCTATTTCCTCAAGTTACTCAATAACTAACGGTTGCTCATATTTTAATCGAATGCTCCGAATATACCTTTCATCGTAAGCGCTATTTTAATTGTTCCACTTTAGATATAAGAATGATGTTAGGTGAACATCCTCATCAAATTGTTTTTAAATTATTAAAAGCTATTGGATTTTATCATTTTATCTAAAATATTTGAACTAACATGTTTTTATAACATTTACTTCTTGATTTTTTTATTGTAACATACACACAATTATACTAAACATATGTTAATATAATCTCATATTTAATCATCATTTTATTTACAAAAGTATTTTTGAATATATACTATGATGTTGGTGTAGTATGGATAGAATTGGCTCTTGCGTCAAAAAAAATCCCACAAATCCAATCCAATCCGGGGACAATGACCACCTTTAACGTCAAGCCCAAGGAGTAACTCCTTCACTTGATCCCTAGCAGACTAGCCACTCAGGTGGCTAAGTACCAGATGATTGATACACCAGGGACCACATTGCACCGCCCGTCTTTCAAATGGGTTGCCACACACGGCCAACACTTGGGGACTTCGGCACTCCATGAGAAGCAAGAAGCAAACAGGGCGAAGACAACTTCACATGGAAGGCTCCCTCGCTTTCCGTCCTGGGAAAGAATGAAAGCCAAAAGCAGAAGGCAAAGGGAAGAGTAAATCTGAAGGGAGTAAAGATTCCTGGTTACCTCGGGATAGGGGACACTCATACTCACTTAAAGAAGTTTTAACCCTTGAGGGGCATATATTTATAGAGAATCCACATATAATCTAATCAAATAAAATTAATACGTATTAATTTGTATGTAATTCAAATTTTGGTAGTATATAATAGTTTTAGCGAACATTAGTTTTAAAAAAACAACTAAAAGTGTTGATAAAATACTGTTTTGCGATTATATTTCATTTGATACTTTTATGTGGAAATTTTGCACTCACTATTTATGTCATAAATTCCAATTTCACTCATAGTATGTCTAATAAGTACTATATCCAAAATAAGCAACAATAAATTTTACTAAATTAAAAGCAATAATACATTTCATTTGGATTTCTTGTACATTACTACAATGAATTGTTACGACCAATAATTAAAAATGATGACTACATAAATACTGAGAGACTGATGCATCCTGAAAATAGTACATAGTTATCAATGTATTATTCTCCCTAATCTTTTGTTGTAGAATCTGCAGGTATTTTTTATATTGATCTAAAATTTGAAGTCTGATCTAACAGAAGTCAAATAATCCGTGATCTAAATATTTCGCAATGCATGCATATAAATATACTTGATGGACAGAAAATATAACTGCCTTTTGTCTTGAATGTTAAATCAAAATCCCAAAATAAAGCTGACGATACCTCTATGTTTGTTTCCAAACTGCTTTTTGTCACATGGTAAAACAATGCAAGTTATTTTCGTCAATTTTGTTTCTTAATATATTTTTCATCTTATAAGTAAGGGATTAATTATTTAGATTTTTGAATATGTAAACAAGCATATTCTAGGAATTAAAAATCAAACATAATGACTTAATGTTCCATTTTTAAACAAGGATGAATTAATCTAAATCAGGTTTTTCCATATTTGATCTCTTTTTTCAATTCATCAGTGAAAGGAAAATCAAGTAGCTGAAGGTAAAATGATGGGTTATTTTGCTACCAAACATTTTCAATTTGCATCTGTAATCTAGAATACATAAATCATATATTTCAAAATGGGAGTAACGATGATTTCTTTTGGCATGATTTGAATTAATGAAAGAGAGACAACAGGATATCAAATGGATCTCATTTGAATATTCAGTCACTGAAATCGTGGATCATATCCATAAGGGATCAGTTTTAATCAGGTAATCAAAAGCGATAAAAATAATAAAACAATCATTGAAACAAGAAAGAAAATTTCTATATTCTTAAATATGATAATTTTTTAACGCGCTTTTTATGCAATCTACCTGATTCGTCTAGCAGGCGTGGTCCTCTCGAAAAGTTCTTGCATATGTTCTAATAAGACGGGGGTTTCAAACTCGCGAGCTTAAAAACTCGTGAGTCTCTGCCCAAACTCATGATACTCACGAGTGCTCAGATTTATTTTTTAAATTACGCTCATAATCATCGTAGCATAGGAAAACTACATTTGTATTTTATAAAAGAATTACATTTTTGATACTTTTTTCGTCAATCGAAATCAAACCAGAATTTGACAATGTTTTTAAAAGGTTCACACATTAAACTACATTTATTTAGGGTTTTGCCTTTTTGAATTACCACGTTTATATACAAGTTGAGAGGTAGTCTTACTTTCTATGAATCTAGTTCAAAATTTCTTGCTATCTATACTCCTAGTGCTGAAAGTGAGCTATTATAAAAACTGTGGTAAAATAAAAATCCTTTTATTAGAAAAATTCAAGTACTATTAAATATTTAAGTACCAAGTAGTAGTAAAATCTATTTATATGTCTAAGTTCTAATAAACATTAATTATTCTATTTAGAAATATTTGGGGGACATATATGTCATATCAATGACTCTCTGATCCAACCGAAAGCACATGGATAAAGAAAACTGATTGAATGGACAACAGCAACACTGGCGGTAACTGCGGTTAATTTTTAAGGTTCATCATCGGCAACAGTACAACCCATCCTGAAGGAAGTATGTCCAGTCAGCAATGAGAGGAGCCAGTTCCTACATCTATTTGTGTACCCACTAGGAGGGCGAGATCCAGTCACCATACCAGAAGCATCTCGTCCTCTTTTCGAGGTCCCCCAGGGGGGAAGACAGATAACTTTTCTTACGGTTTTTCTTCAAAATTAGATAACAAGTTACAAATTCGGTGCAAATATTGATTAACTAAAACCAATCAGAGCAAAACTTCAACGAGTTATTTTACTCACAGACAGGAACAAAGATATAATTCCAAAAACGTATGTTCGAACTCAGAATTATCTTGAGCATGAAAGTAGTGGACTTTGGATAAGGTTGTGAATACCATGTATTTTCAAACCATTACTTTCAGAGTTAAACATAACAAATGGTGTTCCTGCTGTATAGTAGCTCAGTGCTTGTTTGTTATTAGTAATGTTCTATTAGTAAAAAATAACTACTAAACAGAATATCATCAAGAGATGTTTGGCGTTTAATTACTGGGAAGCGATGATACAGGAAATTGAATATGTATTTCGGATACCCTTTCCTTCGAGTTGGTTAAAGCCAAAATTTAACAACGAACTATAAATGTAGTTTGGTATCTACAAATATAGTGTAATGATCATATATAGAATTTAATCCATCTAGTTTATAGATTTTTTTAGGTTAGAAATTTTTTAAAATTTTTTTATTCAGTTCGCAGATAGCCAATTAGAACAACAGATATTCAGGTACAATTAATTCCAAATTTTTTAAGGATGACAAGGCTCTATCATATTTACACGAGAAAGTTTTAAGTAAAAAGAAAAGAAAGTAGCTTTTTGCTGCCAGGAATTAACTTTTTTGCAATGCCTTTGATATTAAAGACAAAAATAGAGAATTATCGAAGTTCCTTTTCTTTTTCCAGAGAAAAGAATGTTTTGTTAAAAGAAGTTTTTCAGCTCAATAAAATCATTAATGTGCTTTAATTAATACTTTAATAGCATAGAAACGATAGTATTTACCGAATAATTCCATCACCGAATTTACAGCATCAAAATCTATTATGTCGATGCTGTAAGTAGAACTATTTTTAACCTCCCATTCCAAGCCATATACGTTTAAGTCTCACAAACTGAAAATCCCGTCTCTTCCTCGAATAATATCCCCAAGAATCAAACAGCTGCGAACGGATCTTTAAATACTATGGCGTCTTCGAAAGTTTCTACCCCCTCCCCCCCAATTTCAGTTGCCGAATGCAGCTGTGAGATGGAGGGGGGAGAAAGTCGGCGGAAGTATTTTATTGGAAACAAATCCCGCTAACTCCATGGAAAAGGATTAATGCGGGAAGTTGAAACGTTTGAAATTCCTTCTCCCATCGAAAGTTTTCGACAAGGATGATCCCATTATAAATTATCACGGATTGCTGAAACTAGATTACTTCCGATGATGCCATCGAGCAAGACTAGATTTCCGAACAAAATTTCACTGCGGAGCAAAGTGACGCGAGCCATTGCAGAGGCAGATGATTTAAAATGAGGAAATAAGATTAGAATGTGATTTTCGATTTTCTTTTTCTTCTTTTTTTATTGCTTTAATTGAAGGTTTCGAAATTTATTTCATTAAAAAAAGGGCGCAAGTGTTATCAGACAGGTGGTTTATAAAGAAGAATTTTGAGTAGAATGATATTTCCGAAATATTTTTCTGCATTTTGTTGAAAATTTTGAAATTTATTTCATTGAACAAAATGGTTGGAGCGATTATAGGGAGGGGAGTTAGAATGAGTAAATGTGAAAAGCATAAGGTTCTCTATATATTTTTTGGCATTTCGTTGAATGCTTTGAAATTTATATCACTAAATAAAATAACACTAGTGTTATTAGACAGGTGGGTTAGAGTGAAAAAAATGTGTGTAAATTGAAATTTCCGATATGCTTTTTTGCGTTTAGTTGAAAATTTTAAATTTATTTCATGGTACAATATGGCGCATGTGTTATTAGGCAGGAAATTTAGAATGAAGAAATGGGATCAGAATGAGGTTTACAGCTTTATTTATATATTTGTATTTACTTTTTAATTTTTGCATTTAGTTGAATCTTTTAAATTTAGTTCATTAAACTAAACGCCATGAGATTTATTAGAAAGTTAATATAGATCGAAGATATGTGATTAAAATGATGTTTACAAATTTATTTATTTACTTGCATTTTACTTCTTCATTTTTGCATTTAGTTGAATTTTTTTAAAATTCACTTTATTAAACTAAATGGCTCGAGATTTATTAGAAAGGCAATTTAGAAGGAATAAACGTGAGTAGAATGAGTTTTGTGATTTAAAAAAAATTATTTGATTATTTTTTATTACATTTAGTTGAATATTTTAAAATTTATTGATCAAAGAAAATGGCGTGAGTATTAATAATTAGAAGGGTGATTTAGAATGGAGACATGCGAGTAGAATAATGTTTCCAAAATATTTTTTTGTATTTGCTTAGTTGGACATTTTGAAATTTATTTCTGGAATAAAATAGCAGGACAGACATGTGACTCAAAAGGAAGAAATTTGAATAAGATGAAAATTTCGATATATTTTTTTGCATTTAGTTGAAAGTTTTGAAATTTCATGAAACAAAATAGCCCTAGTGATATCAGGCAGATAATTTAGAATGAAGAAATGTGAGTAGAATTATGCTTTCGATATATTTTCCTACGTTTAATTGAAAATTTTGAAACTTATTTCATGAAACAAAATGGCACGACTGATTTCATGCTGGCTACTTATAATGAAGAAATGTGAGCAGAATGATGTGTCCGATATATTTATCTGTGCTTAGTTGAATGTTTTGAAATTAACTTCAGGAAATAAAAAGGCTCGAGTGTTAATCATTTTGAATAATAAAATGGAATAAAATGAGGTTTTTGAAAAGATTTTCGATTAGTTGAAAATTTTTAAAATAATGTTATGAAACAAAAAGGTTTTATTTCAGGTAGGTTTCAAAAAATGAAGAAGTGTGTAGATTATGATTAGAATATTTTTTTCAAATTATTTCTGAATTTAGTTGAAAGTTTCAAAATTTGTTTTGTGGAATAAAATGGCACATTTGATATCAGGTAGCCAAATAAGAATTTAAAAAAATGTTAGTAGAATTTGGTTCTTAAAAAGTTTTATTAGCTTATTTGAGAGCTTTGAAATTTATTTCATGAAATAAAATGTTTCGAAAGGTTTCAGGTAGGTGACACAGAATGAAGAAATGCAAGTAGATTATGATTAGAATGTAATTAAAAATGTTTATTTGCATTTAGTTGAATATTTTGAAATTTATTTCATGAAACAAAATGGTGCAAGTGATATCTGGTAAAGGACTGAGAATCAGTGAAAGTGAGTATAATGTTGTTTTTTTAAAGTGTTTCAGGGCTTAATAAACAGCTTTAAAATGTATTTCATGAAATGGAATGTTGCGAGTAATATCGGGCAGTTGATTTTGAAAGAAGAGACGTGAATAGGATGAGGTTTCCGAAAGGTTTTTACGGGCTTATTTCGATTCTTTGAAATTTATTTATTGGGACTAAAAGGCTTCAATTATATCAGGCAGGTGACTAAGAATTAGCAAATGTAAGAAGAATAATGTTTCCTGAAATATTTTTCTGCTTCTAGATGAATGTTTTGAAAATTATTTCGAAAGATAAAATGGCGCGTTTGATATCAAGCAAGTGATTAAGTATAAAGAAATGTAAGTAGAATTTTATTTTGGAAACAATTTATTTAAATATTTTTAAAATCATATCACAAATGAGTCTCTTGAAGATATGATGAGAAGAAATTTCTGTATCACCTGACATCGAATAAATTTCTCTTCTTTGACCCAGCATATTTTCATTCTGAATTCAAGTCGAAATATTTGTTTTCTTAATATTGTGTTTGATATAAGGTTTTATTTTAGGGAAATTAGATGTGATATAATTCTAGATTTGGACACAAGCAGACAAATAGCTTCAGTATTAATCTTGATCTTAATTTTGTGATTTAAATTGTAATTTCTTTTGTTCCTAAATTTAATTGTTCCATTCTTAGAATGAGTTACAAATATGTATTAATGATAGGTACTGCTTTCAATCCCGTCATCTTTTTATTTTGCTATCGTATCATCTCTTTTCACTCTCCTCTAATTATTATTTGTTGTGCTCAACTAAAGAGTTCCGAGTTTTTATCAATGATATATACTGCTTAGAGTTTTTTTAGTCTGTCCACATGATTCTGCTTTTCCGTTTCTCAATGGTTTTTACTTCATCAAGAGAGTCTTCAACGTTTTTGACCACAACCTCAAAATGCCAGTTATCTAATTGATGCGTATTAAATTTCTTTCATCATTTTAATAACGTCGAAACAGATTTGCCTTCATTTCTGGTTCAAGTTCTCAGTTTCAGAAGTTGGTATTTGTGTCACAATCATTTGTGGAAAGAATATGAGTTTGATAATCACTGATTTTTGAAAATATTTTATTGATAAATATTACATACACCACATAAACCATTAAATAAGAAATGAAATTTAATGTAGCATATGCATACTATAATAGCTTGATCATTTACAACCACAGTTCCAGCCAATGTTGCTGTTGCCACTGTCCGGTTATTCAATTTTGTTTATCCGTGTGTCTTCTGTCGGGTCGGAGAGTTAGAGGTATAGTTTACTTAATAGTAAGTTGTTTCAATTCCTATAATGCTAAGGTAAACGAGATCAGGTTTGAGGATTCTTGTTTTTCAACAATTTAAGGTATCGTCGTTTTTCAAGATTTCAGGCACCATTATTTGTAAATGCTTTCAGGCATCGTTCATTTTCAATGCCGACCCCAAAATTGTTTTTGAAAGCTGACAAACTCGCTGACTCGTCGTCGTTTTTTGAAGCTTTCAGGCATAGTCGTTTTCCAAAGCTGTGAGGCATCGTCATTTTCCAAAACTTTCAGGCATAGTCGTTTTCCAAAGCTGTGAGGCATCGTCATTTTCCAAAACTTTCAGGCATCTTTGTTTTTTAAAGCTTTCAGGCGTTCTTTTTTCCAATGATTTCAGACATCCATGTTTTTCAAAGCAGTCAGCCATCGTTGTTTTTCTAAGGTTCTAGGCGCGTTGTGTTTTAAAAAGCGGTCAGGCATCGTCGTTTTTTAAAGCCGTCAGGTATCGCCGTTTTCCAAAGCTGACACATATTGCGGTTTTTCGAAGATAGGCATCGTTGTTTTACAGAGGTATCAGAAGTTGTTGTTTTCCAAAGCTGTCAGACATCATTGTTTTTCAAAATTGTCAGAGATAGTTGTTTTTCAAAGTTGTCAGGCATCGTTGTTTTTCAAAGTTGTCAG
>JAPMOQ010042728.1:1228110-1244890 GCA_026543055.1 Argiope trifasciata
TTGTTTTTCAAAGTTGTCAGGCATCGTTGTTTTTCAAAGCTAAAAGCTTTTTTGGCTTTCAATATTGTATTCGATGAAGAAGTTTCACTAACATAATGTCCATTCCTTTGGAACTGGTTTATGTCCTTATATTCAAACGATCCATTTTTGAGCATTTTATATGTTGGGGAAGATCTGCAGTATGGGCTATTTCAAAAATTATTGATTTCGAAGATTAATATTGTTAGTTTATGAGGAAATTGAGCTATTTCCTTCCGAACATGTGCAGTACTCAAATGAGGAGATTGAGGAACATGTGTAGTAGTCAGATGAGGTGGTTGAGGCTATTTCAAATGGTACAGGTGCTATTTCTAGGTCAGATGAGTCTTTGGTTGCTATTACAAGTTCAGACCATATTTCTATTGGTGGTTGTGGTATTGGAAAGTAATACAGATCCTCCCCAACATATATGTTGGTGCAATAGTCCTCTGCGATAGAGCAGCAACAAACAACTCGACGTAACATTCGTCGGAATCTTTTCCAAAACCGTTTTCGTGCCATTTTAAAATAAATAAACACAATTCAAAGCACAATATATCAAAGCAAAGCAATTATGTGAAATAAGAGATAAGCTGTTTTTCTTTCAAATAACAATTGTAATGATGTGCTGTGTGTAACAATGATCATGCCATGTGTCAGTTGCGGAAAACAATGATCAACACAGATTAGTTCCACTATTCAAATTCTAGCAAAATTATATTGTGGCAAACAATATAAATAATGATTATCGTGTATGATTGTTGTGAGAACCTTACCAATTGTTTGTTTATGAAGCTTTGTTTCTATGAACTGAAATGAAAAAAATATTCCTGTAATTTTTATAAAGCTATATTTTAATTATTTAAATTAGGAATTCAGCACTAAAAATTCTTCATTATAAATAGCTGCTTTATTACTTCATTCCTCATATTGTTTTCTTGCTTTATAAAAAGAAATAAATTTTTGCCTGTACTGTTCATTCGCGAATTCAAAAATTCTCTGCGGTTTTGTTCATGCATTAGGATGTGTTTGTTTAATCAAAATAGGGATTAAAGCAAAGATAAAAGATGCTTACACTAAACAATGAAAACTTAGATTATCCTTAGATTTAGGGAGTGAAAAAAGTGAGGTGAACTCGCAATATTTTCGGAAGAGGAACTAATTCGAAATAAAATGCTTCTGAGAAATTTTTATTTATTTTAAGGGGCATAAAAATTAAATTATTGTGGATAAATCAAAAATTTCATAGAATCTAATAATCCACTTCCCGCAAAATAATAACTGTTTTGCTATGAAACACTTTCTTGTTAATGAATTCTTTGATAATATTATACTAATAACAGTAGACTATCTTGGTCTCATGTTACATTATATAAAATATTTTTTTTGTTCTTTCTGAAATTCTTTTTGCAATTTTAACTAGCCATACAAGCAAGCAAAACACAATTTTTAGTTAAAAGAATAGTACTTTAAGAAAGGATATTACACATTATTGAGCTTGAAAATCTTCTGCAATTTTGCGTATGCGTCAGGATGAATGTATTTAGTCGGAACAGGGTTGAAATCAAAGTTAAAAGATGTTTACATTTTAAGGGTACAACGGACTTTATTAAACCGAGGAATTATTCAGTTATGGCTATAAATGTTTGACGCATATTTATTAAAATATAAATAAATATACGTCATATTAAAAAAATAACGAAATATATTATTTTTTAAAAATTTAAAAGATATGTTTTAAATATTTATAATTTTTAAACGTTTCAAAACTTTCCAGGTAACAATTTTTAATTTTTTCCTATTACCCAATGTGTTTGTTTGGAACAAAACTACGTATTATTTTATCATTCCAGTTAAATACTAATTTTTAGATATGTTTTTATGCGCAGTTAACGTATTTTCAGGATAATTTTATGTTTTTCTGAACTAAAAATGACTTTTAACTACATAAAATAAAAAATATTCTTAAAACATAAAATGTATACCCCATTTGTTTAATGTTTTTTCAAAACCCTTATCACTAATTTCTTCAAAAATTAAGATACCTGGAACATTTCAAAAATATTTCAATCTATTTACAATATCATTTGGAGAAAAGTCATTAAGATACTCTTTTTCCTATTAACTCTACAAACGATTATTTTTTTGAACAATACATTTTAGTACTCTATTTTAATTGAATATAAACAGATATTTTGGTGGCAAAACGATAAAAATAAAATTGCATGCTTTCGTCCTTTTTTTTATTTTAAAGTCTATTGTCCCCTTAACAATAAGGTGAACTCAGAATATCCGAGGACTTGGAGGTGAGAAACTTGCGGTAATCTCGCACTATCATCATAAGAAGTAGTAATTCACAATAAAATGCTTTAGAGACACTTTTTTTTAATTATAAGAGACCCATTTTTTAAAATTCCTTAAAATTCAATAATTCACTTTTTACAAAATAATTATTGTTTTATGTTAAACACTGTTTTGTTATTGAATTCTTCGATAATATTTTTATATTAACAACAGTGGAAATTTCGGCCACCTATTATATTAAAGAAAATATTTTTTACTTCCTTTCTGAGAACATTTTTCCACTTGAATTGGCCATACAAGTTATCAAAACACAATGCTGAGTTAAAATAAAATAAAAATACTGTAAGAAACGACATAACACTCATATATGTAACGAAATTTTTTTAATAAAGTATCGAATTAAATGCAAATCAAGATTGAAGAATTCCGGAAATGCGTCCATTATTTCATAGCTCACCCATAAGTGATTTAGTCAAAAAGTAGCAGTTTTGGTATACTTAAACGAGCAGTATCTGTTTAAATACTTTGTTCATATTATTTTTCGAACTTCCATTCAGTTGGGATAGTGGAGTTTTTTTTTTTTTTTTGGTGCACGATTTGCCCATTTTGTAGACTCATTTTCTAGATTAATCATTACTTCACTTAGAGGACTGAAAAGTGCATCCGATGAATACATTCATTACTTACATGATTAACCACATGAGAGAGACTATTAACTGCAAACCAAAGATGATTCACCAGAAAACTGCTCCAAGGATCACACTATAGATTCAAAGAAAATATTAAATTTACGCGAAAGGTTAGTATTTCATGACTATTATACATCGATGCCATGCAGGGTATTCTCTGATATAACATTTTTAATGAAGAGAATGCGAAAAACTCTTGGAAAGATCACTCTCACTGATTTTGACATTAGAGGAAGAACTTACCCAACTAATAAGCTTATAATTCGTTGAAAGCTTGTTATTAAAATTGCGGGATATTATTTTGTAAAATAAACCATATTTTCATGCAATTTCTAGGCATTTAATTCTTAGTAACAACACCACGAACGGTTTTTGGGTATTCGGTAGTTACAGAAATACATATTCCGAAACATGACCAGATATTTCATTTTAAGGTATACTGTACATTGGAAATCGATTTCTATTTCTTTTCCTCTTGTGAACGCGATTGCTATGGAAAAAAATACGATTTTTAGAAATTTCAAATATTTTCTCGTTTTTAGAATCCATATAACAAGCAGGGAACTTTTTTGATTCGCCATTTCTTTGTGACCTGCAGTATTTACTTAGTTCAAAATTTTATATCTCAGTTTATCATAAGCAAACGGAAGCGTAATCTGTTTTATTTTGTGATATTAACGTTCAGTTTTAAAGAAACACTAGGGCTGTTTTCTAATAGGCCTCGTAATTTTGAACCACGGTCAGATGACGATACCTGAGCTGCTCCCCCCTTTCTAATCTTCCACACAACCTGGAGAATGTTTATCTCCGACGGATTCATGGTGCACAAGATAGGATTACAGGATGGTTTTATGGTGGAATCGGGTCTAGAAATTGAAGCCCTCCAGTTCCAAAGCCAAAACGTCACCACTAGGTCACCTCATTGCCAAGTAAATGTAAGAATATAAGAAATGGATCTGCAAAGAATCAAGATGATATCTACATAGATATCATCTTGATTCTTCAGTTATCAATATTTCTTGCTTTTTTACTTTTCTAAAGATCTAAGAAGTAAGTTTGCCTACATGTATATTTTTGTCACCTCATTATCGAATCCTAATAAATGTATGTGATTCATTTAAAATATAAATGTAAAACAAATTATTTACACACTGATTTTGAAATCAAAACCATGGGTTATTTGGAATCATCATATAAATTCGAATCCAATCAGATGAGGCGGACGACACCTAAGCTAGAATTTCATCTTCAAATTTGCTCTCTGCTTCAACGTCAGGATGGCTATCCCACGAACTTGCATCAACCTTTATAAAGCGGATCTTTAGAAGAATCAGATTTCGAAGCTAAAGTCCTTCAGCTCCAAGGCATCTGCTTTACCATTTTACACCACAGCCCTTACTAGCAAAGATCAGAGGTATCTCAAAAGTCTTTCTATGTCTTTGCATTTTGGAATAGCCGAAGAAACTTTCTGCTTTTCTGTTTTTAATTTAAACTAGAGAAGATTTAGTGGAATATGTTTGGTAACACGGATTAAAGACAAATGAATATTGAAAACATATATTTAATATATGTTTGCAATTAATAAATTAGACGATGAATTAATCTACAATGCTTTTAAAATTTACTAATCCATGAGCTCCCACGATCCTAATTTGATGATTTTGCACTGTTTAGGGTTTAAAAAAATATTTTTAATATTTGACAATTTAATTTAATTCTAAATACATCAGTAAATATCGTATGTAGAAGTATGTTTTTTGTGCTTCTTTTCTTTACATCCAGCATAAAAATTTGGAATTCCTCTGTCAATTGAAAGGAACAGAATAGCTTTATTTGGAGCCTTGAATTTTGACTTTTTTTATACTGTGAGGAAATACGGTATGCACATTTATGTAATTTAGATTTAACAGAATCAAACTGTAACTTACTCTTCCCCACGTTTTTTATTGAAATATTTTTTTATCATTAATCCATAACCTTTTTTCAAAAATATGAAATATTTTTAAGACAAAAAATAATTTGAACATAACTGTACTTTTACACTACTTTGTCTGCATGTTTATAAACTATCCAGTCACAAATTTCAAAGAAAATTTGGCAGTTTCTGGATTAAAAGTTTTATTATAAACCTTGCGTTTGTAAGTATATATAATTTCAAGGAAGATTCAATTATCCGGTATCAAATTGTTGTTGAAAGTTACCAGCGAGAACATGTCGGGGAAATAAGAATATATCCGATATTGGTATTTAATGGAATTCTAGCATGTGTGTAAAAATACTATAAAAGTTATATTATCTTTTTAATACAAAAGAATTTTATAGAAGATATTATGTTATAAAATATATACAAAGTCCTCTCATTGCCTGCACCTTTATTTTTAATCTGCTGCATCAAACAATGCTAATATTCTCAAATTTCAGTAAAAAATTTCAGTAGCCGATAAATTAATCCTCAATTCTCAGTAAAATTTATTAATCCATTATCTCCAGCTATCCCCATTTGTAGATTTCGAGATGTTACGTACATTACTCAGAATTAAATTATATACTTTACATCTAATTTAATTCTATATACATGAGTAAATATTGTGAATGAACAGAATTGCTATATTTGAAGCATTGCATTTTGATTCAGTTTTTATATTGTGATGAAATACGATGCACATTTATGTAATTTAGATTTAACAAAATTGATCTGTAACTTACTCTGTCTCTCGTTTTCCATAGAAATATTTTTTATCATTAATTTATTACTTTTTTTTCAAAACTATCAGCTATGTTTTAGATAAAATATAATTTGAAAATAATTGTAATTTTACACTACTTTGTCTGCATGTAACTTATCCACCAAATATTTTCGAAAAAAATTTGGCAGTTTATAGGTTAAAGTTTTATTATAGACCTTGCGTTTGTAAGTACATATAACTTTGGGGAAGATTCAATTATCTCGTGTCAAATTGGGGTTGAAAGTTACCTAGCTTGAACTTATCGGGAAAATAAGAATATATCTGATATTGTTATTTAATGGAATACTAGCACACGCGTAATGATTCTTTAAAATATTATATTATATTTTTAATACAAAATATTTTTTATAGAAGATATTATGTTACAAAATATATACAAAATAATTTTATTGTCTGCACCTTTATTTATATTTTTTAAAAATTGTAAGAATATTTGAGTATAAAAATGCTGCTGTTATCTGCAATTTTAATTAAAAGGAAGAAAAAAATGTGTTGCATCAAATAGCGCTAATATCCTCACATTTCAGTAAAAAAAATATGATTTTAAGAAGAATGACTTTCAAAAATTGTAGAGAGCTAAAAATGATAAGTTATAATTAGTTTTCGAAGAATAATACAAAATTTAATCAAAAACTCTAAATTGAAACGTAAATACCTGTTTATAATGTGGAATATTAGGGCAATTATTTCCGACAAAGAATTTAAATTTCCATCGAAGATTAAAAAGCAAGTACTTAAGCCTTTAATCAATTCTTGTGAAATAACAATATTCTAAACAATTTTCAAGACAAAGAATATGCAAATCTGGTATATCCGGTAAAAGAAATGATGGTTAAATATTTCTAGCGTCCTACTTTGAAAATTTGAAATTTAATTTATTAAACAATTCTCTTCTTTTTCCTAGAATCATAAGGCACAATAGAAACATTTTGAATAAAAAATTTTATATGATATTTTGATGAATAAAAATGTTAATTATTTTAAAATAATTTTTTCTTTCGATGTTTTAAGAAATAAACTTTTAAATTTCAACAATAGGAACATTTTTTTTTAATTTTTGACTCATCTCACCGTAAAATATGAATTTTATAATTTTTTGGAGAAAATAATTTTGATTAAAATACTGTGGTTTATAAATGGTATATTGTATGATAATATTCATAAAATTCCTTAATAAGCAGCGTTAAAGCGACAAAAAAATGTCAAACCTTTTCGATATGTCTCTTAATGTAATACAACCATCATCCTTCAGTATCAGAGTAACTATATTCATGTTTATTTCCTTTAAGGATATCATTAGATTTCTGAGTCTAGAGTCATTTGAATTCAATTACGTTCAAGTTTTAAACATCATATATCGACAAGGACAGGCTACTTATAAGGTTTCTGTAGCTTCATGGGCCAAGGTAGGCCCATTTTTATTTCTGAAGGCACAGTAAATTTATATCTGCTCATTACATGTCGAATCCATTTTTGGTTAGAGGAAAGTGAAACATTGCATAATTGATAAAGTAAAACTTCGTAGTATGCGCAATCTATTTTTCATTTATACCGCTAAACGTATAACACTAATTCAATCCTTAAATGTACGAGTTTTTATTTTCAATGATTAAAATTTGAAATTAAAAAAAAGAGTGTAGTTATTTTGAAAAAAAACAAAACAGAAGAATATATATGTGTGTGTGTGTGTTCAATCACTGGAAAGAACGGATGTCGAATGAGTGATCCCAAAGATTGGCCACCCTTTGGTGACTTGGCGACGAAATAGATAATTCGGGCATCGTACATAATTTTGGTGTTAGGGCTAATAGAAATAGATATGTGGCTGTTTGTTCTAGAACTTTCTCCATTTGATTAAGGTAACTTTAAAGGCTGACAATTTTAAACAGTCGTGGAAAGAGTCGTCAACAGATTTAGCGTGGCAAAGTGAGTCAACGGTGAATAGATATATCAGTCCAGCGAAGTGCAATTATTGAGTGGAACTCAAGCGTTTGCTGAATTGAGCTGCGAGCCGACTCCTGATGTTTATTATGGAATCAGTACCGAGTTGTGTCCGTCGACTGTAGTGAGTTGTTAGTTCAATGCAACTAAAACGTGGAAACAGTGGTGAATTACAGACTTTGGAAGTAATCGTAAAGCTTATCAACTAAGATTCCCTCCTCCTGATGAATTCAGCCTGACATCTATGTGTGTTATGATTGTTATTACTACCAATTACCATTTGAGGCCTTCTGTTGTTTGTGGTGTGCTGCTGTGTGTTAAGTGTACGTTTCGGATGTGCATTTGCCATCTGCGTGCTCTTGTTGTCGTGCAGAATAAAATTCGTCGTTTTTTGCTATATATTGTTGATTGTGTTTCTTCATAAACTAAAAAATCGAAAAAAATACGAATTCATAATAATATCAATGTATCTCTACGTCACTCCACGAGTTCAACGAATCTACAGAGTACAATAATATAATATTTGAAACATAAATAATACCGACCATAAGTTATATGACATGAAAAGTCCTGAAACAATTATTTTTAGCATTTAACAGAAAAGGAACATTGCATTTGCTGAAAGACCACTGTATGGTATTATTCAACAGTAGTATTCCTCCATTCGTTTGAAAATATAGGCTAGAGACTAATGCCATCTTTATTTGCATTCACAGACGGTAAAGGATGAGGTAGCCGTCTAGGTTGAGTAAACTTATAAAGAGCTTGTTTTTCATATCGATGTATTTTTTCATCACAAAATATCCATATTTTTCTTGGATAAATTTACGAGTAAATGCAAAAATACCCGTGCATTGTTTCTATCCAAAAATAATGGTTCCTGCATGTTTTAATTGCTGTTTAAATAATTAATCGTAGTTTGTTATAACCACCGAAATGAAATTATACTCAGATAATGCGCTAACTATAAAGATTTCTCAGATAGATAAAGAAATAAACTTTTAAATATTCTAGTTGCACTTGGTAGCGATAAAATAGTTTTGATAAGATTGAAATTAAAAAACACTAAACATAAAGAAATATTATAGTTTAAACATATGATGTAGATCTTCCTCGCTATGCATGTGAGCGTTAATTTAATTTAATTTTTTTTATATTCCCTTTAAAATTTTATGATCATTCTTTATTGGATAGTCCTTCAAAATCATACAACATTAACTTATCTAATTACATGTTTATAATAGTACAACAACTCAGTTCCACAAATAGTATTAATAGTCCTACATAACGACTTCACTAATACAATGTTGGCATTCTGGCCTAAGGGTAGCTCGTCTTGCCCATGATTTGGGCTCCGCGGGTTCCAGCATGGTTGTTCTTTACCATGTGTTCTATTTATAAAGTGTGTGAAAAAGACCTCCTGTAAAAAGTGGTTGTGTATGCAAGTACGTGAGTAGCCTCTTCATATGAGTTAGAAGTCAGAATCCTGCTCTCGGGGGCTCAGGGGCCTTACCCTCAAAATGTAATATATAAAATCTATTTCAAATTTCTGATTACGTCAGAGGGCTTATCTGTGCTATAATTAACATAGCAATTAATATAATTGGAAAAAGGAAGAATGCAGTAACAACAACAACAAATGTGTACTCAACTTAGGTATAGGAAGGTCTTTTGACTTTTGTGATATTTGTATTTTTATTTACCCCCCCCCCTATATGGAATCTCATATTCTATCGCAAATATGATTTATTTTAGTTTAACTAAATTTAAATAAGTCTTATCACGTAGAAATATTCAATATATGTTTTTTAACAATACTCAAATTTTATTGAGTATTAAACTGAAAAATCACACTAGTTTATATAGTGATAAATGAGACAACCTTGTCAGTATAACAAGGCGAAATAGATTATCTTCTTTTATTTACAGCAATCGAAACTGAAATAGACACGAACTACTGTCTAACTACTGCAACTGCCGATTCAATCTATTTTCGAATGCCAAATCCAGTATGCATGAAAACGCATCCAGCTGTCACACCACTTGTTACGATTCTAGTTTATATTCATTACATATATTCCACGGTATATCGTAGAGTGTGATTAGAACTGGCAATAATTGAGGGATGCTCCATTCGACGTGCAGTAAATTATGGCGAAAACCCAGACTTACTGAAATCGTTTTCCATATATTACTAATATTAGAGTAGGAAACATGCTTAGATGGGCGATATTGTAAGTCAGCTATTCCCCAGCTAAAATATGTTATAAATCGAGAACGTTATGACTGAAAATGAATTCACTGTATTTAAATAAGATTAAAGGCATATCGCAGATTGAAATTCCATGATTCTATATTGATATTTATAAAATGAAGCTAGAATCAAGGAAACACCTTCTGCGTATTAGAGCATAAGAAGAATCTAAAGCATTAGTAACATTATCATTTAGTACAAGAAGTAATAGAGTTTAAAGTAAAATGTATTCTTTTTGATTTTGTGAGGATGTTTTTAAGTTTATCATGTGTGCAGAATTTCAGATGCCTCCATTTTGTAATTTTTCATGATTCTTTATGCTATAATAAAAAAAAATTACAGAAATAAATGCTGTATACTTTTTTATTTTCCAACTGGAAATCCCAAATTTTAATTTTTATACTAATATGCACAATAAAATTTGAAGTTATAGATTATTTAAGAGAATTTAAATGTACAAAATTTATTTTTAAAAATATGCAAATAACAGATGTTTTCAAAAGTGTTGATCTTTTCTACTTATAGAGGTTTTATACTTTTTCTCAAGATTCTTTTTTTATCATGCAGTTGTCTTTTATTATAAACTAAATAGTGTCAGATTTAAAGATTTCTACATAGAGAACATATTAAGCACAAAGAACTTGAATATTGAACTCAATTTTCTTTCGAAATTAGATATCGAATTTTTCAGTTAATTTCATCAGTTTTTAGATTTGAAGTTCAGAATAACAGTTATGCATTATTATCAGCAGAATTTAATTGCGTGTGTGTAACTTACGCCCCTTTACAAGCCAGCTGACACTTATCTTTCAACTATTAAAGCCTAGTGATAGTCTCTTGTTTTTTCAGTAGCGCCAACTTGTGTCAAGAGTAAAACTTAGCGACTCTATAACGTCACATTTGCTTGCACCTCGTAGATGGCATATGGAAGATCATGCATGAACCTCTCAAGGGGAAGACGCACTCTCAATATGTCAGAATTCCGGAAAAAAGTCTATTATTTTCTATTAAACACATTTCGTTGATTTTTATGGTAGTTGAGAAAAAAATGAAACAGATATTTTCTAATATAATTTATTCTCTTTTAAGAATGAAATCTTTGTCTCTTTTTGACTGCAATTTTTAGTCAAAAATGTTTATTTCATATACAGAAATTTTATTCGATGAATAGAACCTTCTATTGAAAATTCAAAATACCTGAAAAAATAGCTATCTAGAGATTTCTGTTTTAATAATGTTCTAGGTTAAGACGTTTTGCCTCATTTTTATTCTAAAAACATGATCTGAATGTGTAAAACCATATTTTATTGCGATAGGAAACACTTTAAGACCTTTCATTGCTTATGAATTTATTTTCCATTTTATATAAATTTTAAATCGATAAAATTGGACAACTTTTAACGTGATAAATTCCGCAATTCATTATAATTTAGAAAGTGTCATAAAAATGGATTAATTTCCTTTAGAAAGCAACCAATTCAGTATAAATGTGTGGGAAATTTGCATATTTCGTCCTTTATACAAGCGATCCCATTTACTTTGTGTATTTGATTAATGCAATTTTACTATTTATCCTTACAGTAAGGCTTAAATTCTCTGAAAATTGGTTTCATCAATTCTCATCATTCCAAAACCGATTTCATTAAAAGGCATCTGCAATTCCAAACAGGCGCTACTTACGCCAACATATAGAAACCTTATTCTTCAGTGCAAACCCATATTAGATCAAATCCATCCAAGCATTAAATGCTTATTAGTCTCGCTAATAAGCATTTAATGTTTCCAGAAATAATTTTTAATCCGCCTGCTGCTTATTGATTGACAATCTGCCAATTTTAGCCTTAGTCCTGACACGAGCGGTATCCAGAAAACTGTTGTGAACTTTCCGTACTACGGCCAACTCTGTTAAAACAATTAAAATTAATGATGCAGCGTCTCATTCGCCCGCTGCACTAAAAACGTTAATCGTTTGTTGGGTAATGATGTACGGCATGAATCCCCATAAACCGATTATTACATCAAAGATTGCTTCTCAAAACGGTGCCTGAGGATATAGAGGTCTTTCCAAAAACAAGTTTAATACCCCCTGTTTACCTTAGCGCTTTTTTGGTATTTTATAAACACGATTATATGAATATTCAATGAAATAAATGTTATATAACGACATTAGTATTTAGATGCTATCAACACTTCACTTAAATAATTTGGAAACATGTTATTCATTTAACTGGATCTGTAATGGTACGGATATATTCGATAATCGAGAGTTTTTAAATACTTGTATTTAACATGACTTATTTCAGGAAGGGATGAATGAAATTTTCTAATCGATTCTTCATTCACTTCTGGATGTACTAGAGAATCGATATCATCTACGCTTGTGTATTATTGAGAGTATAATGCCTTTTTAATAGCTTTAGGACTTAATTATTAATTAATTACTTGATCAATAACATTTTTCCAAACAATTGACATTACATAGTTTTGTATTTTAGAAAAAATCATATTAAGATTTCATACCATTTATAATAGTGAATTATATATTAAAAAGAAGGAAACTGAAAATAATTAATATGCAGTACAGTATTATTACAGTAGCGGTAGCCTGATACAGTACTAGCTACTGCTACAGTAGCCTATTAGAGTCGCCTGATAAAAATGTATTTTTAAGAGTTGGTACTATGCGTGTCCTATAGAGTACCATGTCCTTTAAAATCACCTTTTATAATAAACGTCTTAGGAAGCCGTTCCACTAAAGTTTCAAGGTCTTGTTGAACTATGATAGTATGAGGCGAAAGATAAATACAGCAGACTGTGACTAAAGTTCGTATATGAATCTGCACAGCCACAACCTGAATAGACATATTTAAAACAATAGATGTGCTCAAATTATGGTTTGAAGTGAGTATGCAGACGCCTCCAGAACCATGAGATCCTGTAATTTAGTATGAATAACGAGACAATTCCAGGCAACGAAAGTACCCATTAAGAGATATGCTTGACTTTAGAAAGAGTAGAGACAGAAGTTTGAGTTGCCGGATCATCGCAACTCATTTCAAATTCATCTTCATCCTCAGAGGGATGTAGTTTTATATAAGGGTTCCGTAATTTGTCCCCAAAGATAGTTGTTAAATCCTTGTGGACATTACCCTACATCTCCATCCCCAAAGCGACATGAATTTTAGATGTTGATTTTTTTAAATTTCCAAGACAGATCTTTTTGCGAAAGTCGGCGCTTTGCAAGTCTTAATGTTAGCGAACTTTATTTTTTGTGTTTAGTCTTTATGACCTAAGGGGTCTCAGAAATGCTATTTTTAGATTGATCAGAATCAGAATTTGTAACATTTACAGGTGGTTTGGTTTTCCTAGCATTCTTCTCACAATTTACGAATGAGCAGTTTGAACAAAAGGTGTTTTGAAATGCAGAAGCATAATTTTTAACCTGAGCAGGTGTTTGCGCTTGAACTTTGTGCCTACAAATGTAATGCACTGATGGAAAAAAATCCCAACACTAGGAAGGACTGTGCTAGATAAACGAAATTTGGTAGGCGTGTTTATACATCTGAAAGATGACGTCGATTCAAATTTCGAGCTACGCGCGTAAATGTGGCGCTAGTAGCGACACTATGAACATGCAAATGAGGTTTGCTTTAAATAAGCGCTGTAAGGTTCGTGATCGTTATTTACAGTTGAGATTTGACGTAGTGGGTTAATGTTAGTCAAGACGAAGAAGCCAATATCAACAGCTCACTGAGTTTGAACGAGGTCGTGTTGTAGGGCTACGAGAAGGTGGGTTTTCTTTCCGCGATATTGCTAAAAGACTTGGCAGGAATGTATCCACTGTGCATGAGTATTGGCGGCAGTGGTCAAGGGAAGGTACTGGTATTACTGAGTGGGAAGACCGTCGTATTCGGCGTATGGCTGTGGCTAAACATACAGCGTCGGCAGCTGAAATTCGAGCTGCAGTTGGCAGTGACACAACGAACTGTTACAAATCGGTTACTTCAAGGACAGCTCCGAGCCAGACGCCCTGTACAGTCCTTTCCACTGACTCCAAACCACTGCGACGTGAGTGGTGTCAAGCTAGAGCTCATTGGAGGATGGAGTGGAGATCTGTTGTGTTTTCTGATGAAAGCCGATTCTGCCTAGTGCCCTGTCTGTGGCCTAGACACTCAGGGCCTACTCCTGGAGTTATGGTTTGGAGAGCAATTTCCTATGACAGCAGGAGCACTCTCGTGGTTATACCACGCACCCTGACTGCAAGTTTGTACGTCAGTCTAGTGATACAACCTGTGGTGCTGCCATTCATGAACAGCATTCAAGGGGGAGTTTTCCAAGAGGATAACGCTCGCCCTCATACCGCTGTTGTAACCCAACATGCTCTACAGAGTGTCGACATGTTGCCTTGGCCTGCTAGATCACCAGATCTTTCTCCAATCGAGCACATATGGGACATCATTGGACGACAACTCCAGCGTCATCCACAACCAGCATTAACCGTCCCTGCATTGACCGTCCAAGTGCAACAGGCATGGAACTCCCTCCCATAAACTGATATCCGACACTTGTACTACACAATGCATGCACGTTTGCATGCTTGCATTCTCAATTCTATCGGTTACACCGGTTACTAATGTACCAACATTTCACATTTTAAATGGCTCTCCTCGTCAGTGGCTCTACCTGTGATCTTGAAACTTTAATCAATTAACTATGTTACCTAGACAAATATATTCCTAAAATTTCATTATTGTACAATAATATTTTCTTGGTGTTGGGATTTTTTTTCCATCAGTGTATCTTCTTTGAATTTTACAGGGGTGATTTGTTTCTCTTGATTCCAGCGGGGTCATTATCGGGAATAAGAAGGGTGGTTGGAGTTACAGATCACGCACTTTTTTTTGCAGAACATTGCTATCTATCATGTCATTTTTCTGCACAGTGGGCACATATTAGAGATCCGCGACAATTCCCTTTGTAATGGCCAAACCGCTGGCACTGGAAGCATCAAAGAGGGTTTTGGATGTATGGATGGACAGGCAGTCTGATGTAGCCAGCATAAGCAAATTCGGGCAATTTAGATCTATTGAACGCTAAAATATGGTTTTTTGTTTCTAGAAGTTCCCTATCACGTCGAAGAGTGATGCGGCGGAAATTTGTAATTACCTGCGATTTCATTTCTGACATCCAAGGGAACCTCCAAGGGAACATTTAGCGATTCCCCGAAATTATTTACAGCTTTGGAATTATTCAAAGATTCATGTGCATTAACAGTCATTGGTATTGTAGCAAAATTTTTTATTTTTGGTATCTGCTGCGCTTGCTTGCGGGAATTCACCTCAACAAGCAAGTCACCAGACAGCATTGTTTTATTGATGTAACATCTACAGTTCCCGTAACAGCTGTTTGAAAAGGAAATGAAGATTTATTGTTGAATGTTTCATTAACATTAGAAACCCGTTTAATAACAAAAAAATATCAAAAAGGTAAGAATTATTTTAAGGAATTGGTGCTTTATGATGCCCACTGAAGGGACTCTTATTATGCGGAGCCATACGATATCAAGAAAGATTAAGGCCCGACAGCACTGCCCACCATGGAGCCCAACATGGGAAGGCAATTACTGGCTCTGGCTATTTTCAGCCTCGGTATCAACCATAGTGCTAATCGTTACCTATACATTGGGAGTTACCCCCGGGAACAGTGACCATCCTTAATGCCAAACCCAAGGAGTAACCCTTACACTTGGTCCCTAGCAGACTAGCCAATAAGGTGGCTAGGTACTAGCCTATTGATACATCAGGGACCACAGTGCACCGCCCGTCTTTCAAACGTGTTGCCACGCACAGCAAACACGTGGGGACTTTGGCAGTCCATGAGAAGCAAGAAGCAAACAGGGCGACGACAGCTTCTCATGGAGAGCGCCATCACTTGCCGTCAATCGAAAGGACGAAAGCCAAAAGCAGAAGCAAAGGGAAAAGTAAATCTGAAGGGAGTAAAGATCCCTGGGTAACTCGGGATTGGGACACCCATCCTGAAGAAGGTGAGCCCCTGACGGGCATACATTTATAGAGAATCCTCTTATAATCTGATTAAATAAAATTAATATGTATGTAATTAAAATTTTGATAGTATAAATTAATTTGAGTGAACAGAATTTTTAAAAAAATAAACAACTAAAGGTGTTGATGAAATAAGGTTTTGCGATCTATATTTCATTTGATGCTTTTATGTGGAAATCATGCATTCACCATTTCTGTCAATTTCACTCATACAACGTCTAATAAATACCATATCCAAAATAAGCAACAATAAATTTTACAAAATTAAAGGCAATAATACATTTTATTTGGATTTCTTCTACATTACTGCATTGAAATGTTACGACCAATAAATAAAAATGATGACCACATAAATACTGAGAGACTAATGCATTCTGAATAGAGTATATAGTTATCTATGTACTATTTTCCCTAATCTTTTGCTGTAGAATCTGCAGGTATTTTTTTATTGATCTAAAATTTGAAGTCTGATCTAACAGAAGTCAAATAATCCATGATCTTACATATTTAGAAATGCATGAATACTATAAAATAAAACTTATGGCAATCGTATTGCACATTAAGTGTAATTAGTAAATATATTTAGAAGAGAGTGATGTATAGAGAATATAACTGCGCTTTGTTTTGAAAGCTAAATCAAAATCCAAAAATAAAGCGGACGAGACTTGTCGGTTTCTTTCCCAACTGCGTTTTGCCGCATGGTCTAATATGTATATGTATTCTAGGAATGAAAATCAAATATAATGTCTTAATGTTCCATTTTTA
>JAPMOQ010042728.1:1244900-1282556 GCA_026543055.1 Argiope trifasciata
GAATATTCAATCACTGCTATCGTAAGACCATGCATCATATCCATAAGCAATCAGTTTTAATCAAGTAATCAAAAACGATTAAAATACTAAAACCATCATTGAAACTATTTTCTCTAACCGTTTGTTGTAAAATCAGCAGAAATTCTTTTCATTGATCAGAAATTTGAAGTCTGATCTAACAGAAGTCAAATAATCCATCATCTTACATATTTAGAAATGCATGAATACTATAAAATTAAACTTATGGCAATCGTATTGCACATTAAGTGTAATTAGTAAATATATTTAGAAGAGAGTGATGTACAGAGAATATAACTGCGCTTTGTTTTGAATGCTAAATCAAAATCCAAAAATAAAGCTGACGAGACTTGTCGGTTTTTTTCCCAACTGCGTTTTGCCGCATGGTCAAATATGTATATGCATTCTAGGAATGAAAATCAAATATAATGTCTTAATGTTCCATTTTTAAACAAAGATGAATTAATCCAAATCAAGTTTTTCCATGTTTTATCTTTTTTGCATCCGTAATCTAGAATATATAAATCATTTTTTTTTCAAAATGGGAGTAACTATGATTTCTTTTTGTCATGATATAAATTAATGAAAGAGATAACAGGATCTCAAATGGATCTCATTTGAATATTCAATCACTGCTATCGTAAGACCATGCATCATATCCATAAGGGATCAGTTTTAATAAGGTAATCAAAAGCGATAAAAAAACTAAAACAATCATTGAAACAAGAATGAAAATTTCTATATTCTTAAATATGATAATTTGTAACTCGCTGTTTATGTAATCTACGTGATTCATCTAGCAGGCGTGGTCCTCTCGAAAAGTTCTGGCATGTGTTCTAATATGACGGGGGTTTCAAATTCGCAAGCTTAAAAACTCGTGAGTCTCTGACCAAAGTCATGATACTCACGAGTGCATATATTTATTTTTAAATTACGTTCATAATCATTGTGGCATAAGAAAATTGCATTTGTATTTTATAAAAGAATTACATTTTGGATACTCTTTCGTCAATCGAAATAAAACCAGAATTCGACATAATTTTTTAAAAGTTAACACATTAAATTATTTTTATTTAGGGTTTTGTCTTTTTGAATTACCACGTTTATATACAAGTTGAGAGGCAGTCTAACTTTCTACGAATCTAGTTCGAAATTTCTTAGGAATCTATATTCCTAGTGCTGAAAGTAAGTTATTATTAAAATTGTGGTAAAATAAAAATTATTTTATTAGAAAAGTTCAAATACTATTAAATATTAAGGTACCAAATAGTAGTAAAATCTATCCATATGTCTAAGTTCTAATAAAGATTAATTATTCTATTTAGAAATACTTGGGCGAATATATAAGTCATATCAATGACTCTCTGATCCTCCTGAAAGCACATGGATAAAGAAAACTGAATGAATGGACAACAGCAACACTGGCGGTAATTGTGGTTAAGTCTTAAAGGTCATTATCGGCAACGGTACAACCCATCCTGAAGTAGGTATGTCCAGTCAGCAATGCGAGGAGCCAGTTCCCACATCTATTTGTGTACCCACTAGGGTGGCGAGATCCTGTCATCATACCAGAAGCTTCTAATCCTCTTTTCGAGGTGTCCCTCAGGGGGGGAGACATAACTTTTCTTACGGTTTTCCTCCAAAATTAGATAACAATTTACAAATTTGGTGCAAACATTATTAACTAAAACCAATCAGTGCAAAACTTCAACGAGTTATTTTACTCACAGACAGATAGAAAGATAATTCCAAAAACTTATTGTTCGAACTCAGAATTATCTTGAACGTAGAAGTAGTGGAATTTGGACAAGGTTGTGAATACCATGTGTTTTCAAACCATTACTTTCAGAGTTAAACATAACATAATGGTGTTCCTGCTGTATAGTAGCTCAGTGCTTGTTTGTTATTAGTAATGTTCTTTTAATAAAAAATAACTACAAAGGAGAATATGATCAAGAGATGCTTGTCGTTTAATTACTGGGAAGCGACAATACAGAAATTGAATATGTATTTCGGATACCCTTTCTTTCGAGTTGGTTAAAGCCAAAATTTAACAACGAACTATAAATGTAGTTTGGTATCTACAAATATGGCGTAATAATCATATATCAAATATAATCCATCTGGTTCAGAGAGTTTTTTTAATTATAGATTTTTTTTATTCAGTTCGCAGACAACCAATTAGAATAACAGATATACAGGTACAATTAATTTCCCATTTTTTGAGGATTTCAGGGCTCTATTACATTAATTTGAGAAAATTTTAAGTAAAAATACAAGAAAGCAGCTTTTTGCTGCAAGGAGTTAACTTTTTTTGCAATGCCTTTGATATTAAATACAATAATAGAAAATTATCGAAGTTTCTTTTCTTTTTCTAGAAAAAAAGAATGTCGTGTTGAAAAGAAGTTTTTCAGCTAAATAAAACCATTAATGTATTTTCATTAATCCTCTAATAGCAATTACCGAATTTACCGAACAATTCCGAATTTATAGCCTCAAATCTATTATGTCGATGCTTTAAGCAGAACTATTTTTAACCACCCATTCCAAGCCATGTACGTTTAAGTCCCAGTAACTGAAAATCCCGTCTCTTTCTCGAATAATATCCCCAAGAATCAAACAGCTGCGAACGGATCTTTAAATATTATGGCGTCTTCGAATGTTTCTCCCCCTCCCCCGCCTCTTTCAGTTGCCGAATTCAGCTGCGAGATCAGGGAGGGGGAGGAAGTCGGCGGAAGAATTTTATTGGAAACAAATCCCGCCAACTCCATGGAAAAGGATTAATGCGGGGAGTTGAAACTTTTGAAATTCTTTCTCCCATCGAAAGTTTTTGACGAGGATGATCCCATTATAAATTATCACGGATTGCTGAAACTAGATTACTTCCGATGATGCTATCGAGCAAAACTAGATTTCCGAACAAAATTTCACTGCAGAGCAAAGTGAGGCGAGACATAGCAGGGGCAGGTGATTTAAAATGAGGAAATAAGATTATAATGCGATTTTCGATTTTCTTTTTCTTCTTTTTTTATTGCTTTAATTGAAGGTTTCGAAATTTTATTTCATTAAAAAAATGGCATGAGTGTTATCAGACAGGTGGTTTATAACGAAGAAATAAGAGTAGAATGATATTTCCGACATGTTTTTCTGCTTTTAGTTGGAAATTTTGAAATTTAAAAAATGGTGGGTTCGATAACAGGCATGTGATTTAAAATGAGTAAATGTGAAAAGAAATGAGGAAAAAATGAGGTTTTCGATTCAGTTTTCTCATTTAAATACATGTTTTGAAATTTATTTCACTAAAAAAATCACACGAGTGTTGTTAGACAGGTGGGTTAGAGTGAAAAAAATGTGTGTAAATTGAAATTTCCGAAAGGGGATTTTGCGTTTAGATTAAAATTTTAAATTAATTTCATAAAAAATAGCGCAAGTGTTATTAGACAGGTAATTTAGAATGATGAAATGTGATTAAAATGAGGTTTACAATTTTTTTTGTATTTACTTCTTTATTGTTGCATCAAGTTGAATTTTTGTGAAATTTAGTTCATTAAACTAAATGGCACGAGATTTATTAAAAAGGCAATTTAGGATGAATAAAAGTACGTAATATAATATTTACGATTTTTTAAAAATTATTTTATCTATTTATTGCGTTTAGTTGAATGTTTTAAAACTTATTTATTAAAGAAAATGGCGAGAATGGTATTAAGTAGATAAGTAATTTAGAATGAAGAAATATGAGTAGAATGAGGTTTTCGATGTTTTCCTGCGTTTATTTGAAAACTTTGAAATTTATTTCATGGAAGCAAATGACAGGAGTGAATTCATGTTAGGAAACTTGAAGAAATGTGCTCGAAAAGAATGATGTGCTCGATATGTTTTTGTGTGTTTAGTCGAATGTTCTGAAATTAATTTCATGAAATAAAATGGTACGAGTGATAATGATTTTGAATAAAGAAATCTAAATAAAAGGAAATTAGGTTACGAAACAAAATGGCTTTATTTCAAGTAGGTGACATAAAAAGAAGAATTATGAGTAGATCGTGATTAGAATGTGGTCTTTGAAATATTTTTCTGTGTTTAGTTAAAAGTTTCAAAATTTATTTCACGGAATAAAATGGCACTTTGGATATCAGATAGGTGACGAAGAACAAAAAAAAAAAAAAAAAAAAAAAAAAAAAAATGGGAGGAGGATTCGATTTTCGAAATGATTTCAGGCAGATGACACAGAACGAAGAAATGTTAGTAGATTGTTATAAGAGTGTATTTGAAATATGCATTTAATTGAATATTTTAATACTTATTTCTGGATACAAAAGGGCACAAGATATAACAGGCAGGGGGCTGAGAATGAGTGAAAGTTAGTATAATGATGTTTTGGAAAAGTGTTTCAGGGTTTAATTGATAGTTTTAAAATGTATTTCATGAAACAGAATAGTGCGAGTAATATCTGCCAGTTGAATTTCAATGAAGAAACGTGAGTAGGATGAGGTTTCCGAAAGGCTTTTACTTGTTTATTTCGATGCTTTGAAATTTATTTATTTATTGGAACAAAATGGCATGAGTTAGGTGCCTAATAATTAACAAATGTAAGCAGAATAAGGTTTCCTGAAATATTTTCCTGCCTTTAATTGAATACTTTGAAAATTATTTTGAGAAACAAAATGGCACGTTTGATATCAAGAAAATGACTAATCATAAAGAAATGCGAGTAGGATTTGATTTTGGAAATAATTTATTCTTTTATTTGAATATTTTGAAAATTATTTCACAAATGAGTATCTTGAAGCTATGAGGAAAATAAGTTTCTGTATCCACAGACATCGAGTAAATTTCTCAACTTCTATGACCCTGGTTAAAACATATTTTCATTCTGGATTTCAAGTCGAAATACTAGTTTTCAAAATTTTGTGTTTGATATAAGAAGTTTGATTTTATTGATATTAGATATGATGTAAGTCTAAATTTGGACACAAGCAGACAAATAACTTCAGTATGAATCTTGATCTTAATTTTGTTCCATTCTTAGAATGAATTCCAAATATGATTTAATGATAGGTATTGCTTTCAAGTTCACCATCTTTTTATGTTGCAATCTTATAATCTCTTTTGACTCTCTTCTGATTATTATTTTTTGTGCTCATTTAAAGAGTTCCGAGTTTTTTCCAATGATATGTACTGCTTACAGTTTCATAGTCTGTCCACATGCTTCTGCTGTTTCGTTTTAAGTCTCAATGGTTTTTACTTCATCAAGAGAGTCTTTTGACCACAACCACAAAATGTTCGTTGTCTAATTGATGCAAATTAGATTTCTTTCATCATTTTAATAAAGTCGAAACAGATTTGTTTTCATTTCTGGTTGAAGGTTTCACTTTCAGATGTTGGTGTTGGTGTCAATATCATTTGTGGAAAGCAAATGAGTTTGATAATCACTGATTTTTGAAAATGTTTTATTGATAAATATTACATACTCCACATAAACCATTTAATTAGAGATGGCATTTATTATAGCATATGCATGCTACTATAGCTTGATCATTTACAACCACAGTTCCAGCCAATGTTGCTATTGCTATTATCCTGTGATTCGGTTTTTTTTACCCGTTTCTCTTGTCGGAGAGCCAGTGATATGGCTATGTTTAATGGGAAGTAGTTATTAAGTTAAACGAAATAAGCTTTTAGGTTTCTGGTTTTCAATGCTTTCGGGTATCGTCGTTTTTCAAGATTTCAGCCACCAATGTTTTTAAAAGCTTTTACGCTTCGTTCTTTATAAAAGCTGACAGTAAAATTGTTTTTCAAAGCTGACAGGCATCATCGTGTTTCGAAGCTTTCAGGCATAATCGTTTTCCAAAACTTTGAGGCATCGTCATTTTCCAAAGCTTTCAGGTATCGTTGTTTTTTAAAGCAAAGTTTCGTGGTTTTTTTAAAGCATTCAGGCGTTCTTTTTTTCAAAGATTTCAGACATTCTTATTTTTCAAAGTTGTCAGCCATCGTTGTTTTCCTAAGGTGACATGCATTGTTGTTTTTCTAAGGTGTCAGACATTGTCCTTTTTCAAAGCTGTCAAACTTTGTTGTTTTTCAAAGTTGTCAGCCATCGTTGTTTTCCTAAGGTGACAGGCATTGTTGTTTTTCTAAGGTGTCAGACATTGTCCTTTTTCAAAGCTGTCAAACTTTGTTGTTTTTCAAAGCAAAGCATCGTTGTTTTACAAGGGTGTCAGAAGTAGTTGTTTTTCAAAGCTGTCAGACATCATTGCTTTTCAAAACTAAAAGCTTTTTTGTCTTTCAATATTACAATCGGTAAAGGAGTTCCACTAACGTAATGTCCATTCCATTGGAACTGGTTTATGCACTTACAATCAAAAGATCCATTTTTGAGCATTTTATATGTTGGGGAAGATCTGCAATATGGGCTATTTCAAAAATTATTGATTTCGAATATTGATTAATATTATTAGTTTAAAATGAAGTAGAGCTATTTCCTTCCGAACATGTGTAGTATTCAGATGAGGAAGTTGAGGAACATGTGTAGTAATCAGATGAGGAAGTTGAGGCTATTTCAAATGGTACAGGTGCTATTTCTAGATCAGATGAATCTCTGGTTGCTATTACAAGTTCAGACCATATTTCTATTGGTGGTTGAGGTAATGGAAAGTAATACAGATCCTCCCCAACATATATGTTGGTGCAATAGTCCTCTGCGATAGAGCAGCAACAAACAACTCGACGTAACATTCGTCGAAATCTTTTCCAAAACGGTTTTCGTGCCATTTTAAAATAAATTAACACAATTCAAAGCGCAATATATCAAAGCAAAGCAATTATGTGAAATAAGAGATTAGCTATTCTTTCTTTCAATTAATAATTGTAATGCTGTGTTGTGTGTAACAATGATCATGCCATGTGTTAGTTGCGGAAAACAATGACCAACACAGATGAGTTCTTCCATTGAAATTCTAGCAAAATTATATTATTTAAAACCATATAAATAATGATTATCGCGTATAATTGTTGTGAGTTAATGTTAAATCAAAGTTAAAAGATGTTCACATTTTAAGGGTACATGGGACTTTATTAAACCGAGAAATTATTCAGTTATGGCTATAAATTTTTGATGCATATTTATTAAAATATAAATAAATATACGTCATATCAAAAAAATTAAAAATTATTTTTTAAATATTTATAATTTTTAAAAATTTCTAAACATTTCAGATGACATTAAATTTTTTTTTCTATTTTTTCCTTACAGCCCAATGTGTTTATATGGAACAAAACTACGTATTATTTTATCATTCCAGTTAAATGGTAATTTTTAGAGATATTTTTATGCACAGTTATTGAATTTCTAGGATAATTTTATGTTTTCCTGAACTAAATATGACTTTTAACTACCTTAAAAAAAAAAGCATTCTTGAAACATAAAATGCATTCTCCATTTTTTTAATGTTTTTCCAAAACCATTATCACTAATTTCATTTAATTTCTTCAAAAATTAAGATACCTGGAACATTTCAAAAATATTTCAATCTATTTACAATATCATTTTGAGAAAATCATTAAGATGTACTTTTTTCCCTATTAACCCTTCAAACGATTATTTTATTGAAAAATGCATTTTATTACTCTATTTTTATTGAATATAAACAGATATTTTGGTGGTGAAACGATAAAAATAAAATTGCACGATTTCGTCCTTTTTTTCTTATTTCAAAGTCTACTGTCCTTTAAAAACAAGGTGAACTCCGAATATCCGAGAACATGGAAGCTGAGAAACTTGCGGCAAATTCGCACTACTGTCGCAAGAAGTAGTAATTCACAATAAAATGCTTTAAAGCAGTGTTTCTCAATCTTTTAGTATTCACGGCCCAATTTTCAATCATAATTTTCATCACGCTCCCCCCCCCCTCCCCACAGCATACAATAAAATGTATACAATAATAATGTATTTTGAGTGTTTTGCAGCTAAACCTACTCTGCAACCTTAATTTTAAATTTTAGAAATTACCAAGAATACTGACATTTATTGACATTTTGCAACACCGATCCTCAGCATTGAGAAAACAAGAATCCTATGCCTTTTTATTGCTCTTGCTTCCAGTCATTTCGGGCATTCGCACGGTTTCGCGAGAAGTTTCGATCTGTCTGGAATTTGGTCAGCTTAAACGTTAAGTTAGGTACGTGCGCAGATGTGAACAAACGTTTTCTCAAAGGGAGAAGGAGAAAGTTCTATGACACCAATTTCAATTCCAGACAATCTTATTCGAGTCGATCCTTCCTTCCATTGCTATTGAATTTATTCTGAATGTGTATGTTATATATATTTTCGCGTATAGTAAAAGCTCCTTATTCGCGGGGTATATGTTCCATAAATATGCCGCGAATACAGAAACCGTGAATACGGAATAGTAATTTATACCGGATTATAGGGGATACGTTCCTAGGTGACAAAATAAAACAAAAACAAATATATATAAAAATCAACTTAATTGAAGTTTTTGAAAATTTTGATTCATTATCTTAAGGTTTAGGCAATGATTTGATAATTTTGTAATTTTCTCTTGCTTGGTAGTTTTTAAAAGCTCCTTCCATTCAGACTGATATGCAGCAGTCGCATAAATAAAAGGCCTCTTATAAATAAAACTTCGCAGACCTCTTATAATTATATTTAAAAGTCGCAGGCCTCTTATAAATAAAACTTCGTTCCATAGACGAATCAATGTTCATAAAGAAATCGCAAAGCTCATTTGCCAGTCTTAAACCTTCACTAAGATTTTTCAAATAAAATGTCACGTTTCCAGTGCTTGTGGAAGCCTCTTCTTCAATGTGATGTCAATTTAACATTTCCTCTAAATCGGTTTCAGTCAAATCTTCATCTTGCTATTCAAGCAATTCCTAAATGTCACTTGATTCTATCTGTTCAAACCCATCTCGTCCTATTCCATTCGCGATTTCGGCTATGTTTGCAGTCAAAGTTTGAATTTGCACAGATTCATTTTTCACAGTCAAAGCAGGCCACAGTTTTTTCCAGCATGACTTCAATGTGTGTAGCTTCAGTTCTTCAAATGATTCTTTTATGTTTACGATGCATTTTGCTGTGTCAAATTTCTTCCAGTATTCCATAAAATTCATATTAGGATTACATTCCATATTATCCAATATGATTTTGAAGGTTCGTCTAATGTAATAGAGCTTAAAGGCCTGGATTATTCCCTGGTCCATAGGTTGAAGTAAAGCCGTCGTGTTGGGTGGTAAAAATGTCACTTTTATATTTGGATGCATAGTTTCAAGTTCACGAGGATGACATGGTGCATTGTCCGAAACTAGAACTGCTTTAAAGTCTAAATTCTGTTTTTTTAAATAAATGTCAACTTCAGAAACAAAACAAATCCGGAACCAGTCACAAAAAATAGCGCTTGTAACCCACGCTTTCTTATTAGCGCGTCAAAACACTGTCAGGTTGTCCTTGTTTAGATTTTTTAAAGCCCGAGGATTAAGCGATCTGTAAAGCATCAGTGGCTTAATTACACAATCTCCAGATGCTTTAGAACATAACAGCAGTATAACTCTATCCTTTGCTGCCTTAAATCCAGGAACAGGCTTTTCGCTTTTAGAAATGAATGTTTTGTTTGGCATTCTTTTCCAAAACAGTGCAGTTTCGTCTGCATTAAATATTTGCTCAGCTTTGTATCCCCCATCAGCTACTAGCTTTGCAAATTCTTCTGGATATCGTTCTGCTGCAGCAGTGTCTGCAGGCGCTGCTTCTCCAACGATTTTAATGTTATGCAATGATTGTCTTACCTTAAATTTATTGAACCAACCTTCCGATGCTTGAAATCCTCCATCTGTACATTCACCACTACAGATACCATCAGGTTCATTAAAATGAGCGTAAAGACGCTTTGCCTTCTCCCGGACCATTGGACCACTCAGGGGCACCCTTTTTTGGTTGCGGTTTTCGATCCATAATGACAGCGCCATTTCCATTTTTTCTATTGCTGGATCACGAACAATTTTCGCTGACAGTGAAGTTGAAGCTACAGACGACCTTATTTTATCTTCGGATTTTTTTATCGATTGTACAGTCGATTTGTTGACATTGAATGAGCGTGATATGGATGCACATGACTCTCCAAGGCGTAAACGATCAAGCATTTCTGTTTTCACTTTAAGCGGTAACACGGATTTTTTTCGTGTCGAAACTCGTTTCTCATTTTTTTAGTTGACATTATAAATTCGAAAAAGAGCGGAAGAGACTAGTTACTCGATCACAATTTTTGTAATGAAAGTGAAAAACGAAAAAATAAAACACGCAAAGCGCCTTTTACCGTAGAGCGGAACAGCAACATTAAAAAATATTTTTGATTCATCTGGCCAGACGGGAGTGGCGCCAATGAAGAAGCAAAAAAAAATGACTTTAGTTTTTCATCATTATTATTATTGCCTGTCTATTCATTTTTCTTATTCATGTTTCCGGTGGATTATTGTATTCAATTGAGTCATCGATTCTGTATTCGTATAATTAGCTCAAGTTTTTAATCGTTGCAGCATTATACAAAAGTGTAATAAGATCTATTTTACTTTTTTTATTAGTCTATTTGACGGTATTTACCAAGGGTATTGAGTTAGATACTTATTGGAATCCTTTTATTATTGTGTATGTACTCATTAGATCCGCGAATAAAGAAATTTTTAGCCGCGAATAGAGGAATTGGGTCGCATTTTTTTAATCCGCGAATAGTGAAACCGCGGATAAGGAGCTTTTACTGTAATGGGAATTCATCATATTAAATAATACCGGTAGCAGACTTATGCAGAATCATGGATAGATTTTTAAGCGGACGTAAACGAGCATTAGACGATAGACAAGCATCAACAAGTAAACAGACGAGCGTGGTTCCGAAAATAAAATCAAGAAAATATTCTCAAGAATACTTAAATTTTGGGTTCACTAGTACTGAAGTAAATGAAGAAGAAAGGCCCCTGTGTATCATTTGCTCAAAAATGTTGGTGGCAGACGGCATGAAACCTAATAAACTTAAACGACATTTGGAAACGCTTCATAGTGAGTACGTAAACAAACCCAGAGAATTCTTCGAATTAAAATTAAAATCATATGAAAAGCAAAAATCATTGTTAAAAAAAAACTTTGTCTGTGAAAGAAAAAGCTTTAATTGCCTCTTACAAAGTTTCATATAAAATAGCCAGATCTAAAAAGCCTCACACCATTGGTGAAGAGCTTATTTTGCCAGCCGCAATTGAGATAGTAGAAATTATGTTTGGAGATAATTTTGCAAAACAATTGCAGTCTATACCTCTTTCAAATGATACTTTCGCCCATCGAATTGCTGATATAGCTGAAAATATAGAGTGTCAGCTTTTGTCGAAGTTACGTGACAAATTGTTTTCAATACAACTCGATGAGGCAACAGATAGTAATACAGATGCTCATTCCATTGCATATGTTAGATTTTGTGATAATTTGTCAAAAGTAGAAGAATTACTTTTCTGCAAACCAATAGAACTCAAAACAACAGCACTCTCATTATTTGCTATCTTAAATGATTTTATGAACGAGGCAAACATAGAATGGAAAAATTGTGTCGGAATATGCACCGATGGTGCTCGTTCTATGTCCGGAAGATTCCAAAGTATTCAAGCACTTGTGAAACAAAAGTCACCACAGTGCGTCTGGATTCATTTCATGATCCACAGAGAAGCTTTGGCTTCCAAAGAAATGAGTCCTGGTTTGAATATTGTGTTAACTAAGGTTGTAACCGTAGTAAATTATATAAAAATGAGACCCCTGAAATCAAGAATCTTTTCCGCACTTTGTAAAGACATGGGCGCAGTACATTCAGCGTTATTATTTTATTGCGAGGCAAGATGGTTATCACGAGGGAAATTTTTGCAACGTGTTTATGAATTAAGAGAAGAAATCGCCGTTTTCCTAGAAGAGGAAAACAGACCGGAAGCTGAGAATTTTTGCGATAGTTTATTTGTGATGAAATTGAGCTACATGGTCGACATATTCGAGGAATTAAATAACTTGAATCTTCAACTGCAAGGAGCAAATACACATATATTGGATACGAGTGATAAAGTTAATGCTTTTTATAGGAAATTGGAATCGCGGATCAGAAATTTAAAGCAGGAAAACTGAACAATGTTTGCAAATTTGAATGATTGTATTAAAACTTACAAGGCTCAAGAACAACATATAAAAGTTATTTTTGTAACCATTGAAAATCATTTAGCAATGCTAGCAAAGAATTTTAAAAAGTACTTTCTTGCTGACGACAAACTGATATCAAGTTACAAGTGGGTGAGGGATCCATTTCAAAATACTCCAGAAGGACTCTCAATTGAAGAGGAAGAAACCTTCATAGACTTCACAGCAAGCGGCGAAACCAAAAGACAATTTAGTAATAAATCACTCTTTGAATTTTGGGCAGGAGTGGATGATGAATTTTCTGCACTAAAAACAAGGGCATTTCGTATTCTACTACCATTTTCAACATCTTACCTTTGCGAAACTGTATTTTCTGCTGTGGCTTCTTTGAAGACAAAATATAGATCTCAGCTGATTATAGAAAAAGAACTGAGAGTGTCTATTTCTAATATGAAACCCTCCTTCGAAAAACTTTGCTCTATAAAACAGGCCCAAGGAAGTTACTAATAATTATTAAATTTGTTTTTAATTTAGTAAGTTGTTTTAATTTAATAAGTTAATTATTAAATATGTCGAAATGTATTTTGTTTTGTATGTGTGTGTGCGTGTTCTTTCCTTTCAGTAACTTAATCAAATTTTTTAAATAACATTTTCTCTTGGATATGCTCGCGCTCCCCCATTAGTGAACTCGCATCACCCTAGGGGGGCGCGCCCCACAGGTTGAGAATCATTGCTTTAAAGACATTTTTATTTATTATAACAGACCAACGTTTGAAAATTTCTTAATATTTGATAGTTAGCTTTTCACAAAATAATAATTCTTATTTTATGTCAAACACTTTTTTGTTATTGAACTCTTATACTTTTATATTCATATTAACAGCAGTGGACTAACTTGGCCACATATAATATTATAGAAAACTTTTTTTTTTCATTTCTGAAAACCTTTTGCCACTTCAATCAGTTATCAAGACATATTGTTGAGTTCAAATAAAATAATAGTGCTGTAAGAAACGACGTAACACATATATATGTGAAATTTTTTTTAATAAAGTATCTAATGGAATGGAGATTAATGTTGAAGAATTCAGGATATGCGCCCATCTTTTCGTAGTTCACCCCTTAAAGAGGTAGGATCGTCGAAAAGTGTCAACTTTGGGATAATTAAATGAACAGTATCAGTTTAAACACTTTTTTCGTACTATTTTTCGAGCATCCATTCAGTTCGGCTAGTGGGTTTTTTTTCTGTGTGTACACAATTTGCCCATTTTTTAGATCCATTTTCTATGTTAGTCATCAACTCATTTGCAGGACTGAGAAATCCATCTGACGAATAAGTTTCTCATTAACATGAAAGAAGGCTGACCACATGCCAGAGACTATTAACCGCGAGCCAGGGATGAAAACAGAGCCTAACATACTATAAATTCCATGAAAATACTAAATTCACTGTAAATATTAATATTTCATGACTATTGTACACCGATGCCATGCAAGATATTCTCCGAGATAACACTTTTACTCAAGAGAACATGAAAAACTCTTGAAAAGACCATTCTCATTAATTTTAACTTTAGAGCAAACACTTACCAAAATAATTAGCTTATAGTCCGTTTGAAAATTGTTATTAAAATTGTGGGAGATTATTATGTAAAATAAATCATATTTTCATGCAATTTCTGGGCAGTTTATTCTTAGTAACAGCACCACGAACGGTTTTTGGATATTTGGTATTTACAGAAATACGTATTCCGAAACGTGACCAGGTATTTCGCTTTAAGCTACACTCTACATTGGAAATCGGTTTCTATTTCCTTTCCTCTTGTGAACGTAATTGCTATGGAAAACAAAATAGGATTTATCGAAATATCATACATTTTATTTTTCATTTTTAGGATTCTAAACCAAGAAGGGGACTTGTTTTGATTCGTCATTTCTTTGTGTCTGCAGTAGTTACTTAGTTTAGAATTTTATTTCCCAGTTTATCATACGTAAGCGGAAGTTTAATTTGTTTTATTTTGAGATATATTAACGTCCAGTTTTAAAACGACTCTAGGGCTGTTTTCTGATGGACCCCGTAATTTTGAACCATCGTCAGATGACGAGGACAATATCTGAGCTGTCTCCCCTCCCCCTTTAAAATCTTCCTCATAAACAGGAGAATGTTTGGTTCCGAAGGATTTAGGGTGCACAAGATTGAATTACACGATGGTTTTTTGGTTGAATCGGGTCTCCAAACTGAAACCCTCCAGTTGCAAACCTGAGACGTTACCTCCAAGTCACTGCATTCCCAAGTAAATGGAATAATATAATAATTTAGGGTAATATAAGTCGGTATCATTTCGATTCTTCAGCTATCAATATTTCTTGCTTTTTCCCTTTTTCTAAATAACTAAGAGATTAGTTTGCATCCATGTATATGGCTGTCACCGTATTTTCTGATTCTAATAAATGTATGGGATTCCTTTAAAATATAAGCGTAAAATAAATTAGTAACACATTGATTTAATTCAGTTGAATCTACGAAGGGCCCCGACAGCCCGCTTGATAGGGCGTGGGACTCGTATCTGCCAGCTGAAGACTCAGCGTGTGTTGTGATGAGTGAAGCCCCTATAAATCTGTCATAGTCACAAAGTCCTCCATGTCGAGAGTAATATAACTGGGGGAACTGGTTCAGAGGTCATCGTTCTCTGATTCAGGTCTAAATTACAATATGTGGTTAAGTAATTGAAAATGTATGAATGAAAATCCACTCCTTAAAACAAGTTGTCATGCGTGAGTGGCTAAGTTGAACTCTTGGCCGTATATGGCACGACTGAAAATAATCAAGAGATGCACCCTGTATTCTCAAACCCCTGTCTACACCATAGAGGGCTTGTCCAAGGGCAAGTGCCATTGGAAAGAAGAACACAGTTAAATCAACATTATTTTTATAAGCAAAACCATGGCTATTTTGCAACTGACCCTTAAATTCGAATCCAATCAAATGAGGAGGGCGAAACCTAAGCTAGCACTCCATCTTCAAACTCTCTGCTCTAGCGGGAGGACGGCTGTCTCACGAACGTGCACAAACCTATACAAGAGGAATCGGGTTTCGAAGCTAAAGTCCTTCAGCTAAAAGACTCTATTTTATCACTTTGCAACACAGCCCTTGCTAGCAAAGATTATATTCATCTGATAAGCCTTTCTATGTCTTTGATTGCCTTCTGGAATTGCCAGAGGAAAGTTTTCCTTTTTATTTAAATCAGAGAAGATTTGATATAATCTGTTTGATAACTCGGATTGAAGACAAATGAGAATTGAAAATATAATTTTAATTTATGTTCGTAATTAATAAATTAGTCGAAAAATCAATCCTCAATACTCAGCAAAATTTATTAATCCATTAGCACCTACTATCCCCATTTTAAGATTTTACAGTTTGAAGTAAATACTCGGCTCAAAAAATATATTTTGTACGTCTGACATTTTAATTTCATTCTCTATACATTACTAAATATTGCATGTAGAATATGTGTGTACACTGTGCTTTGTTTTTTTGCAGCAAGCGAATTAACTTGGAATTCGTCTGTATCCTGAAAGGAACAGAATTTCGTTATATTTGAAACATATTTTTGGTTTGGTTCTTATATTATGATCAAATATTGTACACAGTTATGTAATTTAACAGTAACGATATGGAACTTACTCTGTCCCTCTCTGTTTTTCATTGAAATATTTTTTTATCATTAATCTATTACCCTTTTTTAAAAATATCAAATATTTTAAAAACAAAATATAATTTGAACACAATAGTATTCTTACACTACTTTGTCTGCATGTACATAATATATCCAGACAAAAATTTCATAACAAATTTGACAGTTGATGGGTTGAAGAGTTTACTATAAACTTTGCGGTTGTAAGCATTGCGTTGATTTGATTTGTTTGGGTTTTTGTGGCACAAGAGCCATGATGTTGACTAAGCATTGCATTTGTAAAATTAAATTATCTGGTATCATATTGTTATTCAATGTGACAGCGTGAACGTGTCGGGAATGTAAGAATAAATGTGATATTGGTATTTGATGGTATTTTAGCACGTGTATAAAGAGACTTTAAAAATTGTATTATGTTTTTATTACAACAGAATTTTTACAGAAGATATTATGTTCCAAAATATACACAAAATCTTACTACCGTCTGTACCATTATTTTTAACATAAAATTTTTGTAAGAATATAAAAATGCTGCTGTTATCGGCAATTTTAATTAAAAGGGAGAAAAATTCTCTTGCATCAAACAATGCTAATATCCTCAAATTTCAGTAAAAAATGGGATTTTAGGAAGAATGACTTTTAAAAATTATTGAGAGCTTAAACCCATAAGTTATGATTAGTTTTTGAAGAATAATACAAAATTCAGTGAAAAACTCTAAATTGAAACTTAAATACCTGTTTATAATGTGAAATATCAAGGCAATTACTGCCGGCAAAGAATTTAAATTTTCCTCGAAGATTGAAAAGCAAGTACATAAGCCTTTAATCAATTCTTGTGAAATAACAATATTCTAAACAATTTTCAAGAAAAAGAACATGCACAACTGATATATCCAGTAAAGGAAATGATGTTTAAATATCTCTAGCTCCCTACTTTGAAAATTTGAAATTTAATTTATTAAACAATTCTCCTCTTTTTACTACAATTATAAAGCTCAATAGAAATATTTTGAATAAAAAATTTTATATTAATTATCGATGTATAAAAAAGTTTATTAATTATTTCAACAGACATTTTTACGATCATAAGGCACAACGGAAATATTTCGAATAAAAAAATTTATACGAATGTATAAAGAGGTTTATTAATTTAAGTAATTGTTGCTTCCTTTGATTTAACAATTATTAAATTTCATTATTAGTAACCTTTTTCAAAAATTTCTGACTGAGCTCACCTTAAAATAAAAATTTAAAAAATTTTTGGAGAAATTTTTTTAAATTAAATATAATTTAAATCGTATATCTGTGAAAAAATTCCTTAATAAGTAACGTTTAAACGGTAAAAAAATGTCAAATCTATTCGATAGGTCTAATAATATAAAACAACCATCATCCTTCAGTATCGCAGCAATTACGTTGATGTCTACTTAGTTTAAACTAATCATTGGGATTTCCGGGTCTACAGTCCTTTCAATTCAATTACGTTCGGTCTTTAAACATTATTTAATTATAAGAGCTAGTACCTTATAAGGTTTCTGTAGCTTCATAAGCCAAGGTAGATTATTTCTAAAGGCACAGTCAAAATTTGAACGAGCTTATAGCATGTCGCATATATTTTTAGTGAAAAATGCATAAAGGATAATGTAAAACTTCGTAGTATTCGGAATCCATTTTTCATTTATACCTCTAAACATACTATACTGATTCAACCCTTAGATGTGTGATTTTTTCTTCTTAGTAATTAAAATTTGAAATTAACCAGAAAATAAATGTATTTATTGGAAAAAACAAACAAATATAAGAATTTATTATATTATATATATATATATATACACTAACCATAAAGATTTCCAAGATAGATAAAGAAATAAACTGTTAAATATTCTATTTGCGCTTGGTAACGATAAAATAATTTTGGTAAGACTGAAATTCCAAAAAAAAAAAAAAAAAAAACCAAGCAAAGGTTGCAACACAAAGAGATATGTATCATGGTTGCTCTTCACCCTCCATTCTATTTGGAAGGTGTGTGAAAGAAACATCCAATAAAAATGGGTCGTGTATGTGAGTGCCCTCTTCAAATGAGTTAGAAGTCAGACTCCTGATATCGGGTGCTCAAGGGCCTTACTCTCACAAGTTATTGCATATTTCGATTTTAAATCTCTGACACTTCGTCAGAGAGTTTATCTGTGGCAATTATCATAAGTAACAACAAAACTAATGTAATTAAAAAAAGGGAGAATGCAGTATCAACAATAAATATTATGTGTACTCAATTTAGGTATAGGAAGGTCTTTCTACTTTTGAGATAGTTGTATTTCTATTTAATCCCCCCTTTTTTCCACGTGCAGAATATCATATTCTATCGAAAATATAATTTATTTCAATTTACTTAAATTTAAATAAAGCTTATCAGTAGAAGTATTCAATATATGTTTCTTAACAATACTCAGATTTTAATTGAGTATTAAACTGAAAAATCACATTAGTTTATATATTGATCTATGAGACAGCCTTGTCAGTATAACCAGGCGAAATAGATTATCTTCTTTTAATTACTGCAATCGAAACTGCAACTGCTGAATCAATCTATTTTCGAATGTCAAATCCAATATGCATGAAAATGCATCCAGCTGTCATACCACCTGTTACGATACTAGTTTATATTCATTATATATCTTCCACGGTATATCGTAGAATGTGATTAGAACTGGCAATAATTGAAGAATGCTCCATTTGACGTGCAGTAAATTATGGCGAGAACCCAGCCTTACTGAAATCGTTTATCATATATTACTAACATTAGACTTGGAAACATATCTAGACGGGCGATATTGTAAGTCAGCTATTCCCCAGCTAAAATATGTTATAAGGCGAGAAAGCTATGACAGAAAATGAATTCACTGTAATTAAATAAGATTAAACGCATATCGCAGAATGAAATTCCACGATTCTATATTTATATTTATAAAATGAAGATAGAATCAAGATAAAACCTTCTGCGTATTATAGCATAAGATGAATCTAAAGCATTAGTAACATTATTATTTAGTACAAGAAGTAATAGAGTTTAATGTAAAAAGTCTTCTTTTTGATTTTGTGAGGATGTTTTTAAGTTTGTGTTGTTTGCAGAATATCAGATTCATCCATTTTGTAATTTTTCATGATACTTTACACGATAATAAAAAAAACAATTACAGAAATGGATGCTGTATGTTTTTTTTTCTAGTTGAAAAGCACAAATTTTAATTTTTATAGTATTATGTACAGTAAATTTTTGAAATTTTAGATTATTTAAAGGAATTTAAATGTAGAAAATTGATTTTCGAAAATATACAAATAACAGATGTTTTCAAAAGTGTAGATATTTTATACTTATCGAATAGATATTCTCGATATTCTTATTTTTATCATACTGTTGTCTTTTATTAGACTATTAAATGAAATAGTATTATATTTACAGATTTCCATTTAGATTCAGCTAAATTTTGCTTCCAAATTAGATATGAAAGTTTTAATTTTATCACTTCGTAGATTAGAAGCCGATAATAACAGTTACGCTTTATTATCACCAGAAATCTATTGTATGAGTGAAATTTATGGCACTTTACAAAGCCCGCTGACAGTTGTTTGTCAGTGATTTAAGCCTAGTGAGCGTCTCTTGTTTTTTTTTTTCAGTAGTGTCAACAAGGTTCAAGAATACGACGTAGCTACTCCATACCTCACGTTTGATTGCACAACCCCTTTTATTAGAGAGCGCATTCACACACCTCACAGATAGAACATAGAAGGACAACTTAGCCCGAACCAGAACTGAAGGGGAAGACGAGCTATCAATATGCCAGGACGTCAACAAAAAGTTCATCGTTTTTCCTTAGCTTTCGCAGAATTTTATGGTTGTTAAGAAAAAAACAAACAGATAAATTTCTAATATAATTTGTATTCTCTCTGAAGAATGAAATATTTGCCTCTTTTTTTTTACTGCAATTTTTAGTCAAAAATTTGTTTTCCATATAAAGAAATTTTATTCGATATACAAAATTTCTATTGAAAATTCAAGATATATGAAAAAAGAGTTATGGAGAGATTTTCGTATTATGAAAGTTCTACGTTTAGAATTTGCTATTTTTATTCTAAAAACATGATCTGAATGTGTAAAACCATATTTTATTGTGATAGGAAACACTTTAAGACCTTTCATTGCTTATAGATTTATTTTCCATTTTATATTCATTTTAAATTAATAAAATTGGTTAACTTTTAACGAGATAAATCCCACAATTCATTCTAATTTAGAATGTGTCATAAAAATGGATGAATTTCCTTTATAAATCTAAATATTCAGTATAAATATGTGGGAAATTTGCGTATTTCGTCCTTTCTACAAGCTATCCCGTTTGCGTTGTGTATTTGATGAATGCAACTTTACAAAACTATTTATCCTTCCAGAAAAATTAAATTCTTTGAATATTGGATTCATCAATTCTCATCATTCCAAAACCGATTTCATTAAAAGGCATCTGCAATTCCAAACAGGCGCTACTTACGCCAACAGATAGAAACCTTATTCTTCAGTGCAAACCCATATTAGATCAAATCCATCCAAGCATTAAATGCTTATTAGTCTCGCTAATAAGCATTTAATGTTTCCAGAAAGAATTTTTAATCCGCCTGCTGCATATTGATTGACAATCTGCCAATCTAAGCCTTAGTCCTGACCCGAGCGGTATCCAGAAAACTGTTGTTAACTTTCCGTACTACGGCCAACTCTGTCAAAACAATTAAAATTAATGATGCAGCGTCTTCTACGGCCACCACACTGAAAACGTTAATCGTTTGTTGGGTAATGATGTACGGCATGAATCCCCATAAACCGATTATTGCATCAGAGATTGCCTCCAGATAACGATGCATGAGGATATAGAGGTCTTTTTAAAAACAAGTTTAATGCCGCCTGTTTAAGTTTGAGCTTTCTTGGTATTTTATAAATACGATTATATGAATATTCAATGAGATAAATATAATATAACGATATTTGTATAATTTAGTAGATTCTATTTCCCCTTCACTCAAATAATTAATTTCTAAGCATGCTATTCATTTAACTGGATCTGTAATGGCACGGTTATATTCGAAAGTCGTGAAATTATGATGAATTAACACTTTTATTTAATATGACGTATTTCAGGCATGTGCAATGGAATTTTCTAATCGATTCCTCATTTATTTCTGAATATACTAGAAAATGGAAATTATCTACGCTTTTGCATCATAAATAGCATAATGCTATTTTTATAGGTTTAAGACTTTATTATTAATTAATCACTTGATCAATAACATTTTATTCTCTACAATTGATATTGCATAGCTTTGTGTTTGAGAAAGAATCATATTAAGATATCATACTATTTATAATATTGATTTAAATACTAAGAAGAAGGAAACTGAAAATAATTAAAATGCTATTATAGTAGCCTGATAAAAATGTATTTTTCAAAAAGTATTTTTTAATTCATTCATCAAATCCGAAAAAATTCCAGGTTTCAAAAGTATATAAAATAAGGTAGAAAGAAAAAAATCAGTTTTTCAAATATGTTAAAACACAAAAAAAATTGCATCTTCATATTCTGTTTATTGGTAGAAAATGTTGAGAAAACATTAAATAACTTTATTTCTGTTAGCAGTTTGAAAAAAGAAACCTCCTTTACCTTACAAATTATGTAAATTACTGTCTCTAATGACCTCTATTTTCATTTTAGTTTTTTGATGAAGAGGAAATTATATTTAAAACTCATGCGCTATGTTTTAAATTCGTGCAAAAAGGAAAAAAAAACACATTAAAATTGAATTGATAAGTTTGGATATATCTTTATTTATATACATTCAGTATTTCATTAAATGACACACTATATGACAAGAAAATATAGTTTGAAGTACTAAAATATTATTTACCTATGTAAATCAAACTATATAAGCTACATTTAATTATAGTAAAATTATAATTTAATATTACACTTTTACTTTAGAAAAGATGCTATCTTTGAACAGAAAAAATATCGAAGGCTAAAACTGGATGAGCCCATCAAAGGAATTCGTGAGCCCATTAGGCGTTATGTCAATAATTTAATGCCTTAACACAGGGAAAAAATAAGTGTAAAATGAATAAATTAAAAGTTTTATTTACATTAATGAACTGGACAAAATTTATTGTAATTAATTATTACTATTAAATGCAATGATTTATTTGTTCACTCCATTTCAATAAGACAAAAAATTATATGAATTCTTGGATACAGAGATGATAGTACAAATTATTATCCCGGAAATTTCCCAAATAAATGCTTAGTTGTGAAAAAGGGCTCGTTTTTTATTTTGAAGCGAATGAATAATAAAATGGACCTTTATAAAGACTGTATTCAAGAGATTGTTAAAGAAATTCAAAAAATGACATGTGCTACAAATCTGGCAGAGATATCCTAGACCTTTCAACCACTTCTGTTAACTGACCGTGTGAATCGGGTTTAATGGCTGTTCATTTCCAAAATCCGTCCAACAAACGAATTCAAATTTAGTATAAACTAACTGTTCACCATAGAGGAAAAGGCAGAAAGAATTCATTTTTAAATGATTTCTCAAATCAATTGACTCAGTTTATTACGATTTAAAAAAGTGTACATATTAAGAAGTAAACATCCTACTATGGAGTTAATTATCGACAAAAATACAGAGTTGAATGTTTTGATGAACGCATTTTTATTCCATCATGATATTTCTAAACGTTATTACAAAAACTTTATAAAATTGAATTAAAGTTAAATAAAACAATGACGTTGAAATGAAATTGATATCATTGAAAAAGTAGTTTTGTCACGTTATCGTTTTGGAAGTTCTGAACATCAATTTTTGTAAGCAAGACATAAAGAAAACTCATATGGAGATTGTTAAGTTTATTATTGTGCTCGATATTCTACATAATTGAAGCACGTTTCTTCTTTTTTTGTGTGTTTTTTCTTTGAATGCATATTTCATAACTGTTTTTAAAACATTTCTAATAATATTTTTATGCTCCATTAATGCGAAATCTTGAATTCAATGCAGTTGTACAATGTTCAATGAAGCAATCAGCATAGTATAATCTTTATAATAATACGGCAGTTTGTTTACATTTGCCTATTATAATAATGACTTTTATACCACATATGTAAGCTCTTATGCATAAAGGTTTTGTAACGACATTTATTCCAGTCTGGTGCACAACCATGAGATATCAGGCTACGAAATAAGGTTCTAAACATATTTTGAACTCTGTTTATGTAATATGGTGCTAACTCCCCGATATTAAAAGAATCGAATATGACTGAAGAATTTTCTTTTTCTGTCTGAGAGAAAATACTGATGATTAAAATGGAAGATGAGAGACATACAAAAGCTGAATTACTGGAATACTAAAAGTAAGAATCTATAAAAATTCTTTTATAATTCTGTTAAAGAAATTTCGATGCCTCAAATTACATTGGATTGATAGATAGGATTAAATCGAATATGTCATCTTCTCCATCGACAAAGAGATTGTTTCGTCAACTCTAAATGGTAAATTTCTGAACTTTTATTCTTTAATTTTTTTCTTTTTATATCCGGGCTAATGAAAAAAAAAATGATTCCCATTCACGGAATTTTCAGAAAAACTGTGCATAGTTTAAAATTCCAAGATCCGTTCTAAATTAGCATTCACAAAGCTTTTCATTAACGCCTTACAGAACTATAATACAGAGTACAGGCCATAAAAAAAGTTTGAACAAAAAATTTCTCTGGAATTCCAATTAACTGAATGTTGATTAACAATAATTTACAGTGGAAGGAAATCGTCAAAAAAGGGCAACAAAATTTGTAATTGTAGCATAAGATATTCTAATAATTTTGCAAATTTAAAACCGAAGCTGATTCAATGACAACCATCATCAAATTTTTAATTTTGTTTGTCTTCCATTTTTAATTTTGAAGCCTAGTCAAGGAAAAAACAGAATTTTCAGGAATTTATGAGCTGACCATAACAAGTCAATGATAATTCACCTAACTTATAATAGACCACTCATTTTACTCACTTAAAAAGCAATATAAAATTGCCAATTTAAAGTTGAATATAAATCAAATTTACTTACCATTAACAATATTCGAGAACGCACATCGTCCACCCAAATAGCATTCCACAGAACTGCAAATAATGTGACGTACACAGCCAGGGTACCTAAGTTCCTTGGGTCACTCCATGTTCGAACCAGAGGTACGCTGCCCATAGTCCAGTCGCAACAAAGGTCAGCAGGACACAGAAGCAACCAGCTGTTCAAAGCAATTAGATAATTGAAGGTCAGCTGACGAGTGGGCGTTTCTGCAGCTGCTGCTGGGTTGTCAAACCTGTCAAAAAATCAATTTTTCTACAATCTAAATTTGAATATTTATTGGTGATTTATACATGGTCTTATATTTCTTTTCGAATTTCAGAAATAAAATTTTAAAAGACATTAATCCGTGATTGGACACTAGAATCAAAATGACTCAATGTTGTTCCTTAACTCTGAGTATCTCATGGTATTTTGTCCTTGAATACAATCCTCAGTACCTTGAAGTTGTTCTTTTAGCAGTATGTTGGAATAAGTCTTAAGTCTGAACACGTGCGTATAACAGAGTAAAAAGTTTTCAAAGTTTTTGTTATGTATGGAGATATTGACTTCATTTCTCTTAAACTACTTTTAAATTGAATAAATCAAAAAGAATAAAGAAATATTCCTAAAATGATATTTTAAAATATTTTATTCGTCATTTTTGTTTGTTAAATAAAAATGAAGAAGAATTACTAACGTAATATCTAAATAAAGTAAATATTCAATAAAATTTTGTTTAGATTTTTCTTATACATCTTTTCAAGATTTAAATTTATAATATTTTACATTTTTAACACTTAAAATTCTATTGACCAGATATCGCGTCTTTCAGATGGATCCGATTACATGTTTCTGTGTGCAAAAATTTGTCTCTTATGCCCATTTATATAGGTTGAACTTTTTAATGCATATCTCAGGCCTACCTCTACTTTTTTAAACTGGCATAAAAGACAAATTTTAGCTCACTGAAACCTGTAATTGGAAGTATCTAAAAGACAAGAGAATCTCGTCGGTAGCGTTGAAAAAATAAATATTATTGATAACTATAAGATTTCTAGAATGTATTGTGCTTCCAATTTAAATTCTAATGCTTTTTACAAAAGGCAAAAAAGGAAAATAACGTTGGATTCATTTTGACTCCATGTCTCTGATCGCATGAGGAAATTCATATCTCCAATTACGGATTAACCACCTGACATATGAATTTACTTAACTTCCTAATTGGGATATTTACCATAATTTTAATTCCTTTAATAATATGTTTCAAGTGACTTTTTTTCATTTCATATTATTTAATACTTTTCACTTAATTGCAGATTAAAAATTAAAAATTCAATAATTCGATGCGCATCTCATACATGTCATTGTATGCGAAGTGGTTAAATAACTTGATGAAAAAATATGAAGCTAGCTTTCTTTCAAATAATTTATTTGCACTTTCTAATTTATGCTTCGTTGGCTTTTTGCAGTTAATCTAAAGATTCTAAATATGTTATTTCTTTGCAAACTGATTTTGAGTTAATGGGTTTGATAAAATTTAATATTTCAAATTTATTATTATATTTTTAAAAACTTTAAAACTCGAAGGAGAAAAACATTTTTTATAATGGAAGGATAATTTAGGAACCTAATGATATAAGCTAAATAAAACTTATTTAAAAAAATATGCGTTTTTTACGAAAAGATTCATTCTTATCTGTTACTCAAATCAAAGAAAATATTATAATCTCAGCTAAAAAAATGAAATTTTGCTTTACAGAAATTTACCACGTTTCATTTTGTAGTAAATATTAATGCTTCCATATATAGATGTAATACCAAAAATGATTTTTGGGTCACTTTAAAGTTCTGTGATCAATAACAAAAACTCGGAACTTTTCTTCATCTATTATTTAACAACCTCCATACGTGATAAGCGTGAACAGAAAGTAAATTCTAACTAAGAGATTACGTTCCGATAGATCAATAAAATCCACATTTCTAAAACAAAAAAAAAAACGAACTAATCTCAGCTAATAGCATTTTCGAGAATAGACTTACTTTCTCATTTAGAGGAAGAATGTTAATTTGAGTTGTTGCGCAATAAGTGTTATAATGATCATTTGCGGTTTATCGTTAGTAGGATTCTAATTGTCCTGTAATGAGAATGTACAATTTGATAGTATATAAATATATCAAACTATACATTATTTTTTATGTGTTAACTGATTTATTAAAATTTATTAATAGTTAAGTTCTGACTACATTTCTAAAATTTTTAAAGGATTATCCTGCTTTTACAAACTTTTTCCAGTTTCTTAGAATTCGAAAGCTGAAATCTGAGATGCTGAATCTCTGAATTCGTATGAATGAAAATCTTAGCATTTATATGCGATGTTTTAAATATAGTAATAGAAGATTGTTTTAACAAAATGCTTAACAATGGCATTAAGATAACTAGTTTTTAGAATTCAGAAATACTGTCTGTTGATTAAGAATGCTGGAAAACTCTTATTAATTTCACAACGTTTAGTGCGTCGTAATATAATTTCCAGAGTTATTGAAAGAAATGACTCAACATTGTAATATACTCGTACCAGAATCATTAGGCTGTCGGATGTTTGGGAGCTTTCAAAGAAAACTTGAGATTTTTTTTCCATGTTTTCAAAGTGTAATGGAAGAATGTCTGAGCTACTGGAAATATTCGCAGAAAGTCAAATCATGGGTTTATATGAATAATCAGGAAAATTGAAAAACATCTCTATAAACAGTTTGTCATAGTAAATCAAGAAAGGCTACATATCTGTGAAAGGTAAATCATGATTTTAGCATTCATTCCAGATCCGAATCGGTCTAAATCCCCTTCATGTCTATATGGACCGATTACAAATAATCTCAATGACAGTTTTTAGAAGGATATGAAATAGTTTTTATGTCTACAAACAGGCAAAATTGCTCTGAAATACGGTGATTTGTCAAAGTGAAATAGATAAAAGCATCTTAAGCAACATAGTTTATACACGCGAAAGTTTTCTTCTTGTATTTCCTAAACCGGCTATCTATGTATAGTTAGAAAAAAACTTGAATGACTTCATTGTGATACAGAATGCTCTCAAAGTGTTTTCACTGACATTTCAAGATTCCGTTTGGAGTTATTTAAACGTCATGTCTTCACACGTAGAAAATGCAGCATGAATCCCGATTTTGAGTACTTGTTACGTCACAAAATGGAGATTTTGAACTGATGTATATGGACAGATGTAAACTCAGAAACTCAAAAAAGGCGAATACATGGATTCGAGAATCCTTTTTTACATTGAAAGTATAAACGTTTGTAGATCGTCAGTTATCTATTCAAGTAAATATTTGATTATTAAGTGGTTAATGAAGGATATTTAGATTTTCTGATTTACTTCTAGTTGCATGCTACAGCCAACATTTATATGCTTTCAATAAAATGGTTGCATATCTAGTGCATCGACTAATCTGGTAGATAGCTCTTTAGAGTAGAATATCAAGTATCTGGAGTTGCTAACATGTCCATACATTTACATCAAAGAATGTATGATGAAATATTTCAAGAAAAGTAACTGACAGACCATAGTCTTCTTTGATACTTCATCATTTAGAGAGCGGCCTTAGGATATATTAAAGGAAAATATAATTATAGAGTTTACAGATTAACTTAATGAATGCTACTTTCAGTCGATGTTCGGAGAATTCGGAGAGACAACTCGTCTACAAATATAGAATAAAATTCAATGGAAAATGTCTAGTTCTGTACAAATAAAGAAATCCAATAAAAATTTCAAATAAAGAAACAAAATCTCTATAATGGGTTCAGTAAGCATTTAACTATTAAAGCAAATAATATTATTAATTGACTTTTGTAGTACCATATACTTATAGAGACGCACAGAAACATTCATTCTCATTCAATACCTCTAGACATAGACGATGAGATAATAAATGTTTATTTGAAAAGGAATGATCCGTTAATTTTAAACAATGTATTTATGTTATATATATGTAGATATAATTTAAAAATTTGATTATAGGAAATATTCTTAAATATTGTCACCATTCATGTCTTTATTATTTTAAATCCATAAAAAACATTCTCAATAAAGTTAAACTTTTTAACTTGGATTAATTTAAAATATATACTTTGTTTTAACAGCTATAATAGTTGCACTAGCTTAACATCTAATATAAAGCCAACGTAATTTCAATATTTTGTTCAGTAAAATTTTATAACTATGGATGCAGGGTTATATTTTGAGAAGTTGATATCTCATTTTGAACTTGCATAATCCTTACATAGCTAACTTTGATTCATTTCTGCATTGTAAAAGCGATAAATTATTTTTACGATTTCCATACCTCACAAATCACTCATCAGCACTCAGATTCAACCTACCGCTTGTAACGAGAATTGGTTAGATTTAAGATCACTATACGGTCTCACTCTAAGCTCGTGAAGCAATCCCTATTTCAATACTGACAAACCCCAAAGTTTTGTTGCCAAATATGCATTTTTGTTTTGAGAGGTTGCAAAATGAAATTTTGTAAATCGCCAAATTTGATGAGTTATTGCTTTAAAAATGTACAGTTTATTGATCTTACAATAGTCAGATATTTAAGATTACAACTAAAGGAGGTTAAATCAAAGTTCACACAACGACAGAGGTGTATTTATCTTTTTCTCCAAAATTCTACAAGCTTGATGTTCACAGAAGAATAATTCATTTAGTGCTTACTTTGTAAAAACAGGTAATTGGACACTCATCACTTTTAACCGGACTGCCAACAGAAATATCGCCCAAGACAATAAGATTCCTATTCTGCGTCCAGCTTCCTTCAAACGTCCTTTACCAGATTTCAAAAGATCCGGTAATCTTAGCTGTAAGAAAATTATTTTAAGTATTAAATACAATCTTTTCAAAAATTAATATTTTTCTAAATATGACTATATACATTAAAATAATTTAATAAAACAAAAAGGAAACTATAGTATTACTCAAATAAATAAGGTAAAACAAATTACGTATAGTTTCAAAATGATTTCGAAATAATTGCACTATACATTAAGTCAATTGCTAATCAAGAAACTCAATCAAAATAGTAAAGGCATAGTTATTAATTTATGATGAATCCGCAAATGCTTGTAAGACGCTCTGAAACATTCTTTAATATTAAATCAGTTCATAAATAGTTTCTTCCCATGTTGATATCAAAATATTATTCGACATTCTTTTTTTCCAACCAGCTGTATCCGATTTCTTTGATATGCTGGCAACAGACAGACATGTAAAGTTGCGAAACGACTGCATACGTTTAGGAGCATTATTTTATTATCTTTACATTAAAATACATCAAGAAAATATAATTTTTAAAGGAATGTCCTCAGTCATCAATTACTAAGAACATCAGAACAAAAATTTTAAACTTTGTCATTGGTTGCAGACCCAGTACTGACTGGAAGTTTAGTGTCAGTTTTCGGTGACTAGCATGACGCTTAACGTTGTAATTGAATCAATATTTTCATACGATTATCTTAGAATCCTTGATATCAGATAATCAGATACTCAAACACCATTAACATTTGTAATATTGTCAGAAAACTGTATTATTATTTGTTTCGTTAAATTAATGTTCATTTCGAATATAAACGAGGGCTACGTAAGGACTTTAATTTTGAATTGTAATAACATGGAATCTATGATCTGACATTCCTTTTCAAATTGCTGTGATTCTTGGGCGGATTATGATAAATCTTCATTATGGATCTTAAGATGAACAAGTGATCCCTAATGAACATGATGAATACTGAACATCTAAATTTGAAAGAGATCTGTTAAGAAAAAGAGTTTAACCTTTCTTCCTGATATCTAATATGAAAGTATTAGCATTTTACAACGTCTCTTCATTTCTTGCTCTAACATATTGATAATGCATTATTGATACCTTTTACGATTGACAATTTTATTGAATTTCTACATAACGTCATCAAATTGGTTTAAAATCTGCAAGACACATTGCTGATGTTAAAAACTTTTGCATATGTTCAAAGATAACAAAAGATTAAAAACAAATCATAGTGTTACAAACTTTTAATTTTGCTTCCCCACGCTAAAAATGTCAGAAAGAATGATTTACAGCAATATTTTTTTTGGTTGGTTGGTATGGTTACGGATGTCGTGTAGGTGATCCTAGTGCTTGTCGAGGAACTTGGGGACCTTTTGGCTACGACTTTGGCAACAAAAGGGAAATACCCGAAATATCAAGAATTTCTCCGATTAGTCAATTATTAACCAAGATACGTCCAGAAGGCTCCTGATTGGTTCAGAAGCTTTTAGCCCCGCCTCCAGGGTTTAGTTTAGTTATATTAACGTCCCGTTTTATATCAACATTAGGGCTATTTTGGGACGAACCTAGCAATTTTGAAAAACGATCAGATCACGAAGACGACAACTGAGCTGGCCTTCCCTCTCCAAACTTCCACAAAACACCAGTGTAAGGACGTTTGACCCAGACAGATTTAGCGTGCATGAAACCCGTTTACATTGTGGTTCTTCAGTGGAATCAGACCTCGAACCTGCAACCCTCCGGTTTTGAAGCCGAAACCTTACTACCAGGCCACCGCGACCTCCCCTGTCTATCGGGAAGTATAAAGAACTGATCATTGTCAATCATCTACTATACTATAAACTCCTCTACAAGTAAATGAACCCGTAGGATAAGAAGAGAAATCCATAACACTATATTTAATAACAAATTTAAACAGATGTTACAGATTCTACCTGCAGCAGTTTTAAAACGCTTAGACAAAACTGATACTCTAGGCATTTGATGTGGTTGACAAAATACAGCCTTAAAGCCCTTTGCAGACTCCGGATTATAGTCTAGATTTAAATGCATAGAAATTTCATTTGAAATTCTACTATTCTCTCCTGCTTAAATTGCCTTTCAAACCAACATCCGTTTAAGTTCTGCGGCAAATGAGACGCACCAGACAGGTTAATACCACTCCACTGAATGTTGGTAAATAGATGGTAACATTATCACGTCCTAGGAATATCCCGCTGTTTATACGGCTGAACTAAATCTCCGATTTTGCCAAAGTTGTATACATTCTTTTATATGTTCTTTTATATTCTCAGATATTTAAATATATTCTTGTATTTGTTTACTATACGATACATGTTTTTTGGATTTGTTTCCTTTTTCAAATATCATTCAAACCTGTTAGAATTTCAATGAAATATTTCAATAGTTCTTAAAAATACTACAATAAAGTTGCGTTTTTCTAAGAAATATCTATCTTGTTAAAACATAAAATGATTTTTAAATCAATCCAAAGGTATTGAATTAAATCATTAGAATGTATGTGGATCAATTTTTAAATCTGAAATATAAAGAAACATTATTTAATTTACTTATTATTTGTTGTTGTTTTTTTTCGAGAAGCTTGAAATGAAAGAAAATAGTACAATTTTACCTTATATACTACATTCAATTTTCTGACTATTTAAAATAAAATGAATCAAAATAAAAAACTGAAGGCAAATGATCGGATCGTTTTTAATGAAAGAAAGGAGCAATTTTTTAAAACACTTTTTATGATTTCATTTAACTTCTTTTAGTTGCTTTCCTTTCAGAGGAATGAAAGATGGCTTTTTGCTAAAATATAGACATTTATTTGATAAAATTAAAATGTACTAAGGTCTATAAATACAAATTAAATAGCAATAACAAGGACACACAAATGCTCACGGATGATAGAAATATAGCCGGAAATTGCAGGGTGTATTACAAATTTCCGGAAATCCTAAATACGTGAAATGAGTATTATTTCCCTTCTTTTTAAAAAAATCTATCAACCATAAATGAACCATATCAACCCTAGATAATATATTCATAAAACGTTGAATATAGAGAGTCTAAAATTTTTATAGATTTCGAAATATTATGGTTTTGACTTACGAAGTATGTAAAGTGACAATAATGTGTAAAAGGATGCCCACAGTTTCTTTTAATAACAAAGATTTTGAAAATATTCTTTTTGAATAACTGGAATGGTTACAATAAGTAGGCCTCAATCTAGAAATCCTTAAATCTTCAAGGCATAAAAAAATATGGGAAATATTTTGAAATGATGAAATACAACTGAGTCTAACATTAAGAAATAAAACTTTTTTTCGTTGTGTGTGAAATGAAAATAACTTTAAATAAGTAACTTTAACTGGTATAAAGATGTCTTATGTGTGTATGTAATTCTATGTATTAAGTTTCTAAGATGTCTTAAATATTTTCTCATCTAAAAAAGTTATTCCCAAACCTTTAAGGAATGAAAAAAAAACATAACTTTAGAGACATTTTGGAGTGAATGAAAATATATCCATATCAAACCATTTTGCCTAAAGTTACCAAATTTGACTCAATTTTCGTTACAGTATGGTAAGGGTTTGTCGTTTGTTTTGAAGAATAAGGAATTTAAATGAAAAGGATTCGAGTTTTTTTATTATTTTATATGACAGTTTCAAAAAATAATATTCAAAAAATGAATTTTTCAACCTTTTAAACAATTTATTTCAAATATATTTGTTATACTAGTATTTTCATAATTCTCAGCAACCGAATTCATTCTTCTCATGAAGTAGTTTCATTATTACACCAATTAAATAATTACTTCAATTTATTCCATTACTGGAAACTAAGGAAGGAAAAAACTTATTATTTTTTGAAATGGCAGCAGTTTATGTAAAAAAAAATAAGGACGCTAAATTAAATTAACTCAAACGGCAATGTGTAATTTGAAATAAATTATTCAGTCTTTAAGTTTTTAATAGAATGAATTTCTCACTCTGTAATATTTTCCGTTAAGATGCTTCATTTTCATAACGAACTGAGACAGTATGCGTCTATTAAAAATCACACACTCTTAATTTGTTGAAAAAATCCTAAACATAAAGTTATGCATTTAAAATTCAATAGAAAGAAAACACAGCCAATTTTCTCCGTCATCAATTGGCCATAAAAGACGATTAAAAGTTAATATTTGCAAATAGTTATAATAAGCAAAGATAATTGGTACACCGTCTTTGAAATTATAATCTAAGAGACAAATTCCGCTATCTGTAGAAAATTAATACGGCAAAGCTTTAAAACTGTTTTAATATTTAGTGAAGAACTGTGGAAGAATGTAATAATTTCTAAGTCTCTAATGACTTGATTGGTAACTTTTGTTAAGATGCTTTGTGCGAGCGTCTTCAACTTCTAATGCAAACATTTGGAAAAGAGGTTATCCGTTTACTTTTCTAGTGAATTCTTTATTTAATAATTCTTGTATTTGAGTTTCCTCTCAACTTTTCTATGTTCCGTGTATTACTCTATAAACAACTGGAAGGCATTGCAGTAAGTGATTATTTTTTTTTAGCCCAAACGAGATCTTATCTGATTAAAGCTTGATTCACGTTTTCATTGCGGAGAATAGTTAGCACAGGAAATGAGTAAACTGCTGACAAATACAGATATTTCTCTTTAAAGGTGCTTCTCGCTTTGATAATTAATTAGAATACGTTTTACCTTATTTGAATTGGGGAGCTTTCTGAGTACATTTCCAACAAAATAATTATGAGAGACCGTGTTATTAGGATTCCGCCTTTAATTTTGAACTAAAATTTAAGTACATATTGAATGTTTTTATCGCTGAGATTTTAAGGCCGTTAAGTAATTTGTACTCAGGAGTGATTCTTTCAGGAGTAATTTCAAAATAATTCTTTAAATTTGAGATAAATAGAAAGGGATTGAAGATCTTATAATATATGCTACAAAGAATTAAACATGGATTCTTTGTTTAATACGTCACGGCATTTTATTCACAAATTTTTCTCCTTCATTTCCTATCTTATAAATATCAAAAATATTCATATAATTTAAAAGATAAAATATTAAAATATATTTTTACTTTCCCTTTCACGAAATTTGTGGAAAAAAAGTATTGTCAAAAACTTTGAAATCTAGATTTTGACAAATTTCCACGTTTTCATTTTGAAAGATGTGTTTTTGTCCATTTCTTGCTCGATAAATCAAAACTGCTTTGAGACCTTGATTGCTATTACTTTTCAAATGGAATTCAAAATGCGATAGAAATCTATAAATCTGATATGATAGAAATATATTAATCCTTGATAAAATATGATAGAAATCTATAAATCCAGGTTAAAATGTGATAAACCTGTAAATAGGGGATAAAATATTATAAATCACTAAAATGCGGATAAAATGTGATAAATCTATAAAATCAGGATAAAATGTGACAGGAATCTGTTATCATGGGAAGTTAGTCTGTATAACAGTCTTTCCCAGTATAAGTGATACTCGGTTATAAATATGTAAATAATACATGTTTGTAGCCAAATATTTAAATATGTAAAGAGTCAGATATATGTACTGTAATATGTAAATAAATATAATTTTATGAGTATGTGAAGATATGTAAAGAACCAGATGAATTCAAAACAGATAGATAAATGAAGCACTTAAAGGGTAGATTTTTTAAAAAAAAATTGGCAAAATCCACCAAAGTTTGATTGTCTTGTTCATCTTTTGCATAGATACCAAAATTGTAATTCTGTGTCCAATTTTGCTTACGAACGATTGGGGAAAAAAGCACGCCCAAAGTACATATTTTGTTTCTTTTCAACTATACTTTGAATTTCAAAACTCTCATGTGCAAGGCTCTAAAAATAAAATTCTGGTGGCACTCATGACATTCACGACTTTACTCAAGGTTGAAAACTTTTATGTGGGGAAGGGAGTATAACAATTTTATTAATGTGCATATTTGGAAAGTATTTGGATAATGAGTTTTTATTCTCTCTGTTTTTTAACAGAAGTTTATTCTTATTTTTTCTTGCTCCAAAACAGGATATTTTAGAAAATTGTTTAGATAATATACTGAGTAACAGATAATATATGATAACATGCGTACATTATATGATAATATACTAATATAATGTAGAATATATAAGAAATAATATGGAATACAAGTGGGCGAAAGTTCATAAAAGTTTAAGCATATATAAAATCGGGAAAATTATGCAAAATAAGAAACGTTTTGCTAACTTAGAGGGATGGAAAATATTTAATAGAGCGGTTTAATAAGGCACGAAAGTTTTTGAAGGTTTGGGAAAAAAAATAAAAAACCAGCAGATAGGTGCCGTTTTGCACATAAGTGAAAGAAAACACTCGCAAATAACAGAAATAATGTAAACCAAATCATTTATATAAAAGTATGTGCTCCACATTCCCACAACCACAGGTGAAAACGCATTACATGTGTGTCACAAATCCAGCAATGGTAGATTGCAGCATGTCCAGTTATATACATGACAACTCTCGGCGGATTGCTCCTTTCAATTACAGCAGCTTGGATGGACGATTAATACAAGCCCATTTTATATTTCGCCATAGCCAAAAGTCCGCTGGTGTCAGATTTGGAGATCTAGGGGGTCATGGAAACTTCCAACGTATGCTTATGATTCTATCTTTTACGATCATCTTTATTAAGCATTCTTTCATTGGAATAGCATCGTGACTTATTGATCCATCTTGTATGAACGTAACAGCAGAAAGCGCGCCTTTTCCGCTTAATCTTTCCACGCAAAAATTTTAAACGATTAAAAGCGTTTCCACCGTCACCATTTTCCACAAATTTACTGATTTACTGGTTTTCCACTCATGTATCTCCAAGTTGTTTTTAATTGCGCCCTCTTTCGGCTGTTTTTTTTCATTTTTTTTCTTATCTAAAAAAATCCTTTCACCCATCAATGCTAAACATCCAACCCTTTTTTATTTTGGTTATTTTTTCGGGTTTTATGAATTTTAATGGATTTTCTGCCCACCCTGTATAATTATATTGAATTATTATTTATATAATCGCATCGATATTAATTATTATAAAATATAATATCGAATATGCAAGCGATAATATCGATTATGATAACATGTTCATCAAATACAATTATTTTCATAAATTATGGGAATGGGAAAAATCGTTCGGAATTTCTAAGAACAGCTAGAAAAATGCGAGATCTCACAAAGAGGTTTTTATAAATAAATGATCTGTAATTTAAAACCTTTTCAGAAAGATTCTTTTAATATCTAAGATTTCTTTAAAAGGTTCCAAAAAGGCCTTATTATACACTTTAGAATTCTTGGAAGAGAAACGAAATGCATAATGCATTAGCGAACATTTGTGGAAATGTGGCCCAAAGCGTAATAATCGGTATTATATCTGCGACTAAAGATTTATTTGCATTAAATTTATTCTAGAATGAAGAATTTGTGTTTTGGAATATTTTCATATTAATTTGAAAGTGGGGAATAAAATTGTATTGATTAATTTATATTTGATATCTTATATTTTATGTTTAAATATATTAAATTATATTTTAACATTCACATCTAAGGATCACTTGCCAAGTTTTATTTATTTGATTTATTGTTCATTCTCTACACTTGTAATGTAACCCACGAATAAACAGGCCGATATACAGAAAATTAAATGACAGATTGTTATAAAATGTGTCGCATATCCACAGCCATACAATACTAGATTTGTCATTTGTGTAACAAATGAAGTTTTCAAATTTGCACACATACGACTGGACAACTAAATTAATAAGTATGAAATTCCAACAAATATTTGAACTAAATCCAATAAATATGATATAAAATAACATTCCAAAGTTTCATTCTTTCAGCTCGTTCTTTTTTATCTGTTTCTTTTAGGAATTATACCGACATCAAGTATTGTAATCATTGATAAATTCGAATTGCAAAGTTTGAGGAATCTCGTTTCAAATCTCTCTGAAATAAACATTTTTTTAAAAATTATGTCTGTCTATCTGAAAATAAGATAATTCAAAAACGCTTCCAGAAAGTCGAATGAAATTTGATACTGGATCTTTACTAAGATTTAAAATTACTATCAAATTTTCAACGAAATTTATTCATAAGAAATCTATGTGTCGAGCTCTCGGAAAGCATTAGTAGATCTGATAACACCAAAATCATAAAGAGTTAGATGAATAAAAATATGGTACACAGATGAAGCAAAGAATGAGCAGATTAAATTTTGAATCGAAGAATGAATTTTTTCATCATCCATTCATTTATCGATATATCAAACAGACTGATCATTCGTATGCGCATTTGTATGCAAGCAAGTACAATTATTCAAAAAACAAATCAACACAGATGAATGATTTTCATACTGTCTTATCATCGAAACTACCATTTATTATCAGATTTGTATTAGATTTTGAAATAAATCTTTCAAAAAGTTGATCTCATTTGATTTGTATTTTTTCATGCATATAAACCTGGATTATTTAAAAGCACAATTATTTAGATTAAATAAATTTGATTCACAATTTAAGATTTTGTTTCACATATAATGACTGAATATTTTTCAAATTTCAAATGAAATCAGATCGCAGGCTGGTTGTCTATCGGCTTGCAAATTCTTAGAAGTGCTTGTACATGCGTTAGTTTGAGAACACCATCGCTTTAATAGATGAAATTTGGTATACCACGTTTTTCCATATCAAATTTTAATTATAATCCT
>JAPMOQ010042728.1:1282566-1330066 GCA_026543055.1 Argiope trifasciata
TCAAATTTTAATTATAATCCTTAAAAAATAGGTGTTTTGAATGATACTGGGTTATTTTTCTGAACCACATAAACCCAAAGAGCTCGTGCTCAGCATTTGTGGCTTTATACTATTATGCAATGCCCACAATATCATACGGGGTGAAAAAAGAAGATAATACATTTGTTAGGTAGTATAGTAAAAGGTTTCAGGACATTTCTCTCGTCAGTTTATCAAAAGGAAGAAATCTCCCCGAAAGATATAATCCCACAGCTCACACAGTATGATATTCGCAAAAATATTATTATGTGAAAAGATGTTTTAGTTTAAGGATTTTTTAAGATACAAAATACATAGACAGAAAAATGGCGATTTATCATTTTGAGGCATCAGTTTTTCTCTTTTAGGGTTGAAGAAATTTGTCACATTTGGCGACTTATCGCCAACAAAAAATTACAACTTCACAATAGTTACGTGATCACTAAAACCACTTTAAAGCGAATTTTTGCAAAAATAAATAAATAAATTCTGATCTCCCAATAAAGTTTTGGAGCCCGAACTATTTCTGGAAAAAAAATCTTCGTTTTTAAAATATAGACACACGCATAATCAGTTATTCTCTAAATTGTTTAAAAATGGTTGAAACTGTTTTTCAAAGAAAAATTACCTGGCCTCAAGGAAAAAAAATTAATTTTGGGATAGTCAAAAACTATCGCTTTTCTAAATAATGTTGGTAACGGCCAAAAAAGAGTAATGTGAAAACATGAGGTTTTTCTCTATGATTGATAGCACGTGACTTTAAAAAATAAAGTTCTTGCATGAAAATTTGAAATTTGAGATAGAGATTTAAATTTTTTTTTAATAAAAATTTGTTTGTCTTTCGAAGCATTCTAAAACAAGAGATTCGTCTTACTCCTTATATCGAATTTTATGATTAAAAATAATATACGTATAATAACGTATATAATAATATACGTTAAAATACGTTCTTTTTATGTTTCTTAGGGAGCAAAAAAATGAAAACAAAAACATTTATGCGGAAGTCACCTTATTAATAATATTTTATGCTAGAAAGTCGGTTGTGATGAAAAATTGATTGCTTCAGACAGATTAAAAGTTTATGAATTTTTTTTAAATATGAAAAATATTTTATTTCTAACCAGAATATCCTATAAAGCTTATCTGTGGCATTAAAGACAAAAAACTTTATATTCAGTTTCAAATCTCAGAGATAAAGTGAAAATTGATATGCTTAAAAATAGCTTCCTGATTCCGTCGACTTCATTAAAAAGTCGTTTACAACACGGTTCAAAGTACTGATAAAAAAGATGGCAGCATAAAAGAACTTTTCATTTATTATCTTCGAATTTCCTCTCTGAACTTCCTGAAATTATGTCGGCTTATTGTGTGAGAGAATAAAGCCTCAAGCAGTATTGTGTTTTGAAACACACCATTATTTTTAGCTTTATTATAAGTTATTGTTGTCAGTTATTTTAAGAAAACAAATTTTATTGTCTTTATTAACGAATAATGTGGACGTTAATAATAAATAATCCATCCTGTTTGAAGCTTTATTCTATTTTATACCAGGAAAACAAAAACAAATGTAGCTTAAAGAGTATAACGTTGACATCAGAGAATAGGGATAATACCAAAGAATTGTTTTTAACCTAGAAAAAATTCTGTAAGTTATTTACGTATACTGCGCGGAAATTTTCCTTAGATTAACCGACAAAATGGGTAAAGAGCGTGGAAAATTTTGTTAATATTAGTAACAAAAGAAACCTTTTTATTGATAAATTTCATCGAAAGCCTCATGATAAAATTTAAGATTAAGAGGTTTCACACAGCTACTGTTACATTATTGAAAAACAGTAAATATAGGATATGCTTAAGGTTTCGAATGGAAAATGTTAAAGAATAGTTATATAGGATATTTTTTATGATTTTGTGTCTCAGATATTGTGTTGTGATTTTCCGGTCTTTGTAGGAGTAACTATATTGATGCGTTCTAATTTATCTTGATAGATTCTTGGATTTAAGACCCGCTACCCATGTCATCCCTTTCTGATGTTAAACTGAATAAATTTTGAAAATGAAATCATCATCATCATCTGTTAAGAAGCTGCGTTGGTTTACTGACCACAAATTCTCAAATATTATTCAATAGAAGCATCGACATTTTCTTTCAGCAAGAAGGATGGATTATAAATTATCTGCTACTCATCTCGTTTAGAAAATGTGAAATATATTCATAAGAAATTTCATTGATGTTCAATTTTATATAATGAGAAAGAGTTTAATCTTTTAAACATCATAAATGGTTTACTCTTCAGAACATTTTATATTGTTGAGTTTTCTGTAGTCAAGATGAACAGGATGGGGATTTAATTACTGATTTGTTCTCTGGCAGTCTCGAGGATTCATAAATAGAAAGACTATTCCATGGTTACATATAAGAGAAGAAAAACTGTTGACCTAGCACAGTAGATTGCACAACGCAAAAATTATATTTTAATTAATTGGTTTTCTATTCCTAACATTTCTAGGAAATTTATTCGAACAATTATGCTTGAAATGTCCCTTGCCATCCAATAAATAAATCTGATATTAACTATATTCGAATCTCAGAACATTTGATCGCAACTCTATAGTCAAATTATTTGACGTGCAATTACGACAACTGAATAATGAAAGATAGGTTTTAAGATATGCTAAAGTCAAACTGGCATTAAATTCAGTTCATGCTCTCTCATAGCATCGTTGTGAAACTCATAAAAAATTAATGACATAATCATATTGGTATATATTAATTCCAGAACAATTTCAAATTGAGAAGCTGATTATTAAATTTATATTTCATTAAGAATTATTTTGAGAGATAATTGCAATGCACACAAAGGTTAATTTCAAATTGTAGGTATATTTCCAAAGTACAAACCCTATGTTTCATAACTTTAAGATTTAAAAGGATAAAATAAATCGAAATACTTATCAATAAAATAAATTTTGTCTCATTTTTAAACCATTAAAAAACAGTATGAAGTTACCAATCAAAATTGGAAATAGATTAACATTTCAAATATTTTCCCGGTAGGATGATACTTGTTTTCCCCCTTTTTCAACACTTAGCTCCAATCTTGTTCCAATAAAAAATGATATATAAAAATATTCAACTCAATTGGGCAACCTTAAGGTAACTCTTATCACCATAGGTACAGATTCAATTCCATACAGAGATGTATGAGATTTCCCTCAACAATACCCCTTTTTTAAAGTTATTTTTGGTACAGTTTCATAATTGGTAATAAATTAAAATTAAATATAATCTGCTGTGAATAGACCAAATAAATTATACAAATCCAGGAAAAATTTTAAATTTAAATTTCTTCCAATCATCCCATTTTTAGGTAGTTTTTTGAGGATTGCATTGAGTCATTAAAATGAGCAGCATCTGTTCAGATATGGTTCTTTTCGAAAGATTTAGAGAACCCTGAACAAACATTGGATAATCACATAAATGAAATGAAATATTTGACGATGTCAGCTTTATCATTCTTATTGCCTACCTCCTAAAAACCCTCTACCTTCGCAGAAACAAAAGCAAAATGGTTACTGATAACTATTGGAATCAACTATGATCTTTCTAAGTGGATCTTTCTTATACAAGAATCTACAAGTCTTGCTAGAGGAATGGTAAAAACAATTTTCATGCTGAATATTTATATTTTCTAGATTCATTTACGTGATAGAGAGAAGATATTTTCAAAATAATTATTCATTTTTCTTGCTTGAGAATGAGACTGGTATCTATCAAAGAAAGGAGCTAACGCATATTCCTTATTTCTTGCTCATGTCAATTGATAACTCATTGTGTTAGTGATCTGAAAACCAGAAATGATGCTGTTAAAACGTTAGGAACTTTCTCTGATACTTGTTTATGATACAGTTTGTAACTATAATTCATCTTTGAAAAGTTTCATACTTGATAAAGACACTCCAATCATGTCTAAGATATAGGGTTAAAGGCAAAGAACAGGAAAGAGAAAAATAATAACTTGAGATACATTCTGCACAAACATTATTTTTTGAATCTGCAAGCAACGAATTTCTTAATTCTGTTATAAAAAAATTTTCTTGGGGAAATTTTTTTATCTGGGCAGATTTTCTCGACAAAGACACTTCAACATGATGAGATGATTCGGCTACAAAACTAGAATCGAAAAATTTGGTAAGACAGTTGTAACAAATGTTCCTGCTGAAAGAGGTGTCAAACTGTTTCAGGAATACAGTAATATTCTCTCAAAAGATGAAAATATGATACATTTGCTTTACTAATTTCTTTTGTTTACCGAACATTCTTTCCAGATAACTCAACCTTAAAAAAATGTTCAACTGCTACCAAATCATTCCTTAGAAAATAAATGATGTTCAGTGTTCGTTCTCTAACCTCGAGTTTTGCTACTTTAGAAATTAATGCTCTAAATACATAAATAAAAAGTTTTTCTAGTAGATATTGATGCATTATTAAAAAATCACACTACCCATACATTTTTTCATTCATTTCGATAACTATTGCAACTTGAACACATTTTTGGATCACCTATTAGTGGAGCGATACGAAAGACATTTTGCACAATCCATTTTTCAATTAGGAAAATATTTGGGAGAATGGCAACAATATTTTAATTTTTGAAAATTAATATATATCTAATAAACATGCAAATCATCTCCACGGAACAACACGAAATCTGAGAAGGAAACCATTTGGAATGCCCATAAGAAACGTGTAAACAGTTAGTTGGGGACATCATTCAATATTTTGAACATTTGCAAAATTCACGCGAATCAGTTTCGAGGCAGAAAGTTAGGCAGACTTTTTTATTCGACCAAAATTCAACTGTAGCCTTATTCAAATTTAATTTATGTAAACCATTGATTAGAATTTCTTGTTCTTACCTTATGCAAAACAAAAAGATCGTACGTGCAGCAAAGTCCTACAACTGTAATTCCTTGCTCCTTAGAGAATGTCGCCAAGGCTGCCAACACAAGTGAGCAACCAAACCAGAACCAATCTAAAGAGTTAAATTAATCTAAAATAATTTTTAAAGGAAAATCAAAAGACATATGTTTCTTTCTAATAGATTTCTTAAATTTCTTTAAAGACATACATATTTATTTCATTTTAGAGTTAACAAATTTATTGTAAAATGGAATGAAAATTTTCATGATAATGCTAAAATATTTGCACAATCATAAGTGTAATTTTGGTTCACATAATTTTGACTTTTAATTAATTAACCATTAATTAATAGTAAAATGTTTTGTTATAAAGTTTGATTAATTCCAATACTATATTTTAATAAAGATCCCATTATGACTATCACTTTGCATAACTGTAAATGTTTATTTTAAACCTACTCATGAAGCCAAATTTTATTCTAAAACTAGTTCACAAATATATTGATTACACTAGTTTCGAATTAATTGCTTATATAATGTAATTTCACGATAATGTCAATGTGAAATCGTCAAAGATTAGAGCCGTATTATTTTAACTGTCATAAATATATTATGATCATTGTGCGCATGATAGCATTGACCACGAAGCTCCACCTATCTTCCATCCTTGTATTAACATGAAAAAATATGTTAACTAAAATTTCTAACCATTGGAATTTTCAGAATTCTTCGCCAAAAGAATAATTCAAATGATTGGTCAAACCTTCCTTATGATTGCATTTTAAAAACAATTTCTTTCTGGATCCTTGTATAATCTAATATTCCTTTTACTTAAGGCATCTGTGCCTTGCTTATTTTTTAAATGTATTGAGTTGTAAAAAGGTTATAAAAATAGTATTAACATGCTCATTAGCCATATTTTTTTTAATGGATCTGTACTTTTATTTGCTTTTTTTAGTTGTGTAGTTAATTGCTGAAATGGCTTATAAACCGTAATTTCAGAAAACAATATTATCTTTACTCACCTGTAGAAGTTCTTTTGGATGCTGCCGAATTGTAACTCAAAAATGTCAGCAGATAGAAAAATGAAGATAAAATTTCCGCTCGTCCAACGACTCCAGTCACCTAATGGAAGAAACATATCACCCTTCATCACATATTACTATTTTTGTCATTATTTAGGATGAACCATTCTAGCCATGCTACAATAACTAATTTTAAAATCTTTAAAGATATTCATAAAGTTTTATCTGGAAAAATATTCTAAATAACAAACAATTATGCTAGGTGCCGAATCAGTCGTTAAATATATTTTTGAAAAGATAATTTTCCTATTTTTTATATTTTTATACAGTTTTTTAGTCCTTTTCATCACATATATATGTGTGTGTGTGTGTGTGTTTGTGTGTGTGTGTGTGTGTGTGTGTGTGTGTGTGTGTGTGTGTGTGTGTGTGTGTGTGTGTGTGTGTGTGGGTGTGTGTGTGTGTGTGTGTGTGTGTGTGTGTGTGTGTGTGTGTGTGTGTGTGTGTGTGTGTGTGTGTGTGTGTGTGTGTGTGTGTGTGTGTGTGTGTGTGTGTGTGCTAAACAAAGAAACGTTAATTTGTGACTAAAATGAGTTAATAAAACTATAAGCATCAACATTTAAACTATCTCAAGAAAGATTCTTCAATCAACACTCGATATTTTACCAGCTTTAGATTGACTTTAATTAATGAAATTCAAAACTTTTTCACGTAATTTCGTTTGAAGGAGATATTTTCTTGTCTAGAACGTTAGTGTGCTAAAATGTTTTTCCAACTATTACTGCTAAGACAAAAGGATTGTATAAAGTTTTAGCTTTTTGAATTTTTCTCAACTTTACATTCATTGACACAAATAATATAAAATATAATATTTATACCAAATTTAAAGTATTTTTTACTGGAATAATTTCTAATTCTAAGGCGTGCAAAGTATTTTATGACATCTTAAATATGAAATTTTTACTATCTTTATTATTTCATGATGATTTTAAAGGAATCTTGTTTTCTAAGATAGATTTTTCCATATAGAGAAGAGTGGCCTAATTTAGTCTGTATCTTGAATTTGATTAATATCGAAACTGCAAATAAGGGCTCAAAAACAGAAGCATCTTGCTTTGCAATGATATAAATGATTTATTGTCTCATTTATAAAATGCGTCAAATGGTGAGAACATCTGTTTAAATTGTTATGTCATTAATTTGCAATCAAACAAAAAAACTGATTGTCCTTAGGCTTTTGAAAAAGGCTTTAGGCTGTTCTGTTTAAAAATAGGTATTGAAAGTATAAATATGATTCTGTTTTCTTTTAAAATCTTAGTTAAACTAATGACGTACTGAACTAAGTGTTACACTTGGATTCGTACATTGTGTTCGTGTAAATTAAAGAATTAAAAGATATTTTTGCTTTAATAAAAATTTGAGAAAAATCAAGACACTTTTAGTTTAATAGAGCTTTCAGAAAAATCAAAAGACACTCTTGCTTTAATAGAGCTTATAGATATTCGAAATCGAATCTGGGATGTTAATTTACTTCATTTAACAAATGATATTATTTTTATGATGCTTTTCCCTGCTTTAAATTTATTTATTTATTTACATAAGGAAATATAATACAAATAATTGTGAAATTTTGTCTAATTAGAATTATTTCTTTGGCGCTTCAAATTTTAGGCTGTTAAAATTTGGTACTTTTCTTAAAATTAATAAATATATTTTTAAGAAATATTTAGAGTTCTGTGACATTACTCATCATTAGATATTTTAGTTGATGTAGTGTAGTAAGAAAGATTTTTCTTTTTTTAATTTTATTTCGACTTTGAAGAATTTTTTTTCTTACTATTTTAGAAGAAAAGGTCCACTTCTTTCTGCATTCATCTCTTTCAAAAGCACAACTTTTTTTCCGAATCTTAGAAGTTAATATCACATTTCGAATTTCAAAAATAGATGCAAAATATGTCAAAAGTTTTATTTTTTCTCGCATTTTCAAAAGGTAGAATCAACAACAAAATGAGAAACCGGCTCACCTCTATTTCGCGAATTTTAATATTCTTTGCTTATGATAGTTCTCATCAAAACTATGTATTTTTTTTATCTGCTTTGTAAATGCAAAGAATAGAAGGAAAATTTTTGATATACTTTCTTATTCATTTTAATATTCTTTTAGGCACATTTTTATTGAATGTCGATTTATTTTACTTTTATTCAATGTATTTTATGAAAGGACATAAATAGATTTATATCTACCATTTTTATTTGGTCCATGTGGAAAATGACCATAACAAAAGCTATTTTATTGGATTCTTTTTTTTTCATAGAGAAATATTTCAGTCCTTTTCATTTCTTAAGTATCATTTTCAACTCAGAATCTAAAGTTTGGAATGTATCAATGAAGTATATTTTTCAAGAATTGAACCTAGATTTATGCTTGCGTTTATTTGCAGTTCTTTGAAATAAAATGAAAATAATAAATTTTTTTTCAACTATGAGAAATCTCAGAACTGCAGACCTCTAGAGAGTGACTAAATCCTCTTTGATATAAAAGTAAAAAACTTCATCTTACTTATTTTTATTGACTTTTTTATTAAAAAAATATTTTCTGAAGAAAATTTAAAATAAAAAGAACTTGTTTACAGCGTTTGTGTTCCCGCATTTTAAATATCGTAACATAGCTTTTTTTTGTTTTTGTTTATCGTTTTAAAGATACATCAATGTAGTTTTTTACCGTCATTTAAAGATAAGAAAAAAAGAAATGCCAAGTTTATTTGCAGATATAACGATCAAAGAACTTAGTTTTTTTAAACATAATCAGTCTTACGCATCTTGCACTATTAAGAATTTTTTTCTTTGTCAGTATTAATTATAATTCAAGCAAATAATTTTAAGAGACATTTTACGTGGAAAAATAATTTTGTCCACCTAAGTAAAATTGATATTTTTTCTATTCCCACTTTGGTTAAGGGTTCTTTAAATATTAAGAGACCTCATATAAATATGGAAAGGGTTGTAAACAAATTTCTTTTCCCTGTATAAAAAATTCATTTCATATAAAACTTTAATCCCTTGGCTATTTTTCAGAAAAATGTGAAATTTGCTTCCTATTGATATCTTTTGAGATTAATTAAAGGAAGTTTGGAATAACAGTTCTTTAACCAACAGTAAAAGAGAATGATAAGTATGTAGAATTCAAGTCCATTCTTAATTAGAATTTTTATCTTTTGAAGGTTAATCGTTTTTATTTATTCGAAACATAGTGTAAACACTATTGCTTGAATTTTCTTTAAGGTGTAAGCATCTTCAAGACTTTTTAAATGACTACATTTTCCAGAAATAAATTCAAGTGTTTTTTTTATTTTTTTATTTAATATTTTGCTTTATAAAATTTTCTTCTGGCATTTATCCTTTAAAAGAAACAAAAATTTTATGTTTTGAATATCGATAATTCTCCCCCTTTTAGAACAAATAATATTTTTTATAAAAATTTATACAGTAATTAATATCACGTTAAATCGTAGTTATATTTGATTAAAATTATTTATTTTCAGTCTTATTTAGTACACACAGTGCTAGTTTTGAAGATATCGGTGGAAAGTTTATGAAAATGATTTTTTAATGAAAGAAATCGCTACATTAACTTTTCTTGAGGTAGTTTTTTTAAAATAAAATATCATGAGTATCATTTTCTTGAAAGTTTAGTTCTTAGTTTTAAAAACACTACGGATAATTTGATATCAATTTCAGAATGGACGTATAAGATCAACTAATTCTATAACGCATTTTATATCAGATATAAATAATTTTTAATATACATAAAAAATTAAAGGAAGTCTAGGAACCAAAGCATTAACTGAAAATTTATATTGAATCAGCGTTATTATAAACTCTTTTATTTATTCAGACTTGTTTTAAATTTTTCAAAGATGATATTTTGTTGACGTTTTTTCATTCCCTTTCCTAAAGCGCTATCGATTTTTAAATTATTATTAATATTTATTTAATTTGTGTTTTCTCAACTACAGTACCGTAATGAAGTAAGCAATAAAGTAATAATTTTTTTCCATGTAGGCAGTGCCATGTGGTAATGAGCATAAGAAAAATTAACCTAAGATTTCCGAATTTTTAAAATAATGCATTATAAATTAAAGACTTAAATGATGAAATTATTTAATTTTATGAAATATCCTCTTAGTATACAAATCAGATATGTTCATATTTGGATTTTTTTTCTTTTTAAAATATCATTACGAACTATTTCCTAATAAGTTAAATCTTTACAGTCTTTTATTTCATTTTATGTTATTGTTTAGCAATTATGTTTAAGGTGCAAGAAAACTTACTGCTTCTGTGTGCAAAGGATGGACGGCAAAGAGAAGTGAAGCCACAAATGCTGTTCCCTCTGATACGAAAAGTGTGCAGGTTCTAAAGGGGATGTCAGAAAAAAAAAGAAATATTAACAATGGATATTTATCTTCAACTTCTGAAAGAAGATATCAAAAATTACTTCTCAATTAGTTATGTATCCAGTTATTTTAATTGTCTTAAAGTTTGCATCTGAAAAAGATACTCAGTCTAAAAGTATAACCATCGTATGAATACATACGATATTGAAATAATTCTAAGATTTTAAACTTTTTTTAAATTTTAGAATGATTTATACACGGATGTCAGTCCTAAGAGTTAACTATGAGCAATTTTTTGATTTTTCTACAACGGCGAGAACGTACTTCCGCTTTTTTTCTGCTAATAAGACATGGTGTGTGTTAGCCATTTAAAGGTGTGACACTCTAACCTGCAACTGCCAAACATGTCACATATATAGTTAGAAGATAGTAGTAGGAATGTATATCTTGGAATTATTGTTTTGAAGTGTTCATTTTATTTTTAACACATTAAAAAAGAAGCAACATTTTTACGTTTACTAGCTATAACTTCTGAAAATATAACAAGACAAAAATGGTTTCTAAATGCTCTTCGAATTTAAGAAAATGTTTATCATTTCAATGATACCTAATTCTGGGAGCGGATTTTTTCTATTCTTAAACGATTATAAATATATTTTTAAAATATTTTACAACAATAGATATCATCTTTGAATTGAAACTAGAATTATTTTCATTACTAGCTTTAATATCTTATCCTAGATTCTTTTCCATTATTTTCAACCTTTTGATGAAAATTCAGTTTATTTTTCAATTTAAGTAGGTTTCAACGTAGGGCAGGATTTTAAATTTTAAAAAATTGAAATATTGAACTCTGAGTTAAAGATTGATTTTACGTTTAGTTTATTTTTAGCTGACGAAAATCATTTAGCTGAAAAGCTTCTTTCATTATTTAGTTTTTGATTCTATAACACTTGTTGATGAACAATTATTCACAATCCGTTAAATACGAATTTTAAGTATATCACTAACCATCAATATTAATTAATAATACTTTGTATTCTTAACTATTTTTAGTTTTGAATAATCTTTAAATATTTTGTACTTTTTTGAGTATTTCAATCTTTTATGTAATAATGTGATCTTCCAATCTAGAGGAACACAACTAAAAACGCAATATATTAATAAAATCCTTCTTCAATACAATTCTACTCACTGACAGGAGTAAGCTTTAATTATTTTATTTTGATTCTGTTAAAAACTGATGAAAAATTCTGTCCTGTTAAAGAATACCTTTGTTGCAATTGGTTTGCTGATTTTAATTATATCACTGCCCATCAATTTTAATTAAAAATAATTTGTTTCTTTATTATTTCCAAGATTGTGCTGTCCAAAAGTATTTCCAGAAATTCTTTACATCTAAAAGAGCGAACGAAATCTCAAAGAATTAAGAATTAACGAAATCTTATTTAAAAACAATCATGCTCCCAAATAGGAGATAGTTAAAAATCAAATTTAATTTTTAGTATTTTGGAGTGCAGCTGTTTTTATAAACCAGTACAGTAAAATTATAATAAGAGGCACGAATCCATGCAGCCATTCAGTCTATAGATGAAAAAAATTCAATATTATTAATTCCATTAAAAAATCACATATTACAAAATTAGTTTTTCGTTTAAATATAATATGTTGAATGATTTGTGCAAAATCAATTTTTCCATAAAACCTTCACACTATTAGATGCAGTTTGAAATATTAAATCCGAAAACCACATGATGGTAATTGGTCTCTGATTCGAATCTGAAGTGCGAATAGAAATTATTTTGTCAATAGAACCACTTAGTTTTCAAATACAATTCCAGAAAAGTAAGGGAAGATCAAAAATTAATAATAATGTATTACGAATGTACAGTAAACATACCTTTTGTACAGTAAACATACAAGAGCATGAAGGATAACATTAGCCAAATGATATCCGAAAGGCTGGAGTCCGTGCAACAAATAATTCAATCTGTAGGTGAAAACACAAACTGGTCTGTAGGACTTGTGACTCTGCTCCTGTAAAAGCAATAAAAGATCGTGGAAAATTTATTTAAAAAAAAAATTCTTTTTAATAGGCATAAATTAATATAAAAAATTGCATCACATAAACTATTTGCCACAAATTCTAAATGCTAAAAAGAAATTGTAAGATTAGCGATTGCATTCAATAAAACTTTCCGAAAACGCAGTAAAATTATATTTTTTAATCTTTGCATAAAATAGATAGAAAGAAACGAATCAATAAAACCAAAGATATAGAAGTTAAATGTTACAATTTTTTAAAAAAAAGTATTTAAAAATGTTGAGTTTTTAATTGAATAGGTGAATAATGTAAAAAAACTAATTCTTTAAAAGTTTATCAAAGAATTTGCTTAAAACTTAACGGATAACTTAATAAATATATATTATAGTTTTGAAGCTGAAAGAAAAGTTGCTTTCTATCTAATCATCAAATATTGGGATTCGACTGATAATTAAAATGGATTTTTCAATTTCTTCTTCGAATTGTGAAGTATTATAATAATTATAGATTATTTTCAAAGTACGGTTGCTTATTCTTTAGTTTGGTAATTATAGAACGTCTTGAGAAATTCTTTTTTTCAAACTTGAAGAAAAAATATGAAAAAAAACTCCAAATTGCAAATTTTGTCCAAAAGAAATTCTATCAAAATTTAGAATTTGAGAAATTTACATTTAATAATATAATTAGACTGTTCAAAAATTAAGAATATTTAACTAAAAATGATATTCAATAACATATAAACTTTTCAACGTTATTGGCATCCTTTATAACTATTAAAAATCTTCAAAGAATGAAGGGGAAAATATAATTAAAATAAATCTTGATATTTTTTTTAATTTTACCGGTTTTTCGAAATTTGTTTAATGAAATTTACTGATAATTAGTGAAATGAATAGACGTATTTGACTTTTACAGTCGAAACTATTCAATGTATTTAATTGGTGACAGCTAGACTATACGTCATGTGCTGTCTAAAACACTAAGATTTGAATATTACAACAAAAAATGAGAAAAATGTGGGAATGACTTTCCAGAACTTTCGGCGTACTATCAACAAAAGAAGAACTACTCCATTAAAAATATGAACTATGACCAAGATTGTGAATGATATAATTGCTCATATTTTTTATCTTCAGAATCCCATAAATGAGTGCTGAGTTAAATTAAAGGAAGAAAAACCAAAAAAATGCATTATGATAGGAAACATTACACAATGATTGCCACGAAAACATGACACAAAATTGTAATTTGAATTAAAAAATTACATGACAAATTTCACCTATCAAAATCTTTGCATTTTTGTTGTATCGCAATGTTATGCTTGTTAAATTATAGACCTCCAAGTGATTCTTTTAGACGGATTTGGTTCAAAATCTAGTGATGATTTAGACTTAAAATACTAAATATCAGTACCAAATTGCAGACTTCTTATGTATGGAGCTTGCTCAAAATTCGCAGAACTCTACAAATTAGGTATAAATCACACATACTGAATTCCAACCAATTACCTCAAAATGTTTTTGAATTATTGTGTTTTCATGCATAAATATAATTTAAAAAAATGTTACAGAGTTCACAAAAGTTTGAAACATAGTGATTCTTTAATACCTCGAATTCGAATATTTTGACGCGTTATAATAGATTCTCTTTGTCTGCAACAAAGTAAACATGAATGATTCAAAATATTCGCAAAGCCTTAAAATCGTTCTAACAAAATTTTGCAAAATACATATCCCTTCACTTTTATGGCATAAAGGAATAGATAAGAAGTAAAAGAACTGATATCGACACAAGTATTTGAAACATTCTCAATACTTTTTATCAGTTTTTAGAATTTTTCTTGTTCAGAATGGAATTTGTCCTCTACTATTGAAATAGAAATACGAACAAATGATTTGTTCTTCGGAAGAATAAAGAATTTCATTTTCCCATTTTGGAAAGGATGAATATAGATGTCAATAAATAACTACTAGCTACTACTAAGAATAAGAAAATGGTTCTTGTATAATTTGACCTTTTGACCTTATTTTATAAGCTATTTTTATATTGAATTATGCGCTTTTAAAAACATGAAAAAAGTTTCCATATTTTTTTCATTAGATTGGTACTTTATAATGATTTTCCAATTATATATATTGAAAAAAATTGCTTTTTGGTACTGTTGAAAAATAACTGAAACTTTTATCACGACCACTTTTAAGAATTTACACAAATATGAAGTGACATAATTATATCGTTTACATATTTAGTTTTATCAGATATTTGTTCATTATAAATATTCAATTGGGCATCCAATATGTAGTCCGAATATTTTAGGCTTTATTTTTAATTCACATATATAGAGCAAACAGCAAAACCTGGGTTTTAGTCAGGCGTATATCAGATTCGCAATTAATTTATTTAAATATTTCAATCCGAAAAGATCGAAAATATGTATAGAAATCGTAAAAGGCTTTTCAATAAGGATAAATTTATTATTATATATAATACAGGGTACAAACATTACATTTTCGTTTTATAGTGTAATAAACATATTTATTATAATACTTTTGCACTTATTTATATATAACGAACAATTATGATATGTATCTACAAGATTAAGTTTTTAATATATAAAAATAAGAATACATAATGATTAACAAAGAAAGAAATGTAAAATATAAATCAACATTACAGTTAAAATTATAATAGATATGTATATTGAAAAATATATTTTTCAATAAAAATAAACAATTTTTATATAAAAATATATTTTTGAAAAATATATTTCAAAAGACAAAATTGTTCCTTTTTGTCTTTTGAAACTTACATTTACTTTTTGAAAAGCGTCTGGGGACATTTCATTAAAATTATTGTTCTTTAATTATAGCTATTTGGCGTCATTTTAATTTCAGAATATCTAAAATTCAACATTTTTCTATTTGTTAAATGCTTGTGTCGGATCATCAAACTCAAATTTCAGATACAATTATTAATTTTTTGATTTAACCTAATAGAACATTCAAAATATTTCACAAAAAATAAAGGCTTTCAAAATAATTGTATAAATTCATTTTATTTATACTTTTCTTGACATTTTTCAACAAATACGTTCCATTTTATTCAATGAAATTAATAATTTGTTTTGAATTCCCACATGATTATGAATTTGTAATTACTGGAGCTCTGTTTTTAATAGCAAATGATCTTCAGACGTCTGCGTGAGCCATTAGCAAATATTAAAGCGAAAGACTATTATTTGAGATGAAAGAAGTATTAGACTGCATTCTCTTCATACTGTTAATCTTTTAAAATAAAATTTAATCTCTTAAAAGGGCCAGAAATTACAGATAAACTTAATGCTTTCTAATAGTCAATTGATAGAGTACCAGTTCCAAATCTTTCAATATGTGTTTTAAATTTGAGAATACAAATGTCCTTTTTATTAATATTTAAAATAATTAATTACAGATGAAGATTTTGTAACATAAGGGGTTGGATATAAATAATGTACTGCTTAAATGTTTATGCGTTTTCCTTTTTTTCTGATATAGAACAAATTAGTGAGTTTAAAAACACAGGTATAGCGTACAAAATATTGCATAAACTCGTAATATATTATACGAAAGATAAATACTAATTTTCTTCATTTATCCTTTTACTTTTCATATATTTGCTTTTTAAAATTATGTAAAAATAATGGTATTTTTAATAGTTAAATACAACAAATATTTAAATAGATTAAAGTAAAAATTATATTCTTAAAACTTTAGAATATTTCAACTTACGTTTGAAACTTGATATATATAATCTTACTTTTAAGTTCCTACGAACAAGTCTTGCCTTATTTAAGAAATAATGATGTTTTAATTTTGACTTTCACATATACGAATAATGTAAATGAATGCATATGTTAAGAATTATTTATGCTTACCAAGATTATATTTTCATATAAATGCTTCAATTCAGCCAGAAAATTATTAGTAAAATAAAGTCAAATAATTTTCGATTTCAAATTAAACTTCAACTAATATGCCAGATGAGTTAAAGAAAGTTTTTGAATAGCTCCATGAATAGGACAGTATGGGACGTCTGTTATAGTTCTAATCCAATTTCTATCAAAAATGTGTATCAAAAAAGTATCAATCCAAATCTATTAAACAATCAAAAGAAGGAAACAATCAAAACTAAGCTACTTCTATGATATAATTAAAATGTTTTGCAAAGAGTTTTCTAATTGGACGAAATGATCTTTAAATAGGGTTAATACCGAATAAAAAAAGAAAGTATTGTAACCATCTTTCCAATTAAATATTTTAACTTGCTTATTCGAGTCAGAAAAACACATTTTTGAAAATAGGTTTACAACTATCTTCTCATAAAACTAACTCAAAACTGCAGTGGGCATAGCGAATTAAATTTAGTAAGTAAATTTGTCACTGAAATTCGAGTGCTATATATATATATATATTAAAAAAACATTCCTCAACAGAAAGTTATATTCTTTGAAATATATATTCCGTTTTTTGACTGTAGAGCATACAAAACGCGCAATATGCGGAAAAAAAATTTGAATTATCTCGCTTTTAAAATAATTAATAGCAAATTTTGAACATTCTAGAATAATAATAAATTGCACTTTCTATACTATCTAAGAGAATTTTTCGTTCTTGAATGTTCTATATGAGAACATGCTTTTTTAAAAAGGAAAACTTTTCTAAAAATAAGAATTTAAGAATGATGTCTTTAAGAGCTTGGATATATCATTTAAAAGGAAAATATATGTTAGAGCAGTGAATTGTATTTTTACTGCGCATGAAGCATATATGGTTAAGTGTAACAAAAAGGAACAAAAACATAGTGTCGTAACGCATGAAATAATCAGCATTCTTATATCCTATGCTTATGAAGAAATACAATTAATGCTCCAACATAATTAATTATTCAGTTTCCGAAATGCTGTGCATCTCTTAATTAAGAGAATGAAAAAATCCTTAGTGTTTTCAAAGGAGTTGTTTTACATAGTTTCGTTTAAATTAGAGCCTTAAAAATATCGTTGTAATTAATTTTCTTTATAAAAGTTACTCATAATTAAGAAAGTGAGTTTCAAGATAATTTGCAGATGTCACTTGCTGCCTGTTTTCAAGAGTCTTTATGTTTTAAAATTACTTAGTTGTGTTGAGGACAGTTTTGGAAATATGGATTTCAAGTAACTGTAATTAATAACTAGTTTGTTACGGCAGTTTAAATAAAACTATTACTTTGAGAAACCTAGCGTCAGGCAGGAAACAGGTAATTTATTGCTATACTCGTAACAATAAATATATATGTTTTAAAAGCGAAATAATTATATTACTATCAAAATATTACTCCATATTTTTCCTTAGGAATAAAATACATCTTGTACTTCACTATTTAGCCATCGCTTTGAATTTGAAATATTTATTGGTTTAGCTTAGTTACATTAACGTAGTGTTTTAAAGCAACACAAGTTATTTTGGGACGGGCCTCTTAGTTTTGAATCTTGATGGTAAGATGACACCTGAAATTACATTCTGTCTCCAAACTTCTACACCAGATAGCGGGAGGACGTTTGGATCCGGAGGATTCAACATGCAACAGGCCCTTTTACGCAATGGTTTTCTGTGATCAGCTTTTTGAACCAGAAACCCTTCGGTTCTGAACTCGAAATCACCTCGGCCGGAACATTTACTGATATTTCAATCTTTAGAAATGCTAAAGAATACAAATCTATAGTACCTTAACAGCTCCAGTCAATTTTTGCTGATTATCTTAATTGTTACATTTGTAGTGAATACAAATAATTGTAACCTATGAGCTGGTCCTGATCTAGTGCGACGTAACCAGAAACTATTCTCGTGCATCGTAATCTTAATCGTTAAGGAAATCAGAATAAAACCAGATATAAACATCTAATCAATCAATCAACATTCTCTTCTCTTTCTTCTGACGGTCAGCAGGAGGCTAGGCTCAGCTCGTAGGATGTATATAAACTGTTGTGTTTAATACCGGAGAAATAAATTATTTTTATAAGAATGTTTAGTGATTGGAGCCCAAAACATCAACCTTCTATTTCCACACTCAGCATGTTCACTCCAACCATTACACATTTATTAAATAATAGTTTTGAAAATCAAAAATATAGCAAACATAACAGGGCGTACCAAAGAATTAAAGAAACAATGTGTATTACTTACCAAATCAAATGTGGAATTAAAAATAGCTATATATTTAATAATCAAATATTATATTTTATGCATTTCGGATTCCTTATCGAAAATTGTGCGATCTTAAACCGAGCCAAGTGCACAATAAACTACATACTGAGCGGTTTAAAATTTATCCAACAAGAATTTTAGCGAGAAAACGAATTAAAACGACTTGTTAGACTTGGGTGCTAGTTAAAGTATGATATCAAAATATATGAAGAATATGCATCAGTACATGAATCTTGAGATGGCTATTAAGTCAGCTCATTGCAGGAATGTCTATCGCATCTAGTAATATCTAAGAAATATAGGGTATCTTTGAAAGGATGCACAATCCATGCAAACTCTTTCTAACAAATTTAAGTGGAAATAGAAAGAATTTCGAGCCAATATTGTGAAACAATCGTATTTAATTTTATATAACTCAGACGAATGAAATAGTAAATCAGGCGATAGACAAGACTCAAATATGGTAGGGCATGATTATATTTGTAGAGTAATGTGTTACTAGGAATATCAAAAGGTGAAAATTACGCTAACGATTACCTCAATTTTTCTGAGAAATCTATTGTTAGGTATACATAGGCTCGAACGACGTTGAGTATGTCTATCAGGGTGATTTGTTTAATAGATCATCTAGAAAAAATGACTTGATTTTATTCGAAGTTTAAACTCCGAAGGAAGGCATCTCATAATTGAGGATGAGACACTTCCTTCATAGTGGTTGGATTTCGACAACCCGGTGGATACATATCTAACTCCTTCCATCGATGAAGAGTCGTACTTCACACTGGTAGTTTTGTACATTGGCCGGTAATGGCCCTTAGGACTCAATTGCAGTTCCCATCAGTGTTGCTGTAACGGTGGTCCAGTCATTCAATATTTATTTCCAAGTGCCTTCGGGCGGGACGGAGATTCAGTCATGTAAATTTACTCGAGGTCTAATCAATCAGAATATTGAACTATGATTAGAAATGCTTTAATAGTTAAATCCCTACACCTAATCGCGAGATTGGTGAGCATATGAAAAGGTATTACTGTTCGTGGAATTATTTAAGATTGTCTGTCAACAACAACTGAGGGAGAATACTAGTATTTTATTGAACAGGCTACAGATATTTGATAAAATCTCCAAACACAGACAAAATAAATGAACCTCGGATGTTGCATTTTTGCCATGGCTATTGCATGACCTTCAAGCACGGTGCGTCATGACCTTCAAGCACGGTGCGTGCTAATAACGCTTGTTCATCAGATACAGACAAGAACTTTAGGTGCACTGCATGCTTTATCATCGTACATCTATAAGTACATAGGCATAAGAGGAAGCCAGATCCAAGTCTCGAGGAAAAATGGTACAGGATAGTCGCATCGAATACCCCTTTCACGTGGTAAGATTTATTCGGTAGTAAATCATCTTCATAATACCAAGATGTCTTCAAGACTACAAAATAGCTGTTACCAAAATGCCATTTGATAAAATCAATTAAATTATTCATTCAAAAGAGTAGTTTTCAAGAAGGAAATAAAAACAAAGGTCCCATTATTCTTTGTTTTCATTTTATTCTTTATTCTCATTTATTTATTTATTTTTATTTTTATTCCTTCATTTTGTTCTAATCCAACTAGCTATAGAACTTAGTGTTATAGGTACTTGGGCACAAGATGGTGTTTTATACGTTATAAGTTCATAGATGAACAATGAATTCAATCGATAAAAGTTGAGTCTCTAATTATCAATGGTAGACATATAACACGTCTGAAAAGAACTTCATTCATTCTTCAAAGTCGTTTGAAGATATTTGATCGAAGATGAGTTTTCTTTTCAGGAGGAGCTATCATAATTGGTGGACTAAATTGCATCTACATTTTTCGCTGCCATTTCACCTCGCTAATGGCAGCCTTTCCATAAAAGTGCCCATGCACATCTTCTTAGAGGTGCTATATATCTTCCGTTCTTCTTCAATTTCAGACAACGAATATGATAGGTCTTACAGACTCAAGGGCAGTGGAATGATTCAGCTTATAGATTGACACACGATGTTCACGAACTTAAGTCTAAACGAATATGAGTAAAACATTCCCTAAACTCACTTGAAAGCATGTCATGACCTTCCTGCAAAGATTTCTTGTTTTATTCCTCTTTTATTTATGAAATAAAAGGAATTTATAGTATAATCCTACAAAACATGTATACCTTTAGACTTAGCACGTATAAATAATGGACAGATTTTATAAATATTGCAATACAGTCAAATAGAGCATTCATCAAAGAATTTTTCTTACCATAAATTTGTCTAATGAAGTTTGTCTTCTGACCAGTTGAGATGACTTTCTCAATAAATTTCCCTTGGATCCTATGCACCCCTATTTAGGATGACATGTCGATATGCCATATTTATGCACGAATGTTTTCCAAATAGTACCTTCTAGCAGTTCATTTTTGCATGCTTATGTATAATGCACAACATTTTAGCTTATTAATGGTCAGTAATAAGATTTTATATTCTAATGTGGTCACGATTCATTTCTATGATCCCTATTTCTTTTAACAGTTTTTAACTGAAATTTGAAATCAATTTGCAAAAATATAATAACGGTTATTTTCTCAAAGATAAAGCATAAGAAATTTAAAACAGGAATTGAAAAAAACATTCTTTTTTCAAAATGTTGTAATGGAAATTGTTATCCAATACATTATCGTTTTGAATCGAACAGTTCGCAGATCTTTAAGTTTCATAAAATGCCAGTTTTACAGCAGAAGCTTCTAACAAATGTTTGTATAATAAGCATTTAATTAATAAATGGTCGAATGTATTTCCAAACTTTCTTGATAATTTATTAAAATACTTATTAAGGTATCCTACTTCGTTCGAAGGACAATTTTTGAAACATTGGTTTTTAAAAAACTATTTAATACTGTGGTTTTTATATGTAATGTCAATTAAAAAATACCACGAATACTGCAAAATTATTTGAAAATGTAATGTATTTTGAGAAATAGGAAAATTTGTTGTAAATTTTAATGAAATTTAACCAAAACGGTTAACACTCTACTCAAAATTGGGATACAGCAATCCTATTTTTCTTTGTACACAAGTTATAGAATATGAAAATGAATGAAATGAACCAAAACCTAAGAAAAATGTTGAGGTGCAAGGAAGTTATGGGTAAAATTATACGTACACATGCATTTTTTACATAAACTTAATTTTTATAAAAACACCTATAAATGAAAAAGTATCTCATTAACAATAAAACTTTTGATTAATTTGATTGACCATATTATTTAATCCACATGCTAAACTTTTTATCTAAATACCTCGATTAATTTTAGAGATATTATGTTAGTGGAATTATGAAAATTTATGAATCTTTATGAAAAATAAAGTTTTGAGAAAATTAAAGTTAAAAACAAATTTTAGATGAAAATTATGTGATCCTGGTGAGGGCGTCCTTTTCCTAGCAAAGATAAACTGTTTTGGAAAGAGAAAAGTCTGAACTGCAAGAAATAATAATGAAAAGAAATTTCCAATATGGTCGATAACCAGTGTTTATAACATAGTTGGATGCCTTAAACTATTTAAATACGGTCAATAGAATACAGATAACATATATCAACATAAAAGATAATGGATTACATCGAAATCGCGAGTTTCTAAATAAAATACCAGAAAGGAAAAAGAATCTCATCAATTAGGAAATCTAGATTTGCATTTGAAAACTATTCATCCGATCATTGAAAGGAAATTTGTCACTTAAAAGACTTTATTGCACGCTTATATCTCGGTTAAATGCACATTAGCATCCAAATGATTACGCATCGCCTTGAAACGTCCGAACAAGTTGTCATGGGAGCTTCGACAAGATATAATTAAGAACGGTTTTCTGTATCTTCGCTGGAGATCTGCAAATTATTTAGCATTAGCCAACTTTTCAGCGAGTGAAATTCCAATCTGCTTAATTAGCGATCCATCTGCACATGGTTTGCCAGTAATTAAAGCCTTGCCATTAATTGCGCCTCAAGGGAGACGGGCCGCTTTTGAGGAGTGAGGTAGTTAGCGCGAAGGATTGCCCTTAAATTTTCATTTGATCAGAAAGCGCCCGGCATTAGAATTTATTTATTATTCATGGTATTTTAATGGGATTCTATTTATCCTCTCACGAATCAATAGCAGTCTAAAATGATGAATGAATAAATAATAAAATAAGGTTTCGATTTATGTCTGATGGATTTTAAACTGACGTGTTAAAGCAAGCTAGCATAAATTTCTTAGTAAATGCAAGATTAGAGTGAAAAAGGTGGCAGCGGGAAGGAGAGGTACTTAGTCATGGGAGTGTTTAATTTTCCACTAAGAGCTAAGATATATAATTTGTGACATAAAAAATGAGTGGCATCTAGAATTAAGAACTATAAAGTTGGTTTGAACGGTTTATATCCGAACAAATTAATTCCTAATTTAAACGATTACGAAAAGAAAAAATATAATGTGACGCATTTCTTATCCAAAAGCGATTATTTTATAATCCAGACAACCTATTAGACAATTTTGCATCTTTTAGCCTTCCGTTCATTAGTCAAGACGGGTTTAGTTTAGATACCAGAAAACCCCGTTTCATATTAACATTAGGGTTATTTTGCTGTCAAGGTGAGATAGTAAATATGGGTACTTAACTATAAAAATATAAAATAAAAGAATAAAAAGTTATCAAAAAAGCAATAAGTATGCTTGATTTTTTTTAAACCTTTGTCTCCATACTTTGAAAAACACTAGTCCTTTTGTTCATGTTCGTTTAATATAGTATAAATTGGTTTAAATCACAACTTCCAATACCAAAAAATTTATCTCACCTTGTGCTGGATTGTAGATTATTATGTTCTGTGCAGAAAGCAACAGGACTTATATTTTCAAGAACATTTCTTTAATAACCACATTCACGCACTGAACAAACACAAAGACAAGATATTCACGAGCGCAGATTAACAACAGAGTATCACATCTTATTCTAATTACACTTGCAATGCGCAATTCATTATGGGATGGCCTTATGAGGCGTCGTCATCTAGTATCCAAAAGAGAAGATGAGAATAATGTAAATGCTACAAACTCAAGTAATCGGAATTAATCTCACCTCAGTTTTCACATATGCTAACACAATATGATTAATTTTTCTTTTCATATTAAGTGAAAAAGTTTGAATTTTTAACTTATTCCGTTCTACCTATTGGTTCTAAAATTTTATAAATTTGTGATATTAATAAGAAGAGCGTATGATAAATTTTGTTCATGAGTCGTTGCAGTTTTAACTGCCCCTTTCACTGTAAATTACAGAAACAAACAGACAGTCAAGGCAAATCGATTTCCAAACTTGATATATTGCTAACTAGGAACAAAATGTATCAATTTATTGCATCACCTTGAAAGTAATATTTTCAAATTGAAATATACTTTTGCAAAAGGTAAAACATGACTTGAAATTCTTTTGGGGAAACCCCATCAGCATTTATAACAATTTTTTATAGAACTAATAGATGCAAAATGGAAGGAACAAACAGAAAGGGAAAATAAGGAGTTGCACGGCATCATAACAGATGAAGACAGAGCTTATGGAATCCTATTTAATGCGACTTTTTAAAAACATCTAGAAAAATAATGACATTCTACGTACGTGTAGGTGCATTATCATGGTGGAGCCTCCTTTTTTTCCGGAATTTTCCGTATATGAACTTTTTCAACAATGTCTCTGATTATTAAATAAGGATACCGCAACGCACTTATTCTTATCATACAGATTTGTTGATGAATACTTGAAGAGAAGGGTTTTTATTGCTTGATTCATTTATGACCAATATTCTATTTTCTTTATATTTTATTCCAATCAAACACTCTTATTTTTGATAAGTACTTATCAGTAAATGACTTTTCATCAATTCAAATTAAGTTGTCACAAAAATGGCTCTACCCAAAGTAGTTTTATTTTGTCTTCATTACTCAGTTACGTTCGCCGTTTTGGAATTTTTTTTTTGGCGTACTTATGATTATTTTGATGAACATGATATCTAACTTCCATTTAAAATTTTAAAGAAATCAAATAAGTTTACAGATGAGAATATTTAAGAATATACAAATATGGGCAATGAGATAAGTAATAAAATTTTCTTGAGAGTTAAATAATTTTCTATTCAGCATTCGATAAATAAGGAATATTTAAAATGATAATAAACTATATGCACACTTATTATTCTTATTATAAAATTCGGAATTATAAAGTTATATAAGGACCCAATGTAAATTAGAATAAGGAAGTGATAAGAATAATCCAAGAATAGAAACAAAATGATAAATATGATTAATTATGAACATAAATATATTAAATTAATCATTTTTTCTTCTTTTTTGCCACTAGATATGACATACTTGGTATTGGAGGGGCAAAATAGTCACACACTCTGAGGTTAGGAGGCAAGAAAAAGGTCTCAATTTTTCCAGATGAATTTATTTGTTCTACCCATTTATAAATCGTCTATGATAAATTGTGTGTGACTTTTTTGAGCTATTATTTTTTCTAAGATTTGCTGCTAGTTTCCTTTATGTCTACTGAAACTATGACGACTTACAGATTGGTAAGCAAAATATATTTAATATAAAGTGACAAAAGAAGGAAAAAATAAATTTGTTCAATTTTATTTACTGAACATTTTGAAAACACTACAACATTTTTTTTTGTTTTAAAAAATGCAGATTTTTCGCAGCTCAGAAAAATATTTCGATCATACATAAAAATTCTTTATTCTGATACAGTATTCCCAACAGAAAAATAAAAATATCGAGTACAAAAAAAATGTTTTTGAAAAGAACTTTACTTTTTGCAAGTTGTTGAAATATTCTGCCTTGGGGGAACGAACTTAAAGTTGGATCCTAACTGCTCCATTTTCTTTTCCGTTTATACTCGTGCTTGTTACCGTGTACCTTATAGATACTGTATTTTTCATAATCGATTCGAACAACATGTTTCTTTCTGCTTATACTGGAGGAATTTTATTTATATTATTTTGAGTTATAGAATGTCAGAGTTTTCCAGGAACAAATTATTCCCCGAAAGTCGAAGGAGATATTTTCAACGTCTCTATTCTTTTTAAAGTCATCAAAATATAGGTTGCAAGTTGAATAAAATAAAAAAATCTTTACAATCTTGTAGTATTTTTCAACCAACATCTTCTAGAAACGTTTTTTGAAATTTCAATGGAATATGTTCAGAGCTATGTAAATACCAATTCAACAAATTCAGGCTTTATGTGCTGATGGCATAGTGTCACATTTAATTATTTTCTGTTTTTATGAATGAGTTTACAGCTTTGCTGAAGTAATCATTGTAATGGAATATTGAAATACACTATTATTTTAACAGAGAACGTGATTTAATGCATCTCTCTCATATTCTAACCTTAAAATTGTTTTTTGCCATTTTATTGCTCTCCCTTTAAGGCAAATTGTAGCATATGTTAGCTTTTTTATTTTAAATGATACTGTATGAAGTATTTTTAACCATTAAAAATCATTAAAAACATAACATTATGGTTCTTGTTCCCACTTTCAATTCCAAATCATAATAAAAGAAAAAAAATGGATGGAAATATGTCGTCAATATTTTTGGTGATACATGATAAATATATTTCATATAGTTATATTCAACAATGTTTGAAAATTATTGTTGTAATTTCATTTTTCGGTACGAAGGAAAAGATTATGGACATTTTCTATATGAAATAATATTGCTTAAAAGTACATTATATTTTAAATACGATGAATAAATACAATCATTCTTTGCTTTAAATTTATCGTATTCGCCAACGTATTTTTGATGAGAAAAGCTTGTCTTTTCATATAACACACATCGTAATTTTGAGGAAATGTATATTTTCCGCACTTGCAAAATATGAAATGACAATAATTCAAAACTACATTAAACCAAGTAAAAAAATCAAGCGTTTTCTGAAAATTTGTGGTTTAAATATCTCCCAGTCAGTTACATGTAGAAATTTTGAGAAAAGATATTTATTCAGAAAATCGTCGTTATCATCAAGACATAGCTCAGATCTATGAAAACTGGATTAATATAAGGCTCAAATTGATTCAAAATGTAGTATTAATTTAACTACATTGAATAAAATTTAACTATTAAGTGGCTTTTATTATTTTTTTAAATCTTATCTTCTTATTCGTATTAGTTTTTTCCCTGTATCATAAAAAAATGCATGTAGATAAAACAACATTTTTAAAGAACCAACATTCATTTAAAGAGGTGATTAACTGTATGTTGCATTATTCTCACATTATTTCGATTATTCATTTCCACTTTAACCGAATGGTTTATAAATCTATGAATATGAATCACCCGATACTCACCTTATTCATGGGCGTTCCCCAGAAATCGTTGAAGAGCAGGTTGGACCAAGGACTCGAGGGTCTCAGGTCTCGGTTTTCTCGGATGGCCGATACGTCATCGAAAACGAAACCGCATTCCAGGGCTCCTCGATAACACAGGCACGCCCCTGCACACAACAGGGCGTATCCAAGGGTGCACCCCTGAAAAGACAGTGTCATTCATCATTAGTTTTTACTTCAATATTTCCTGATTAATGACTTACTTAACGAGATCTGAGTTTATAGAGTTTTACCAGCTCCAGGCAATTTATGTTGTTGAAAAGAGTTAACACTGGCGAAGCCCGCGATTTCATAATTCAGTGATTAATGACAGGAGGAAACGGTATAAGGTTGTTTTCGATACAGAGATCGTAATCATAAAATAATAATATTTCATGTTTCGGGACTATGTCGAAGACTGAACAGCGCTTTTGAGGACTCTACGAATCATTTGTTTTCCAAGACAAACTTTTGGGAGATACATTTCTTATTGAGTTTTGATTTAGAGTGAGATATCTTGTTACACCGTACAGATGGGGTAATCACAAATAAGTATTTTTAATGAACATTTTATCATCGACACGCATCGAAAATACAAAACTTTCGATAACCTGATAAATTACCATCCTGATGAACTACCATTCTTTCCGAATATGTCCGCTCATATATATTTACTTCGTATCTCAGTGGTAATTGTTTGCCATGAATATGATAAAGATGCTTAAATTATGTTGGTTTTAATAAATTTATCACATTATATATTGATAAATTGAAGAATTGTTAGAATAAATAAATTGAACTCATCACTTTAAATATTAAATTTCAATATAGAAAACTTAAAATGTTTCGTTTGCTGGAAAATATTCAAAAGGAAAAACAATTTTTTTCACTAAAATTTAAAAAAATAATAATAAATGTAAATTGAAGTACAGTTAAGATCAGCAATTGCAGAAGAATGGAGAACTTACATGCAAAATCTAATTCAAAAAATAGATATTAAATATCGTTCAAAAGTACAATACTTTCCCCTATGTTGGTACAAATTTCTGATAAAATATTTTCCTTTATTTCAATCAGTTAGGACGTCCTTTATGATATGATTAAAATGATAATAAAATCATAAATGTAATTAACATCATCCTTCATCAACAAAGAATGAATATTTATAAACTTCCTCACTCTCAAAGCTTTAGTTTTTAAGTTGACTTCTAACATGATAAAGCTTTTAATCGGTAAATTGTGTTTACTCTCAATGAATTGTGTGATGTGTTACATCATGCGGAACATCGTTCAAAATATTCAAGATAGATCTTTATATGCAAATATATTCACATCTTAGATTATAGCTGCTCTGCCTGAAGATTAATGAAATTTTAAACGATTAAAAATTACTAGGAAAAATCGTTAAAAGTTTGAATGGGATAGAAAAATTCAGCACATAAAATAATTATTTTTAGTGCTCAGTATTTAAATGTGACAAAATTAAGTGTACACTTTTCGTTGATTCTAAGAAGTTTTTCAAATTATTAATAATACGAATTTCTTCGATTCATCCGTTAATTGAATAGCTGGAACTTTATTTAATAAATAAAATAAAATTAGTATTAACAGTATAAACTTAAAATAAAAATAAATAAATTTTAGATCTATAAATATTTTACTTTCCTTACTTATTTCTATTAAACTTGAAGCAGAAATAAGCATGTATATTTTATCTTAACTTTAATTTTATGAATTTGTAAACGGTTTAGAACCGATGATGAAATGCATTACATAAACGCAGACGATAATATAAATAAGGTTTTTTGCATCCTATTTTTACATAAATTCATAAAAAGTCTTACATAAATTCATAAAATGCCTTACATAAATTCATAAAAACTTGAATAAACGTAGACCATGAAATAAATAATGCTATTTTGCCTTCTATTATTATATAAATCGATACATTTAAACTTGAAAATGCAGATGATAAAATAAATAAGGATTCTTTGCATGCTATTTTTGTATTATTTCCTAAATTTAAACTAGATAAATGCAGACAATAAAATAAATATTGCTTTTAAGTATGTTATTTTTATATTAATTCATGAATTTAACTACTTTACAAACGGATTTACTTTTCCTATTTAAATGACAAATTTAATAGCTCCCTAATTGGAATATTTACTGTTTTTTTAATTCCTTTAATAATAATACTTTTCACTTTTTTCATTTTAAACTATTTAATACTTTTAACCTAATTGTAGATTAAAAATTCAATAATTCGATGCCTCGTCTCAGACACATCATTGCATGCGAAATGGTTAATCTTGAAAAACGTAGACGTTAAAATAAATCATTTTGTTTTGATGCCATTTCTTTATATAAATTAATAAATTTAAATTTGATAAACGCAGACTATAAAATGAATAAGGCTTTTTATCAAGTTTTTTTTGTATAAATTCATACATTTAAATTTGATAGATGCAGGTGGTAAAATATAAAATGCTTTTTATCATAATATTTTACTATAAATTCATAAATTTAAATATGATTTAAAAACCTTAGAGAAATAGTTAATAAAAACGCAGATATTGTAGTCAATAAAGCTTTTTTATATAAAATAGTTGTTAAACTGATATTTTTGCTTATAATTATATTATCAAAAAAATCGTTACATTCAGAACGTATGTTATCAACTTATTTAAGATATTAATTAACCAAGTATACATCTTTATCATGCAATAATCTTTCAAGCTGATAGATTTTTTTTGCCTCATTAGAGAAATTTTTTTATTTATATATATATTTTTTAATTTAAGGACGCAAATAATTTTTAAACCAATAAATAATTTCCATGATTTCGAATTATACTGTATTCTAACATTCTGTATATTCCATATTCCTAACATTCCATATACTGTATTCCTAACATTCCTAATTGAAAAGTATACAGAAAACTGTTTTGAATAGTTATTTTTCTATAATTAGCATTCTTCTTACTTAGCATTACTTTTTAGTCGAAATTAAATGTTTTCATTTTATACTGAAATACAAGCTAATTAAAACAACTTTGAAATTCAAAGCAGTTTTACTAACAAAATCTCATTTATTTTCACTGAAATAAACAAAAACGAATACCACCATTATTCAGGATCCACCTTTTTAAAAGAACTTACATAATAAGAAAGTTAACAATAAAGTAAGGATTTTTATTAATCGTCTGAATTTTACAATTCCATTGCAGGGATTAATTAGAAGCAATCCGTTATTCTACGAACACATTTTAATGGGACATTGTTCCATTTAATCCGGCAAAGCAAACCACTCAAAGAACACTTCTCTTATCTCCCAGAAAGAAAATGGCAAAATCTCGTTTTCCCAGGCATTCCGAATGGAGATTTAATTTTTTTTCTTCTTTCCCTTTCTCTATCGTCTGTTTTGATCTTTTTGTTCCATCCACCCTTGTTTGGTTCTTGTCGAGTGGAAACGGTCGCATTCCAATTTTACGGATCGTTTCCCGCCTTTTTCCTATTTCCACGAATAGGGATCTCCAGTATTAAACGGTGGCCCACGGATTCGTCAGGGCAGGGAGAGATCTATTTGCATCCAAGAAGATCTATTCCAGAAGGCATTCGAACAAAAAAAGAATGTTCTGGAGTCAGAGAGTCCACGCAGAGAAAAGGTCTTCGGACATTCTTCAGTATTTTCGAAGGAAAAATGAGAAAAATGCCATCCTTTACCTTTTCCAACCGTTTCCGTGAGATTGTTGTTTGATGAATTGAAATGGAACGGTTTTTCATACTAGCTCGAATCGATTCGGGAACTCTTTTTATTTGCATACAAAGCTCTTTTGCTAGGAATATTCGATGCGCATTTCATTTGATCAGGACAGAATGTATTTAGTTTATTTATTTTGAAGAAATTGAGATAGCGGGAACATAAGTAAATTAGAAATCAAGCGTTTAAGTCGGCTTTCAATTAAATATATATTTTCTATTAAAAATGCATTGCTGTTTCTAACTAAAATACCTAAATGTTAGTAATCAATATAAATAGATATTTTTAATTGATTGGGAAAATCTAATCAAAGTATCAATTATTTTTTCACTCACTTTTCAAAGTATTTTTTCACTCTCATGCATTAAAGTATGGTGAAAGATCAAATGCTTAAGACATAGGCTGTCCATGACTCACCTGTGATTTACGACTACTATTCAATAAGTTTGCATCCATTATTTAGTTATATTATATTTTCTTTACTGTAAATAACATTGCAAAGAAAGTGTCAACCTATTCAATCAAAGCCTCAAATTATGGAAGTGAACTTATTAATAGTAATAATTATGATTTCTTATATTGCTTAAAATTTTTTACATTATCGATAGGAACTCATCGTTTGAATCTTAAAAATAAAAAAGGGGGAAATTCATTAAAAAAATATTAATCAAAAACTATATTTCAAAGAATGAGAATCATAATATGCAGGATATACACTGAAGTGACAAAAGTCATGGGATAGCAATATGCAAATATACAGATGGTAGTAGTATCGCAGCGAAAAAGTATAAATGCGCAGTTCGTTTTCCAGAGCTTTCATTTGTGTTCAAGTTATTCATGTGAACAGGTGTTTTGTGATTTATGGCGGCACGACGAGAATTAACAGACTTTGAACGTGGAATGTTATTTGGAGCTAGATGTATGGGTCATTCCATTGCGGATATCGTTAGTGAATTCAACATTCCGAGATCCACAGTATCAAGAGTGTGCCGAGAGTATGAAATTTCAGGCATCCCATCCCATAATGGACAACGCAGTGGGCGACCACCTGCACTTAACGACCGAGACCGCCGACGTCTGTGTAGAATGGTGAATGTTAATAGACACGCAACACTTCGTCAAATAACTGCAGGAATCAATGTGGGACGTACGAGAGACGTGTCCGATAGGACTGTGCGGCGAAATTTGTCTTCCTTGGGCTATGACAGCAGAAGAACGACTCGAGTGCCTTTACTGACAGCACGACATCGCCTGCAGCGACTCTCCTGGGCTCGTGAGCATATCGACTGGTCCCTAGACCAGTGGAAATCCGTGGCGTGGTCAGATGAGTCACGATTTCAGTTGTTACGAGCTGACGGTAGAGTTCGAGTGTGGCGCAGACCCCACGAAGCCATGGACCCAAACTGTCAGCAAGGCACTGTTCAAGCTGGTGGTGGCTGCATAATGGTGTGGGATGTTTTTACATGGCATGGCCTCGGTCCTCTGGTGCAACTGAATCGATCATTGACTGGAAATGGTTATGTTCAGCTGCTTGCAGATCATTTGCAGCCATTCATGGACTTCACGTACCCACACAACGATGCGATTTTTATGGATGACAATGCGCCATGTCACCGGGCCAGAACTGTTCGCGATTGGTTTGAAAAACATTCCGGACAATTACAGCGCATGATCTGGCCACCTAGATCGCCCGACATGAATCCCATTGACATTTATGGGACATCATCGAAAGGTCCATTCGTGCCCAAACTCCTGCACCATCCACACTTTCACAATTATGGACGTCTATTCAGACAGCTTGGCTCAATATTTCTGCAGAGGACTTCCAGCGACTTGTGGACTCCATGACACGTCGAGTTGTTGCTCTTCGCCGGGCAAAAGGAGGACCGACACGATATTAACAGTCATCCCATGACTTTTGTCACTTCAGTGTATATACATATTTTGGCAGATGCGGGGACCAAGAAAATAGATTTTCTGAATTTTATCTTTGATTTATTACCTTCCGAGTGGCATACTTTTCATGTATGGAATAATGGATGCGTCTGTCTACGTTGCAACACAGGGTCAAAAGAGACACATTTTTCTCTTCAATTACTTTAATATAAAATTTTGATAAGGATTTCTTAGCCACATATCAATTTAAAAATTTTAGGAATCTTTAAAAGACTATTGTAAGGAATAGGAATTTTTATCCTTTCGCTCAGAATGTGAGAACATGCTCAATTCAGCAGTTTTATAGAGTGTAAAATGAATGTGTGTAGAATATATTAAATAAAAAAGTAAGAATTGCATCAGAAAAAAAGACAATATTTTAGAATGAATTTAACCTGGACTAATTTTATACAAAAACTTTGATATTAACTGTAATCGAAAATTAGTTCAGTGATGATTATGAATTATATATAGCCAGTAATTATATATAGTCGTTGAGGCAATATTTATAACTTTTTATTATAATTAGACGATGTTTAATCTTTAAATTTATTTAGAATTTTCATTTACTATATGAAATCATACAGCACTGAATGGCAATCATAAAATTAAACAGCACAATCAATTTAAAAATTATCTTGATGACGGCGATAATTTGAATTTATAAATTTTTCAGAATAGCTTAATTAGAAATTTGTCTGAAACTACAATCTTTTTTTTTTCTTTTGAAATCTGAAATTTGTTTGAAGTCAGAAAAAACTACATTCAGAAATTTCTCTGAAACTACAATCTTTTTCCTCTTTATAATATTATATGCAGAGTACATATACTCTGAATTAATGAACCAAACTTTAAAGGAAGGTAATATAATGAAGCATTTGTTATATCATGGAGTCAGAAATAAAGAGTATCGGTTGAACAAGTAGGCGAAAATTAAGAACAAACAAAGCTGAAAAATATAATGTCTGTAAGACTCCAACTGAACCTGAAGACAACATAATTATGAAAATATCAGTTGCTGCTACAACACCTGGTATCATCAAAACAATATGCCAATCACTCACTGATACCGATCAGATCAGAGACAGGTGGTGGCACATTTGTTCCCTTATTTTAATATTATGTAAATAAAGAACGTGTTTTTCTTCCCCTCAGCGTGCATTTTTTTCCTTCAAAACTTATTATATTTGCCCTCGCATTACTGTACAATTTAAAAATTACTTCGCAATATGTATTTCACCTACTCTTAAAGTTTGGCAATGATACCTTGTATACATGAGAAGTTTGGGAAAAGATGAGCAGCATTGTATTTTAATTATATTCATTCATTCTATATTATGTAGAAGTTTGTATCGAGTATTAATATTACATCGAATAACAGCATATTGTTCATCAAATTTATTCTTATTAGTGCCATTTTCAATTACATGGTATGTCGAGAAATGTTTTCTATTTATCAGTTGCTTATCCTTTTACTTCCGTTAATGATAATTCTTGACGTTAATCATATTTTGACAGTACGTTCTCCTAAATGTGATATATGAGTCTGCAATACTTAACAATTAGTGTTACATAGTCAAGATAATAATGTCATGACATAGCATTTTGTAATTATCTTAACTAACTATAAAGGTTTATTATTATTATCATTAACAAATGAATTTTTTATTTCCTGGTTTTAATTTATTATCATTATCAATTCCTGATATGAAACTCAATATCTAGAAAAAAATTTAAATACAAATTTAAATTAATTAAACAAATATTATTTTAATAACTTTTTTCTGGCCTTTTAAACAAATATACGATGTGGCAGGGTTTGTGTTATCGTTCCTTTCTTTATAGTATTGGATGTTGTGTAGCTGAGATTTTTAGAGCTGTGCATTTTTGGTTAGCACTGTTTTGTGATTAGAGATCCCTCGTTTCAGCCAGAATTTCATTGTAGCATCGAAAATTCAAGAAAAATTCTATATTCATCATCGTCTTTTGCTTCAGAAAAAATTAGCCAAAAAGGTTTTTATATGAAAACAGAAGCCTACCTGGTAATCTAAGTAAGGAAAGAACTAAAAAAATATGAAAAAAAGTAAAATATCAATGTTGCAAACGCGCAGGATTAGAGTAGCGATGGGTTAAATATTATGTACTTATTGTCTGTTAAAACTTTAAAATATAAGCACAAATGGACATTTTTTGCAAGATTTTTTCTCATATTGTGTCATTAAAGACTATAATTTATACATCAATTTTTTTTTCTTTCTTAAGGAAAGAACTCCAAAAATATTTTAAAAATTAAAATATCAATGTAGCAAAAGTACAGGATTAGAATTGGAGTTAGAAAGTTAATAAAATTCTATAAATATTTCAGATACAAAATATTTTTAAGTAAATAGATGATTTAAGTAAAAAATAAATAGACAGATTAAGCTTCCCAGATCAAAGAAAAATAAACTCCATTTTCATTTTCTAAGAAAATAATCGACTTCTCTTCTCAGTAAGTTTAGTGTGAAGAACTCCCACTAGTTATTTTAAGAATATACAAAATATTAAATAAAGTATTCATCCTTCAATTTTATTTTAACAAATGAAGCTTCTCACTAGTGTAAGACAGAGGCTTTGATCATTTCAAAATTTAAAAATAATAGACTTTTTATTATCGTTTCATATATTTTTGCATATTTCAAGGAAATAGCAAAAGATATTTTAGCAAAGGTTATCTATCGTTATTATTTTATGTTTGAAGGATTATTTCTAATATATTTTTATAAAGCTTTATTTTGCCGATCAAGTGAAATGACTAATGAACCTACTTGGTTAAGTGAGGTTCGATAATTATTAAATTAAATGGAATAATTCATGAAATGATAAAATGTTCTACTAGTTTATGTATGCCTCAATTAAAAAGAGGAAATAAATTTGTGGAATTTTGAATCGCTCTTTCTAGTGCTCAAGACTGAATATACCGGCTGAATATAAAATAACTAAGCAGAAATAATAACTATCATGCTATTCACAGAGAGGAAATAAAATTTTGATTCAGGATCTTTTGAGGTAAGAGATCAAAAATCATATGAAAATCAACAATTAAACTCTAACCGTTGTCCAGTTAAAGTGACAAAATTCTCAAACAGCAATATCGACTTTTCTTTGTTGGAATGTGCTCTCCATAACACAAAAACAATATCTAGCGTTAGAATGGTACCTGTAGTTCAAAAAGCACCAAGATAGACAGACTAAGATAGAGGAAAGCAGTTGTGGTGCACCTACCGGAGGCGAAGTTCATCATATTGCTTTCAACATGGTGTTTCTAACACCATCTAGCGCATACAAAGTGTCATCGTAGTTGAAGTACATAGACAATCTCAGAAAAAAAAAGAAAGTTACCAATAACAGCAGAGACGCAACAGGAAAAAGAATTTACTTTGTTAATTTTCTATTTGACATACTTTAACCACGATGACATTTTACATGCAATAGATGGTGTTAGAACACAAGCACACACTATACCCAAAGGAATCTGATGAACTGCGTTTCTCGCAGGTACCCCACAATTGCTTTCTCTTCTTTTGGTCTGTCTACCACTGACGATTTTCGAGTTACAGATACTGTTCCAACGATAATTATTATTTCTTCTATGGATAACACATTCTAACGAAAAAATTGAATTGTCATTTGAAAAAGTTTGAAATTATCTTGTCTCTGTAACAGTTACCAGTTAGAGTTGAAATGTTGTTTTTCATATGATTCTTGAGCTCATACCTTAAAATATCTTGAACCAAAATTCTATTCCGTTCCTATGAAAGGTATAATAGCTTCGGTTTCATATATTGGGACAGTTGTTATTATTATCACCCGGTACATCATTTATAAATCTAGTTAAATTCCCTATTATTTAAATGTCTCCTTTATGATATTAAAACAGGGAAATTCTTCTGATGTTCTGTGGAAATTAAGAGTTTTTTTTAAGAGAATTCATTTTGAAAATAGAACTTTTCCTTGATTTTAAATTTATTGAACAAATTAAAAATAATGTTTAACAATCTTATATGAGCAGTTGTTGGCCCTTCAAATTAATACCATTAATTTAGAAATATCAACCAATTTTGATGAATTACAATTCATCGTAACAAAAAGAATTAATTTTATAACTAAACAAATAAAATTGAATCACACGATATGTCGACTATTCTTACAAAATAGAGAATTAGCCACGTTATTCTGGATAGGAAATTCTGACAGCTTTATTTTACAATATCTTTCGAAAATGAGAAAGGGTCAGGGGATATTCAACAACTCATATAGGTGTCACAAAAATACGACATAAAATAAAAACTGGTGAAATCCATAGTTAGTTTAGGATAGAAGACGAAGTATTTTCCCCTTGGGAAATCAACAATGAAGCACTATCTTTAAGATTTATCTCGAAAATGGAATGAGGGGGATTTCTCTAGGAGAGCGGGGACAAAGACTTAGTTACAGATGGTATATTTGAAAACATGAACTTTTATGTAAAATTTCTACCAAACCGGTGCATTTTTAGTGTTAGAGAGTGGTTGAGGCTGGTTTTTGATATGGCCAATTTGTTAAATATATAAATAATCAAGAAAATTATGATCCTGTTGAGGAAAATAAAACTTTGATTAAATTACATTGTGTTTTTTAATCTTATCGTTTCCGAACTATTTTCTTCTTACCTGTACAATATGATTAATTATTTTCAATTACCCTTTACAATCAGATTCCTTCCCGACCCCAAGCTAACTATACCAAAAGATTGGAAGTCAAACACATTCACATAAGCTTTGAATTAAATAAAAAAATTGCTCGATTTATTTTTAATTTGACAATTTATTTGTCTTTATAGTAATATTGGTTTATTGTTAAAAAAGTTTTTAAATGAGAGTAAATTAATTTCGTATAAATTTATGATAAAAACTAATTGCCTTAACTAATATATTTATTTGTTTTATTATTTTTTAATCATGGAATAATAATTATCTTACTTTTTGAGATATTGAATTCAAAAGAAAATGTTAATCTCTGCGAAATCATTTTTTTTTTCTAACTTGAAATCAGAAAAGGATATTTATCTTCCAACATTATTTTAAATCAAATAAGAAAAATTAATTCTTGATAGCAATCTCAAACTATCTAAATTGAATTCGAGAGTATCATTTGTCAAATTGAATTTCAATTGAATTGAATCAAAATAAAATTTATTCAGGTGGGTTAATAATTTTTATTTCAATTTCAATATCATATTTTGCCTATTAATTTGAAATTAAATGTTTAAATGAAATGCGATTAAAGGAGAATATCAAAATGGGATTTTTTCATTGTTTTTTTAATAATATTGTTACGAATACTCCCAATCAATGGATGTAAAATTCAAAATTCAAAAGGATCAGTATCAAATAACGACACCTTATTCCACCCAAGAATGCACACAGAACAAAGCAAAACACAGACAACGTGGTCACAAGGGTAGCTCTTGCAGCATACAGCAAAACACAAAAGGAAAATCGCGTTTGTTGTTCTTTCCTGTTAACGAAGATTTATCCCCAGTGGTTCTCTGTTTTGCGCCACATATAATGTTGTTTTCTCTGAATATATATATATATATATATATATATGTTGTTGTTGTCGTGTCCATGTATTTCACGTAAAGGGGATGCAGTAGCTTCTGAGGGTAAATACCCCTGAGCACCCAGAGGGCAGAAGTCCGACTTCTAGCTCACACGCACGACACAACCCTTTTTAGGGGGTGGTTGAATTCATTCATACACTCATTCATCCATCAGCAAGTCGGAATTTAGATCCAAATCAGAGACCGACTCATCCCTAATTCAGTACCCCCAGAGGTATCGTTTTGTTATGGGAGCTTAGAGGACTTTGCAGTCTCGACATATTTAACGTGCCCGAAATGCCATTAGCCAACACGGCGGTCTTTGGCCAAGACGAGGACAGAATCCGCGACCTTTCGGTTACGAGACTGACGCTCTACCAACCAGGCTACCACGGCCTTACATATTATATATATATATATATATATATATATATATATATATATATATATATATATATATATAAGCACAAATTATAACTAGCAAAATAAAAACTCAAACATTTACAAAGCATTTGAAACACTTAAAAGTTTTAAAATGTAAGAGAACGCTTGAAACGTGCTACGGCTGCCGTGAAACATTCCGTGCTACGAGCTACAGAAGTTTCTCTTAAAAGAGCGTGCTAGACGAGTTACAAATAACAAAGAGGTTAAAAATAAACAGTACAAAATGTGCAAGGGATTAGAAAAGGAGGTTTACCTGGACATTTCACTGAATTATTCGCTTGAGTTTAACTCAAGTAACTCTATTAATATGAGTCACTAATCTACTACTACTACACCCATGTCAAAACATTGAGGTTACAAAAATGTTTTTCAAAGTAATTCTAAATGGCTACCAGTAAAATTTAAACTAATTATAGTTTATACATTGTGAAGGAGCGATAACATGATATCAACCTTTGTTGTGGGAAAAAATGTTGTTCAGCATTAGTTTTTGAGGAATTACTGAAATTAGACCGTTTTGTCATCTGAGAGTTTTGTTTGCAATTTTGTGAATATTGCATTAAAACAAAAAATTAATCTGTTTTCAATACGAATGAGTTATCATAGTTAGAATCATTTAGACGATTCTTTGAGATGGAGAACCGTTGCCTGGCTTCAAGCTGGACAATTTCAAACGGAGGTGACTGGATGGTTATAGTGACACCGAAAGTGGTATCCAGGATGTGGAATCAATTCCAAACATATGTCACGGTAACCAGGAAGGCTGGTCAAGGCTGTCACAGAGCAACGACATCTGCACAGGATCACTATTTGGCATTAAGTGCATGGCGGCATAGACTGCCAACAGCCTCTCAACTTGCTCGTAACCTTGCTGCTGCGTCTGGAATGAGAATTTCCAGACAAACAATGTAGAGACGTTTAGCATAGGGCACTTTATGGAGTGCTCTTTGATGAGTCGAGATTTACCACACAGAGTGACACCCGTTGAATCTTCATCTAGAGAGAGCGAAGAGCTTGCTATCATCCTTCTTATGTAAAATAAATCGACAGATCTGGTAGCAGAGGAATCTTTGTCTGGGTTGCATAATGTCGGGCTGTCGTACATCTGCACGTCTTCTATGCCGGTACTGTCAATGCTCATCACTATGGGGATGGGATCCTTGAAGCCTATGTGAGGTTGTTCCGGGGTGCTTTTGGTCCAGCCTTCATGTTTATTGACCACTAGCTATCACCCGCGACAACATTCGCAGAGAAATTTTAATGTATATGTATGAGTGCTGACGGTCTGATCAGCAGTGACTGTCTAAAATCGTCTGCGAGCAAAACGACAATGCTGCCTACCACCGCCTGGTTCATAAGGATGTCCTACAGGCTTTGATCTATATATTCTCTCTGTCTCATACTATTAATTGGCACTGCTTCAATACGATTTCCCAGCCGCTGTTTTTGGTCTCTTAATGAATATATCATTGTGAGTGTCATATAAGATAAAATGTCCCACATAAAGTCCACCTACATCTATACCAAACTGGAAAGGGGCCCCATGAGCTCTAGAAACGGAGGTGTGGTGTGGTGTTAAGGTGTTAAGTGTATTTGTCCCACAGCGTCCTTGTATTTGTCCTTGTGACAATACAGTGATACTGTGAAATCACCAGATATCCGTGTTAATATTTCTTACATATGCCCCGTTCCATATTCTGTATAGGAAACTTTCTATTGGAAACCAATCTCATAACACTACAATACTATAATGTAAGTAAATGTCCGATTCATCAATCTTTTAACTTCCATAGTACTGTAATTTTTCTTTGCCATGTAAATTATACAGAAATAATATTCTTCTTCCTTAATTTTTAATAATTAAAGAAAATCGCACAATAAAATATACTTGACGAAACAGTGGAAATGTCTTGGATTTCAGAGGCAACAATACTATAAGACGTCACTTGTAATTCTCCAGAATAATTACTAAATCTCAGTTCCTGATAGAGAAGAAGCAATGATTCTTGTTTTACTAGAATCTGAGTTTTTTCTGAAACATTTTAGCCAAATCACCAAATGTTTGCCAATCTTAGGAATTATTAAATCATCTATTTTTAATCCATCAAAAATATTTGCAAGTATCACTTTTTATAATATGCAAAGAAATGATATTAAAGATTTCCAGCAGTACTGTATAACGTAGCTGTGTTTTTCTTTAAAAAATATTATAGTGAAAATAAATTAAATCCCAATTATAATGAAGTAAAAATGCTTAGGGATCTGAGTGCACTTTAAATTAGGAAACTAAGAAAGAAAAACAGTTTTGGTTTTAAAAAAATTTAAAATGATGTATTGAGTCTTCAGATAGTAAAGTGCATTTACAAATGCAATGCATGGCAGTTTTAAAATTGCCTATTTTTTTAAATTTTTGTTAGTTTCCAGTTAATGATTCATTCGTTTAAAATTCATTAAAACTCCATTTAGAGTATTCATTTCCAGTCAGAAAATGGCATGAAAGAATTTTTCCACTATCAAGAGAAGTGATTTTTTTTCTTTTAAATAAACGTTGCTAAAATAGATTTCCGTTACTTTTACGAATTGAAAAAGAATGAGGGAAAACAACGTACATCATTAAAGATTTCAATTAAGGCTCTTTTCAGCTCATTAATTTTTTTTACCTTTAATATATTATTGGGTTTCAGCTCTCTTTTTAATGAAATTCTAAAAACACTTCTTCAGTGAATTATATGTTTGTCACGCTGAAAGTATCCTCTAAAGAAAAATTCTTAACAATTATCCTTTTAATTAGTATATGTTATTTAAAGCACTAAAAACCACACTGGAAATACGAGATTAAAATCTGTATTTATTTTTATTAATTTTTGAATTAATGGATATTGATTTTTACCTTTGACAATTCTAAAAGACGATTTTAAATTAATTTTTTGGACATTGCAAAAAAATATTGAATTCAGAGAAATACCTGAAGCTCAGTAAAACTAAGTATGAATTTTATAGAAAATAACCGTAACTATACTTGCTCTGATTGAATGTTAATTTGAAATAAAATTAGTTTCTATTTAATATTTCAATATGTTTTTTCCTCTATTTTTGGTTGTTTTCAATTTTAGCATCATTTGAAAATATTTTAGTATCAGTCTAACTTTCTACAAATGAGGAATATTTTTCAAAAACCTTATTATACAGTAGAGGCCAAAACGCTTTAAAGTTTCAGAAAAAGGGCATTTTGGTGATTTGAAAACTGATAACTGCTATAATATTTGCAGTGTAATGCCATAAAACTATATACTATATCATTTTAAAGTAAATTTTATCAATAATTCATTAAATCATGTTCATTTAATATTATTTTTCTTAAAGTTATAGCTAAATATACATAAAGAAAAAGCATACCTTTCTTCATTTGATATTATATGTCTATTTTTTCATTGCAATGCAGTCAATGGTCATAACTGTTTAAGCAATCAATAAGATGATATATTCTTAATAGTAGAATTCAGTAATTGATAGCATGTTTTGGAGATATCAGGAGGACATTTGTGTGTTTTACTGACATACCTTTTTTGCATTGTTCCATTTTTATGAACCGTTAGAGCGTCAAAAATATAAAAAATGGCTCAAAGAATTGACATGTTAATCGCAACGCGATGCAAATTATTACTATTACATGGACAAAGCGCAAATTATAACGAAAGAAATAATATGTGCTGTTTCAAAGCTAATTTTATTATAAAAATATTTATTACATTGAAAATTTGGTTTGAATGTCTTTAAATTGCTGCATAAGTTTACAATATCCCTTTCAATAAAAATTGCCCTTATGGGCCATGAAATCTAGAAAATGCGATTTTTCGGAAAGGTTTTCAAAATTTTGAATACCGCTATTCTTTTTGATATAAAAACTGTTTTTAACAGTTAAATTAATATCGTATTATAAGCATAAAAGCTTGCTGTCAAATCTTTCAAATAAAAATAAATTTAGATTCATTATTTAAAAAATTAAATTAACACCAGTTAGTAACACATTAAAGGCGGGAGTGATCCGCGTTACCTAGCATACGTTCGTCAAGATCCCCAGCCTTTAATGTGTTAAGATTAAAAAAATAATTTAATAAGTACGATTATTTCATTAGGTTTAAGGTTTTAAAGAAATGATATCATTAACTCGATAATAACATATTAAACAATATGTTTCAGGCAATTGTATTATTTAATTTATCCATAAAGATTTTAACATCAGATAATACTATTTTAACTACCATTAGAAGAACTTTAAAAAAAAATAAAATTAAGCTCTTTTTAAACAACATTAACGAAGAAATGGAGGCTGTAAATTATAAATGAATTAAATTGCTGAAAGAAAATTTCCATCCTTAGATTTAATTTTTAACCGATGGTAATGCCCTCTCCAAATTTTTCTTGCATGCTCTCCAATAAAAGTGTTATTTTCCCCACACCTGATTAAATTTTGAATTGTGTAAGGCCATTAAAAAAGAATATACAGATATTTATTCTCACAATCTTATACATGACAGTTGTGGGGTTAAAAATGTAGGAAAAAATCGTTTTTTGTTTGTTTGCTTTAGGAGCCGCATGTCATTGGTGAACAAAAGATACAGAAAAGTTCATTTAAGCATAATCTTATACCTTTTATAGCCTTTAATCAGAAATATATAATTAATACACAAATACCAGAAAACTGAATATGCATTTTTACCAGGCGATCGGAATCAAAATTTGGCATAAAAGTAAACATAAACATAAATTGTAATCGAAAATCTATATACCAAATTTTAACTTATTTAAATCATTGTGTCTTATTATATTTACAGAGGCAGAAATTTTCTTTTCACTCAGAGTTTCAAATGTAAATAATCACGAAAATCTATCTCAATCATGATCGAATTTTTAGACAATATAATTAATTTACCATTATAATTTTACAAAAAATCTTTTATATACTTCATTATGTAACAGATATTTGTACAAGTACATTCGTGCATTTTGTCAAAGTCATTAAAATAGCTATTTCATTGAATTGTCGTAGAGAAATTGCAAAAAAGTGCAGAATTAAACTTTTATTCAACATTCACGTACAGAAGCCTAACATGATTCGATATTTTTTTTAAACATTCCATAAACTCATACTAAATAATAGCTTTTAAATGCAAAGAATAAAAGCTTTGTAAAATTAATGCAGCCCTCGAATAACACTTATTATAAATAAGAAAAACTTTATGAGCATTTGAAATAGAAGTTGTTTAAACAATATGAAACTCTATGCAAGATTTTAAAACTAAAATATATAATTTAAAATAAGGAGAAGACCCAAATAACGCTTCATGCGCTTAAAGTGTTCTTAAAAGCTTAATAAAAGCTTTTAAAAGCAAATAAGTTGCCTGAATGAAGAAACATCTTAATTGAAAAGAAAACTTCACAAGCGTTTAGCTTGATGAAATGAGCTTTCTCAGATAAAAGCAGGCAATCTAACAAATTAGAGTATTCCTTTGTAGACAATTCAGAGACGAGGAATTATTTTCAAGAGGACTACTTTGTTAATGATAATTGGTCATGACGACAACAAAAAGCATTACTTAAAGAAATTTAAGGGCATTTATTCTTTAAATGTAATTCAATCCCCTACTTTCAATATTATATATAATTTTTGTAAAGTAGTTTTTTTAATTAATTAGTTTGTTCGAGAATATCCTTTCTTTTTCCCTTTTCAAGCTTTAATTTTCAATCTACTATTGTCAATATTATTGATCTCGAAATAAATTTTGTAAAATGCATCACAAGAGGGCGCCACTGATATAAATTGAGAACTTAATTGAACTAATAACAAGCATCTGATAATAATAAAATATTCAATTTCATTTGTAAATATGCAAGCTCACGAAATTTTTAGAGGAAATCAGGTTAAAACTTCTATAAGTACAAACATGAAATGTTAAAAAAAAAGAAAATGACACATTTCCTAACTAATTGTGGAAATAATAATTATGAAAACTAGTGGTAGATTTTTTTTTTTTACTTTAAGAGTATTTTTTTTAATATTTTTGGCTTGGGTTCAATAGTTTCATACATATGAAAAAAGTTATTTTTTTAACGTTATTTCATTTCTTTCTTATACACAACGTGAGTTATGAAATTTTGCATGTTTTGTGCATTATAAGATATTATTTCTATTTTTTAAGAATTTAACTATCAGTGCATTTATTATTCAAATAAAATTTGTATTCAAGACGAGTGCTGTCATTTGGTAAGGAATTTAGAACTCAAAGTTTAAGAATATGAGTGATAATGAAAATAAACTTAACACGAAAACTGAAAACATTAAAAAACATTCTACTTGAAATTAGATTAATAAAAATGTTTAAAAACAGTTTTTATAAAATTTATTTTTTGCGAATGCTTTGGGTCAGAAAACACATGTTTACTCAGCACAACATTTTTTAAAAATAAAATAAACATACCAAGATTTTTTTATGTAAGAAATTATAAATACATAAATGAAAGGAAAAGATACAGGGTAATCAACGAATAAGCCCTAATTTCAAAATTAAATATTTCTTCAACAAAGATCGATGGAATTATACGGTAAACTGTGCGTTTATTAGCAAAACTGTAAAAATGCTGTACAATAGTTTCGAAAAATTAGTTACGAATATCGTTAACAGATGGCGCTCTAATCACAATGCCCATAGACGCTTTCAGTGTGACGTCAAAAATGAAAAATGATTCCCGATCTGACTCCTTGTGACTTCTTTCTGTGGGGAGCATTTAAAGACACTGTCTATAGAAACAATTTCGCTTGAATCGTTGATTGGTGCTCCAATTCCGCTGACACATTGCAAGACGTGATGTCAAATTACATTGTTCGATTACGCCACCTCATCGTTTCGAACGGTGAACATTTTGGAAAAATTGTATTTTGATTGCAAAGACTCCATCACTTTATTGATTTTTTAAAGACTCCTTTCAGAGAAAGAGTTTCAGCACAGAGCGCCATCTGTTAATGATTTTTGTAACTAAATTTTCTAACTTTTGTACACTATTTTAACAGTTTTGCTAATAAAAGTACAGTTTACTGCATAATTCTATCGATCTTTTTTGTAGATATATTTAATTTTGAAATCAGGGCTTATTCGCTGATCACCCTGTACTTTCGTGTCCAAAATATAGCATAATTAATATAATCACACAAAGTCTAAGTAACGCTATTTATATAACTCACAATACAATAACCAAATGCTCTCTTTAACCAAGAACAGTCTTATATCTCTTTCAAATTTTCAATGATTGCTTTAAAAATTAATAATTTTCTTTCTTTTAAATTAGAAAGCTCATTTTTCAGACTTTTTAAGAAAGCTTTCCGTGACTAAATCAGCAACCTCTCAATTTTGAAAATTCTAAAAACATGCACTAATTTCTAAACTACACGAGTTGGAATACTTAATTACAAATAAATTTTACTTCTGACATTCACAAATAAAGTTCTTATAAAAAGTACACAATTACCTATAAATTGTAAACAACTGATACGATCTGACAGCCAAAAAATGCAAATTTTCACAAAAAAAAGTTCTTTTAAATGAAGAATCCATAATTCATAACGTCTTCCGATATTTATCTTTAAAAATTTCTTTCAAATCTTTCAATATTTTATTCTAATCTCCGGGATACACTAAATTCTCCCCCCAAACAAACCCCTTTTGCATCGAATCGGATATGATAATAAGTAAATACAAAAGTTCTCGAATTCTACGTGAAAGATTTTTGAAAAATGTATTTGGAAATAAATATGTCATTACGAACCTCAGAATCCCTATTAATGAGGTGCGAAATGCATAATGCATAAGAAGTGCTTCAGGCCATGTGACTTGAAGTGATGAAATCGATAGGAATGTCAGTGGAAGAAAGAGTTACTCGCATTAAAATGATTCTCATATAATAAATGCGTTAGCTCAGGAATATTTTAAAGTTATTGAGTAAAAAAAATAAATTACTTTTCCTTTAGTTTCGAATTACTGTCTTTTAAATTACTAAAGGAGAAATATTTTTGAAATAAAATTTGTGATTAAGCGAATATTGCGGGGGGGGGATTAATTATTAGCATTAATATTGTTCTAGAATTAATCAGTTCGTGTACGAAGATTTCATATTTGTTGAACAAGTGGAAACAATTTTTTCATTTTAGGATTTTAATTATTTTTTTCTTCAAATTAGTTTGCGTGAAATGCAGACGAATAAATTACCAAAGAATTGCAAGCCTTTCATGAAATTATACTTTATAATAAGACTATGCTTTAAACATAAAATTTAAACTACAATAATGCTTTAAAAATTATAAAATGAGTCTTATATATTGATTTTATATATGTAAAGATTTAAAATTTTACAAAAGTCGAAGGTAAGCATAAGTTTCGAAGGTAGTGAAGAGACTTTGTATTTTTTAAATGTAACTTTAATCCATCTCGAGAAGGCATAATAATTTACAAGAAGGCTCGAACACAGATACGTCCGGCTGCAGCGCTGCATGAAAGCAGAAGGGAAGAGGAATGAAATTAATTTTAACTAGTCTTATATACCATATTTTGATTGGGAAAATATTCTTTCACAGAGCTGATACACCATTAAGATTCTCATAGGGATTCCTAGTGCCCTTGTATGGATAAGGGTAACAAAGGGATC
>JAPMOQ010042728.1:1333979-1347622 GCA_026543055.1 Argiope trifasciata
TATATATATATATATATATATATATATATATATATATATATATATATTGCATCGAAATTTCGTATATTTTATTGTGTATCGACATACAGTAATTTAACACAATAGTAAATACATTGCCTTGACAAACTGTTATGAGATATTATAGTTTAAGACGAGATGTCGCTACTACTTCCCAATGAAAAAATTGTCAAAATTTATAGGTTCAAAATTTATCCCTTTATGAAGTATATACCATATTTATAAAATTCTTAAATGCAGAAATGTCATGGAAAAATTCAACATCATACATTTCAAAACTGAATTTTCAAAATATATGAAAGAAAATCGTTTACTGGATAGAGTATCTTCTAATACTAAATAATTTCTTTATTTGAAATTTTGATATTACGGGTTATTCCCTTGATGTTTGAGTCTAATCTATTTTCTAAAATTCACAACTAATGTGGTTAAACTTAACATTTAATGTTTCAGATGTTTAAATTTGAATTTAAAATCAATGAATGATGACTTTGTCCTGAAATATAATACCTGAAATTCAGTTAATAGGAAAAAAAATATTTTGAATCAAAGCTTTAGTTTACAAACCACGATGCAATTCGTTTGTTAGAAATATAAACAAACGATGTTTGTTCATCTTTATCTGTTTGTCCCGTAGGACACCAAATAGATTCAATGCAGTGAGTAAACAAAGCGGAATAGGAAAATTGAAGATAAGGTATATGGTTTCCATGCAATAATGATAACGGTAACATAGTTGCTAATTACATAAGAATAATATACAATAACAATTTAAACATTTCTAATGTATTAGAATACCAAAATAAACGTTTATCGTATAAATATGTATGGTAGCAATATGAAAGACTCTTTCATTTTTATCTTATTTAATTTTAAATGTTTGTTATTCATTTAAAATTCAAAAATATTTCATTTCAACCGATTTTCAAAGGATATTTTAAAAACTGAAAAAGTTTTCAATTGAATTATTATCAAATATTTTAAAAATAAGCGTATTTCTCGTTTAAAGTCATCTTAATTATTTTTCTCCAATAACATGTTATTGATTTTAACTTCACGTGCCCAAAGGTTGGGATAATGCATTGGGCATTGTATATATTAGTAGACATTCTACGACATATAGCGAGTTTTAAATTTATAAATATTAAATATAGACATTATAATAGAGATTAAATATTAAATATAAACATTATAATAGAGCATTAAATATTAAATATAGACATTATAAAAGACATTAAATATTAAATATAGACATTGTAATAGACATTAAATATTAAATATAGACATTATAACAGACATTAAATATTAAATATAGACATTATGATAGAACATTAAATATTAAATATCGACATTATAATACAACATTAAATATTGAATATAGACATATAAATATAGGCATTCTACGACATATAGAGAGTTTTAAATATATAAATATTTTTTCGGAATAGAAAGAATAATATTTTATGAGAAGATAAGCACTTTATTTTGCTATATCCACATAACATTTATAAATAACACTAAGGTTGTTTTGGGATGAAATTTAAACTTTGAACAAGTTGATGGCATCTAACCTGGTAACATGTTCTATAAAGTTTAGTGTAATGCCAATGCGAATATTTCGCCGCAACCGATTTAGAATCCTTACATGAAAGTTTTGCTGTGAAATCGAGTTTCGAATCTGTAACCCTCTGGGCAACAAATCTCACCACAAGGTAACCACGACTTCTGTGAATGGAGAAAGACCCAAACTGAAACGCTGGTAATAATAGGTTTTTCCCATTTATAGAAATAAACAAACTTCTTTAAGAAAATTTTAATTAAAATTTTTTATTAGTTATTGTTTCTAAACCAAATACTTCATACCAATTTAAATAAAACCTTTATCAATTTTTATTTAATAACATGGAAATTAAACTTTATAAAAATTGCAATGTTTTAAAACTGAATTATTTATTTTGCAAATAAATTTTACTACTTTCATCTAGTTTCCAAGTCGCTGAATTTTTCTTTGTTCAATTACAAAAAGCCATAAAATAATTATATCGAATAGCAATCGTATTATCTTTCATCATTTCATATTTTTTCTAAAGAGGTGGAAACGAAATAATTTTTTACTTAAAATATATTTTAATGTATTTATGATATCTTTTTAATAAAATATAAAAGTGATAATAGTATTATGAATTAATGTATACATTTTACCAAATTAATTAATGTTTCTACTCATCAATACAGTGATTTTAATAATTTTTTTTAAATTTTTTATTATTTTTTAATATTTTTTAGAAGGCACAAACAGAAATTTATTTATAGATGTCATTTGGAAATATTTATAGTTAATCAAATAGAAAAATTTAAGTTTCAGTACAACCATATACAACATAAGCTTAATCCCGTATATCGAGTTATAGCAACTCGAATTGGCAGTTTCGCTCAGTAATATGTTCATCAATTAAGTCATGGTTAAATACCCTCCATTGAGGGTCTCTCTCTCTCTAGAAAAGGAAAAAGAATTCGTGATACCAAGTCCCCAAATCTCTCCTCAAATTGCCAAAACTATCACCAAGTTGGTAGAAAAATGTAAAAGTTATAAAGTTAGCTTAATTAAAAAGTATAAATTTAGCTTCAATTTAAGCAAGTTTTATTAGACCATAAAATGTCTAAAAGTGTCTATATTGCAGGAATTTTAAATTTCTTATTGCACAAATAAAATGCAATTTCTTATTAAACTAAAAGACTGGAAACTCCACCATGAAAAATAATATTTGTTAAAAAAATTAAGTTAGTATGAGTGCGGGTTTTTAAAAAATAAAATGAAAAATAAATGCAAAAATCTATGCATGAAGTGTATTTTTTCTATAATGAAAGGCTTCAAAGAACTACAGTGTCCGTATGTCTGAATCGTGTTTCTATAGGTGGTGAATTAAGGGTTCGAGTCTCTATTCTTCAAAAATTATAATTTTCACATGAACTGAATTCCACTGATGTGAAAGTTTAAAAGAACCCAGAAAATTAACCCGTTCACTTACTATGACAAGTCTGATTCGCACATCAAATTACCAATTATTAATTTTTAAACTACAATAATGTGGAAATAATAAGTACTTTAAAAAGTAAAAATCGATAAAAAACACTTTAATATGAACAAATGCTCTTATATTATTATAGGAATTAAAAAAAGCGTTCCATTTAGGATATGCCCTCTAATTATGATGTTAAATAAATCCATATATCAAAGTATTAATGTAAGGCAAATGATTGTTTAGAGTGCCAAAAAATTACTATCTGATTTTGAAATGATTTCTCTCTACAAATATAAATTACACGCTTCATTGCTAATCAAAGAATAAAAAAACGTTGAATTTTCTACTTCCGATTTTTCACTTTTCCTAGTAGCTGGGATAAAACCCGTTCTTATGGAAATCCGTCGAAGCGGGTTTTATTGATAAAGTGACAAAGACTTAGCCTTTTTTAGATGGCCCCTAAGGTCTTCAAATCTTACCGCTTGCGAGACTACGAATATATTATCTCCTGCTGAATTAAATCAAAAGCAGTAGTAGTAGCTCCAGAACCGTAATACCAACACTTTCCTGGACACAGATAATAGCATGCTCCATCTTCTGACGAGGGAATTGGATTATCTTGTAAAAGTGATGCTTAACAAAAAGGGGGGAAGGGTAACTTAATATTGTAACGACTTCAAAAAAGTTACAGTTCTTTGTTTTTTGAGAAATTTTCATATGCTTTTTGAAAAACGATGAATTTGAACATGATTTTTATTTTATAAATCATAACTCTTTACGATCCATAAATTTTTTTCGAAGGTTTGATGAATGGATTAAGATGCGTTGCTGTTTATTTCGGTTTATTTCGATTCTCAAATAAATTTTTAATTATTTGATGATTTTTTATATAATATTGACTCATTAGAAGAAAATTAATGAATAATACCGATGGGTATACTTTATTGATTAATCAATGTAAAAAAAGAAAATTTGTGACAAGAATATTTGAAACAAAATGAATTTTCTTTCAAATAATGTACAACATTCTTTAAAAATTCTCACGCCTTTTTAACAATCTCTACTTATAATTAAGAGAAAATGTGTATTAATATGTTAATGGACTGACTGCAGAAACTATAACTATAAAATTTGGTTTATTCGTATTTAGAGCAAACATTATTGAAATTTTATTTAAAAATAATTAAGCTCAATTTTAACAATTTTTTTTTCACAACTTGCAGACAAAAATAATTTTTATATAATTTGAAAAATCATAAAATTATCATTCTTGTGATTAATTTAATTTTATTAAAACTTTTCTCTGATCTTAATGAGTTTGTGAAAACTTTAAAACTATATTCTACAAATATATTTTATATTAATGAAATAAATAAATGCAGTTTTCATTATTATTACAAATATTTAGAAGTTTCCATGCACTACTGATATCCAAGATATAAATATATGCATTATTTTTTTGACTGACTGGATTTACTTTTAAAGTACGATGTAAAAAAAAATATTTTGATAATTATAAATATTGATTAACTTTAAAAATGAGCAACGGTAAAGTTTTGTCTAAAACTCTCTTCTGATTAAACACTGCGTCAGTGTTTTGTAATGACTACTAAGTGTACTATAGATATTAACTTTAAAAATTTGGTTTCTTATTATAAGACATTTAATTTTTTTAATCAATATATTAAACTTACTTGATATTGAAAAACTGATAAACATATTTGATTTTACTCAAATAATTTCTGTTGAATGATTTCACTTTTTACCTTGGTATATTCTATGAATTCGTCTCAACACAACAAAAAGGTTATTAGGTTAATGAAGATTATTTTTACCCATTTCATATGAAGTTATAAGATTTAGATAAGTAGACACATAACAAGAGTCCGAAAAGATGCAAAGTATAATGGGGAGAACATCTGAATTGACTAAAACGGTATAAGTTAGGTTTTTAATACCTTACTGGGAGATCCATTAATACCTAACTAGGCCTAATTTTACTGAAATTCTTTCCGGAAGTTTAATTTGGAAATTTTATCCATATAATAATTTTTGTAAACTAATTGCTCATTAAAAGCTGGTAAATAAATAAGCTTGCCATATAAATTACCAATAATCTAATAAAAAAATTAAATGGAATAAAGATTTTTAAAATTTAATAGATTTTAGATTACAAAAATTACCCATGAATATTTTGTCAGATTTAATACAATCCGATTATATAAACCAATAAAAACGTAGTTAAGATTTTTATTCTCAGCAAAGTCTCAAATTTGAATAAAAGTATGCAACAAAATAATAGATATTTTATTCATTGTTTTATCTTCGCTTTATTCAGAATCTCATGTATTTAAAATGAATCATCAGATTACTGAAAATAAATTTTACCTATAAGAAATTTTATTCATTTGGATAGAATATAAATTTCCAAATACAAAATAAATTTTCGAATAAAAATTTGAATAAATTTTATAATGGACACCTCGAATAAATTGTTCAAATCTCCAAAAATATCCCATTCCCCAAAATCATTTGACCAAACCAAATTCCGGAAGACTTCTTTTATCTAGAGAAAATCAAGAAAAACTCAATTCACCTTATTTCATTTCCATAACAATAGAATATTCTTCTCATATCGAATAAAATGTTTCTCTTCCGGTCCTACTAGGAGAAATAATAAAAATTCCATCTTGAATCCGTCCTGTTTCTTTTTCACTTCGCTTCATCAATCATCTTCTGATTGTTTGGGAAGTTTAAATGACAACTTTCACGATATGTTGCCATCCGCTACCAGCATTGTTGAAGAATCCATGCAAACTAATAAAAGATACTTCGCAATATGAAATAATAGTTTGAAGTCGACCGGAATCCGAAATTGGTTTGGAGAAAAATCCATCTTTGAATTTGAATTATGAGTTTCGCTAAAAATTTATTCTTGTTAAACATTCTATCTTCTGTTGCAGTTAGAATAATGAAATAGCATTGCCTTGGATCTACTATTGTGGCTCCATTAAGAATTCTCATTTTAAGAAATGCTTCTGTTACAATAGAACTGAAAAACTACTTTTTTTTTGGCACGTATTTAAATTTAACTACTTGAAAAAGATTTTCTATTGGGTCAATGGTTAAAAAGCTATATTAAAATTATAACTTATATAATGATAACATGCATAAAGTATCAAATATAGAACTTTTAACCCTTTTCTAAATATTACATCAAATTTAATTCATAATTTATCTTTCATGTTTATAATGAATAGAAATTTATTTTAAAATAGAAAAGTTCTTAAAATTTTTAAATAGAATTTTAGAATAGATTTAGTGAAGAAAGAAGAATTTTTGAAATAGATTTCAGTAAGCAAAGAAGAATTTTCGGAATCGATTTCAGTAAGTGAAAGAAAGATTTTTGGAATAAATTTCAGTAAGGGCAAGAGAATTCATCGAATAAATTTCATTAAAGTAAGAACAATTTTTGGAATAGATTTCCGCAAGGTCAGAAAAATTTTCGAAATAGATTTCAGTAAGGGAATTTCTGGAATGCATTTTAATAAGAAAAGAACTTTAAGGGTATAAATTTTTTTCAGATTTCTACTTTAATTTCTTTTTGTATATATTTCTGTTATTTGTTGTATCGCATGCTCAATATTTTATTTTTAAATTTTAAAAAATCGTACAGCGAAAGGCTAAAATGTCACGAAATGATTAAATTTGTAGATTTTTTTCGTAAATATTGTTAAAAAATAAATGCTTCATGATTTATACTTCTGTCAGCTACTGATCAATATCTATTATTAAGCCAACAATAGTAAATAGAATTCTGCAGTGTTTAGATTCTGCTTCAGGTCCAAAAGATTACAAACTCAAAATCTAATTTTCAAGAGCTCTCAATAGATGTGGCATTGGGATCAAATGCCCTCCTCCTGGTATGACATGGAAATTGGAAAAGGAATTGTCCTTTTAAGTGCCATCCTCGTCATCTGACAATGGTTCAAAATTACGAGTTCCATCTTAACCTTTGTGTTATTTCGAAATGGGTTAATATAACTAAAATAGGTCAGTAACAAAAAATATATCTTTATATCATTAAGCCGTATCAATAATTCTAAGATAAGAACTAAAGTGTGATTAATTTAGTTTTATAAATTCGTTTTAACAGAACAGAATTTTTTCAATTTTGAATTTGAAAAGTTTATTCATTTAATATCTAAAATGAATTATTATGCATTTAAAAATCTAAAGCCAATTTTTACTATAAAGTCACAGAATGACATTGTTCTAAGTGATGAGATCAATTACATTGTTCCCCACGTTGCAAATATTTTATCACTGTTACAATCTAAAGAATTTATAATGTTTTCGGTCTTTTACTTGACTCAAAATTATTATAGTTTAGAATTTCGAAATAAATTCTAGCCTATGATTTTTTTAAAAATTAAAATGAGGTTTTTCTATGCTCTACTAATATCTCTAGTCGATTCTTCTTGTTGCAATTGGAACAACAAAAAAGAAAACCAAAAGGATCAAAACTTTGAGTGAAGTTTAAGTGCACCCAGTTTAAGTGAAGAAAATATGGGATAAAAAGTGTTTTAGAAAAAGGTGAAATGTTTTTCTATTTGTAATTCTTTATTGAAAACAAAACTTGTAAATTTAATTTTTCTGGTCTAAAACTTTAAAGTAGTCAATCATTTTACCTGTTTGTAAAAATTAGGGAAAATTAATATCTTATTAAAAACTTTATTAAAGTTAAAATTTTGCATGTTTGCTTTTTTTGAGTATAGTTATATTAAAATCCCGTTTTGAAGTAACGCTAAGGAATTTTCGGACAGACTTCGCAAATCTAATCCGTGGTCAGTTGGTAAAGAAGACACCAGTGCTGGAAAGACCTCTCTAAATTTTCACTCCACACCAGCGGGAGTACATTTATTCCGAACGGATTTAATCTGCCCCAGACCAGCTTATAAAGCAATTCTTTTATGGAATCGGGTCTCTAGCTTGTAACCTTCTGGTCCCAAAGCCGAGACCTAACCACAAGGCCACCACAGCCTGCATCATACATACTGATCATCTGCAATAAATTTGTAAAAATGTCGACTTTAAAAAGTAAAAAAATAATAAAGTCTAAATGGGGTTACTTATTTTAAACTCAAACTCAAAAATTAAAATATCCTACAAATACTTTAAATCCTGCTATTCAAATCCCAGCTGAATGGGAAAAGAATAACATTCAATATCAAAAACACATTAAGGAGAATTTTTTTCAATTCGTTGCTTTCATTTCGTTTTAATGCGAGAAAACGCTCTTTTTGGAGCAGAGAATCGTTAAGTGGTTGTAGGGGGAAAAATGTTCCAAATATGGAAGTTATAAAAGAAAGTAAGGAATTGAGATTTAACGTTTAAATGATTTTTTCAAAGCTGAAATTATGATTTCTTAAAAGGATTTTCTTTCTGCTTCTTTATTTTTCAAAACTTTCTTTCTTTTAGTTTGATACTTTTTTGCTTTTGGTTTCTGAAACTTTTTTTCCTTGTTTCAACTTTTTTTTCTTTTGGCTTAAAGATATCTGCAAATTATTCGTTTTTATCTTTATTTTATTTAATTACTTTTTTTGTACTTTACCATCAGAGATGTGTGTTGGTGAATATTTTTGTTGTCAAAGTTTTAAATTAACATCCAATTGTTTTTTTCAGTTAAAACATTTTAGGTTTTAAACGAAAACCTTGGTGACTTTCCTTTCATTTAGGGTTTCTAATGTTGAGTGAGCATGATAAAAGGGCGAATCAAATAAAAATATAGTAATGCTTATAATTTGAGAAAAATTTTGTAAAAGTGGGGCAAAAACTTCATGTACAAGTAGAGCAGGAGATAAATACAATAGCTCCCACAGGCAGGACTTTCCTTGGATAATCGCACGGAGCCATGTGATTTGCACAACGGTCAATTAACGGTTTCGCTCAACAAGCAATCATTTGGCTCTCAATGTGAGTCTTACGTGATATTATTATATTTTTAATATCAGAAGGTATTATATTTTATGATCGCATTGGCCAACAGAGAAATGAATAGAAAAAATTGTCTGAGTATTTTTGACAGGATGCTTCAAGCGTTTGCGAGGGTCGTGGTTCAAGACCTGATTCCACCCAAGAATTGTAGTATAAACGAGTCTGAAGCACGTTAAACGCCCTTCTTCTGGTGTGGTAAGGTGTGGAGAGGGAGGTGCCAGCTCAGTCATCTGACAGCGGTTCAAAATTACGAGGTCCGTCCAAAAAACCTTAGTGTTAAAACTAAAAATCTTTTCACATAAAAACTGCGTAGGTTTTCTATCACCCAATTACACCTCAGTTAATAACTTTTGAGCCTTTTGCGTATCGGTTTCTGTGAAGATGGAAATTAGTCTGTCTTTAATAGTCACTTACTTGTAGTCCCCTAGTGGATTGGTCAGAATGTCCGACAATTGTGATAATATTCCTAAGCTAATTAAGCTAAGATCAAGAGTTTGTGCGTTTTCTCTGAAGAAATTCTGTTCCATTATAATCTGAGGCTATTTACATTGCACGCTGAGCAAATCGACGAATCTTTGGTCGAGGAATATATACTATGCAGCTCTATATCTCCCTGATGCATGTACACTTTTCATATCTTTTTTTGATATCTTATGTGATTTTGATATCTTTGTTACTATGAAAAATTCAGTAAAATGTCTTTTTTTAAAGCGTACTCCAAAGTCAGGGACATTTTTTGAAACGGGTTTCAATTTGAGCCAAACAATTTCTGCAGATAAAATGCACTTCGCTTGTTAAATCAATAGAACAATCGGCTGTGTGAGTTTGACTATTATGTTTAAAAATATACTACTCCATTTTATTCTGTGACTCCTCACTGTTTTCATTTTATTTTCCATTATATTCGTTTCTCTGACTTCTATTAAAAACTGAACTAAGTAGATTAGTGTAGCTTTTGATAGAGGTTAGAATCAACAATAAAAAAAACCATATAAAATATAATCATGTGGTAATTTAATATTATATATAGAATAAAATTAAATGAAAATAACTGTTGATAAAATTAGTTGAAAATAACTGCTTATGTTATTTGCAACATTAAAAAAGATGGTCATACTTCAAGACTGAAAAAGAATGTTTTCTTTTCTGTTACTTTTAATGAATGCTGGAAGGATCTTTCAAAAGTTGTAAAAATGATAAAGTGCGAAAATTATCTAAAAAGATGATTTGCAGCTCTAGCTTATAGCTTAAAAATTCTATATTGTAATACGGAGAATCCGCTGTTAGTAAAATTTTAAAATTATGTTAACATAAAACTACTTGACTTTTGTTATCAACTGGTTCACAGAGATTAATAGCTACTAATTTTTTTCATTTCAATATTTTCTTGCGCTTAATGACTTTTTCGGCAAAATATTATAATCTTCAAAACTTGATAGATATAATTTGTTCTGTTTCATATTTTCATAAGCTATCACAGAAAAAGAATTAAAAAACCAATTGGTTTTACATTATTTAAAATTCCAAAATTAGCTTCAAGGATCACATCACATTTCCATCTTCCGAAATTGATACCTCTAGAGTGAATAGACTGAATGTAGAGCACCATCATACACATTCATCTTTATTATTAACAGGGACAGAGATAATTAGGCTTTTTATGCTCCCAAAATTAGCAATTAAAGTACAGAAAATAAAATATAAATTCGTTTTCAATGTGAATATAATTTTTGAGATGTCATTTTAAATCATCCTTTTTTCATCATAAAGGTATTTCCAAAGAAACTTTATTTTTTTTCAAATAATTTATTCAAATCCCAAACCAAATTGTAGAAAATTCCCTTCCTCTAAGAAAAGTCAAAATGGGTTTCAATTCCCAATACATCATCTCCTTATCAATAGAAAATCTTTACTAAATTCGAATAAACTGATCCTTATTTATTCAGATTCTAAAACAGAATCAAATCCCAAACCGAATAATTCCATTTTCCAATGCAGCTCTTTACTTCATCAATCGAATTCTGATCATTTGCTATGTTTAAAAGACAACTTTCGCTATGATATGTTGTCATCCGCTTTCCGCATTATTGAAGAATCCATCGAAACTATAAATGACAGTTCTCAACTTTAGTAAATTTGAAGACAGCTAAAATCGGATATTGGCTTTAGAGGAAACAGTTTTAGAAATATGATTTACGTAAGGAACTTTGGGGTTTAATCATTTTTAACTTCTACTACATTTTGAGATGTAATATTCCTTATCAATGGATCTGGATCATTCTACGGTTTTGTAATAATAAGAGTTTAAACAAATGTACATTTTTAATTTGAAAGCCATTTGCTTCCTGGTTAAGAAGTAATGTGAAATTTTAAAACGTAGACAGTCTATATTATATGTTTAAACGCAGAGATTATAAAAAAGTATTCCAATGTATCCCAAGAAGCAAACAAATGTTGTACAATATTATAGTACATCGATCAACAATCTCAATATCGTTTAATATTGGACAACATAGTGCAACAGACTGTGCTACGTGAGATGCGAACATAACTATCATAATGTGTGCAGGAATAATATAAAATTTTAGTTCCAGATATTTTGAGGTACGCTTTCAAGAATCGAGTGAAAAACAATAGTTATAATAACAATTAAGGTTGAAATGACAAAAGTTTAAGCGTTGAAAGGGCAACTGGCTTTACTTAAGGAACTTTTCCTGAATGGCCAAAGTGCTTTTGAATGTACTAAGCCAAATTAACTGAGATACACACTAAAAGATTCAAAATGTACAAATATTCTACATTGCTCACTTCTCATATTCAAATGACCACACTGCCTTTTTTAATTGGAATGTATTCTCCATATCAAAAAACAATAAATACTGGTAGGAAGATACTTGTAGAAAAAAAATCAGCCAAGAAGAAAAGTGGAAACAACCAAAAACAACAGAGAAGCAACAGAAAACAAAACTTTTTATTGTGTTTCCCAAATTTTCTATTTGACCTCCTTCAATGACGATGACCCTTTGCATCCGGTAGATAATGACTAGAACCGAAGCACTCCATTTGAACTTCCCATTTCTGACTCACATACCATATTTGTTTTGTATTTTCTTCTTAATCTGCCTAGAACTGCCTAGAACACCCCGAAGTTATGTATGGTATTTTGCCAGGAAGAAGATGTTTCTATAATTAAAAGAATGTTGTACTCCCTTTTGGTAATTTAGTCACTATAACCGTGTTAGAGACTAACCGTTTTTTTTTTCATACAATTCTTGAGCACATACCTCAGAATACCTTGAAATAAAATTTTACTCTTTTTTTGTGAATGGTATAATAGTTAAGGAATTTACCACCTGTATATATATATATATATATATATATATATATATATATATATATATATACACTGAAAACACATAATTCATGGGATGACTGTTACTATCGTGTCGGTCCTCCTTTTGCACGGCGAAGTGCAACAACTCGACGTGTAATGGAGTCCACAAGTCGTTGGAAGTCCTCTGCAGGAATATTGAGCCATGCTGTCTGTATAGACGTCCATAATTGTGAAAGTGTGGATGGTGCAGGAGTTTGGGCACGAACGGACCTTTCGATGATGTCCCATAAATGCTCGATGGGATTCATATCGGGTGATCTAGGTGGCCAGATTATGTGCTGGAATTGTCCGGAATGTTCTTCAAACCAATCGCGAACAGTTCTGGCTTGGTAACATTGCACATTGTCCCATCCACATAAAAATCCCATCGTTGTGTGGGTACGTGAAGTCCATGAATAGCTGCAAGTGATCTGCAAGCAGCTGAACATAACCATTTCCAGTCAATGATCGGTTCAGTTGCACCAGAGGACCTAGTCCATGCCATGTAAAAACAGCCCACACCATTATGCAGCCACCACCAGCTTGAACAGTGCCTTGCTGACAGTTTGGGTCCATGGCTTTGTGGGGTCTGCGCCACACTCGAACTCTACCATCAGCTAGTAAAAACTGAAATCGTGACTCATCTGACCACGCCACGGTTTTCCACTGGTCTAGGGACCAGTCGATATGCTCACGAGCCCAGGAGAGTCGCTGCAGGCGATGTCGTGCTGTCAGTAAAGGCACTCGATTCGGTCTTCTGCTGTCATAGCCCGAGGAAGACAAATTTTGCCGCACAGTCCTATCGGACACGTCCCTCGTACATCCCACATTGATTCTTGCAGTTATTTGACGAAGTGTTGCGTGTCTATTAACATTGACCATTCTACACAGACGTCGGCGGTCTCGGTCGTTAAGTGCAGGTGGTCGCCCACTGCGCTGTCCATGATGGGATGTGATGCCTGAAATTTCATACTCTCGGCACACTCTTGATACTGTGGACCTCGGAATGTTGAATTCACTAAAGATATCCGCAATGGAATGACCCATGCGTCTAGCTCCAACTAACATTCCACGTTCAAAGTCTGTTAATTCTCGCCGTGCCGCCATAAATCACGAAAAACCTGTTCACATGAATAATTTGACCACAAATGAAAGCTCTGGAAAACGAACTGCGCATTTATACTTTTTCGCTGCGATACTACTGCCATCTGTATATTTGCATATTGCTATCC
>JAPMOQ010042728.1:1347722-1379143 GCA_026543055.1 Argiope trifasciata
GCGATATATATATATATATATATATAGCTGGTTTGTTGAAATTATTGGTTATTTAAGCTTTCAGTGGAATCTTTTTAATTGACCTTGTTCTTCATGACTTTACTTAAGGAACTTTTTCTTAAAGGCCAAAGTATTTAATAATGTACTAAGTCAAATTAACTGAGATACTCACTAAAAGCGTAAAAAGGTAGAAACATTTAACATTGCTTACTTCTCATGTTAATATGGTAACACCAACCTTTTTAATTGGAATACATTCTCCTTATGAAAAGCAATAAATACTGGTGGAAAGATAATACCTGTAAAAAAATTACCATCTCCTGTCGGGTTAAGAGAAAAACCGAAAATAACTTAAATCTGAAGAGTTTTTCATATCAAAATAAATAAAATAAACATGTCTAATACTGATGCATTCTCAATATGGAATCTTAAGTTAAATTTTCAAAGTTTAGTAATCATAATGAGAAAAAATAGCATGGATTCGTTGAAAAAAAATGAAAATGAATTGAACTTTATAATGAAATATATTTTTATAAAATAAGCCTGAAATGTGTTTTTAAAATAAATTAAATATTAGAAAAAGTATACTACAAAATGTCGATATTTTTGAAATGATAATTGTTTTACTTTTGAGATGATATAAAAATTATTTTTTGCAGTATCATTTTCAATTTTCGGGACTCAATCAATCTATTCGGCCTTATTTTTAAAGTTATTTAACGAACTTTGGATAGTAATGAGACATTCATAATATTCAATCAATTTTCATTCCAAATAAAAATGAAGCAATTCTAAGAATTTCATTGTAAATTTTTGATATCAAAAATTAAAAAGCATTCTAAAATAAAAACGGACAAAATGGAACAATTATTTTGTGGAAAAGAAATTGAAAAGTTGAATGGAAATACAAAATAATCATAAAAAAGTTATTATTTATTTTTTTTTGGAAATCTCGATTGTAAATTAATTTTTCTGACTCTTCATTTGGTTTTTTTGATGTCTAAATTTTCGACATCTTACCAGATTTAAATTCCTAAATAACTTCTTAAAATTAAAATAAAAACATGAAAAATAGTTTTTATAATTAAGTCAGTGTTTTTAAGAAAATCGAGACTAGAAATATTCAAAATCAGGACTTTTCATTAAAAAAGAAACTCAAAACAAGGAGTTAAAATCGTCTGAAAGAAGAAAAAAGTCTTAATAATATTACTGAATAAGTATCGATTTAGTACTTTCAAGCATGCAGCATTTGCTAAAAAAATCTGAAATTAATTGTTAAGTGATTTAAGAAAAGAAAATGTTACATTACTAAAAAAAGTTATTGTAACATTTTATCATTAAAATATCTTTTTAAATTTAAATACTACATTTCTTCGCATGTTTTCCATTTTATTAAATTTTTTTTTTCATTTTTTATCTACCAATTTTTGCTTTTATATTTATTTTTCTACTTTAACGTTCATTTTAATTTGCACATTTATATTACGCTTAACTCATTTTAAATTACACATTTTTACTTCACTTCAGCATGATATAATATCTGCGTGCGTTATAATATATTGTCATATATGTTATATCCAAAACCATGTTATATATATTAACCTTACTGCCACATTGAAAAGAAACAATGTCTTTCATAGCCGAATGGCTATAGCACTGGTCTCGTAGTTAAGAGGATCGTAAGTTCGAATCCCAATAGATTCCAAATATGTTTACGTATTTTTCCTTCCTTTGTTTCGTATTCCAGAAAATTCTATACCTTTCTTTAGCTTACCAAATAAGTGCTCTGGACTTTTCTTACTTCTCCAGAAATGTATTCTGGAAATTTCCCTGCTGGCATAAAAACCGAAGATCTCTCAGTCACACTGTTTTGACTTCAGGGTTGAATTTATATATTGGTTTGACTCTATTTCCTATGTGTTCTTCAGTTTTATCTACGTGCCATTATTGTATTACTTAACCATGATAATAAGTTTTCTCAATAACATACAATTATTGATAATATAGTTTATGTAAATGACAAACTTTGAAATGTTTTATTATGTAGCATAAAACTTATAAAATACACAATATTTCCAAGAACACCAATTTCTGATTGTCATTTATGTTGCTTATTAAATTATGTTATTAATTTATTAAAGTACTAGCCACCATTAGCGATGATGGAATGGGAATTGGTTTCTAAAAATTTCAATTAAATATTACGCATTTTTATCTTAATGGCCTTCTTAATGAAATTTTGTTAAATCTCAAATTTAAAACTTTCACTAAACTTGTACTTTGTATCTATTCATTCCCTCCCTATATTTCTAAAAAATGAATTACATTACAAGAAATAAACAGCAGTATATAAAAATGGATGCTTTTCAAAATATTTTTTTCAAATTTCTTTTTTCTCTTCTTTAATTAAATTCTAATCGTAAGTATAATATAATTTCAAAATATTTTAACAACAGCGTATCTTAAACTAAAGTTAACATGAAAAAATCTGATCATTACAGTGGGGAAGAAAGGATGTTGAAATATTAATTGCAAAAATTAAACCAATTCCGAATTACTTCAATAATGTATATGTGTTAATTTACAATGTTTTTGAAGAGGAAATAGCTTAAGAAATAGATGTATTAAAAAAATTAAAATCTTAGGATTAATTAAAAATCTTTTTTTTTCGGTAATTTTCTTTTGACGAAAACAATACAAAATTTCGCTTAATTTTTAAAATTATTAAAATTCTAAACACAAATATTCGAAAAAAAAATCACTCCAAACTACTCTTTCTGTCTTTCAAACTAAACAGATGCCAAGTTATAGTTATAGTTGATACTATACTATAGTAAGACTAATTGTCCTATAAAGCACTAAACACAGCCCCTTTCAATTTTATTAGCAGCAGAAATAGACACAAACTAAGAAGTTTAAGCTATTCCGTTACAGAAGGCAAAACCCTAATTTGCTTTACAATTTTTCACTTCAGTGCAAATCTGTTTTATTTTAGTTAAGTTCATAAACTATTCTGACATTTACAAGGAAGATTTATAATAGAGCAGTTTTAAAATAAAGAAGATTGATTCAATTTATTAAACTTATACGAAATAAATGTTAAGATAATAATACTCATGCAAATATTTGGTTGTATTTTTTTTAAAAAATCTGATTGAAACCAAACTAACTTCACCCAATAAATAAAGCTGCCTTCTCAAAAAAACTTTTTATGAATTAAAAAATGCTGAATTATCAAAAAAATGCATTATTTGACTCTTTAAATAACGCAAAATTAAACACCTCTCGCTTATATAATTCATGCATCTCGGACTAACTAGGGCTCATAATTATAAAACGACCATTAAAAATTCTTCTCGGCGCATTAGTGAAGTACGAAAACATTCTCTTTTTACAAAATGATATTGAATCGAGAATAAATGAATCAATCTGAAAGATAAAAAATTCAGTTTGATTAATAAATAGCACTCTCGTTAGAATCAGGAAATAGTACTATAGTAAGAATAAATGAGAAAATTTTCCTTTAAAATATTAAAGGGATATTTTTTAAGAATAGAACTTGCAATCTGATTTCCTTTAAAAAAATGCCGGTATAGTAATTTCCTAAAATATAAGAGTAATTTTTATATCAAAATAATTTTCTCAAATAAATTGCAAAGAAAAGCTCCAGAAATATTCATCTCCCTTAAATGGATTTGAATGAATCAAATTTTAGAAAATTTTCATCTAATAAATATCAAAATGGAACCCAGTTCAACTTATTTCCATAACAATACAATATTCTTCGAATAAATTGTTCCTTTTTCCTTCCGACAAAATTAAAGCATAAAATTCCATGCCGAATTCGACCTGTTTCCTTTTCAGTTCGTTTCATCAATCATTTTCTGATCGTTTGCGAAGTTTAAAGGACAATATCCACGATATGTTGCCATCCGCTTTCCGCAATATTGAAGAATCAATGGAAACTATAAAGAACGTTTCTCAGCCGAATCGGATATTGGTTTAGAGGGAAAGCCGTTTTGAAACTACGGTTTTGTCCTGTTAATCATTTTTATCTTCCGTTACAGTTAGAGCGATGACATTCGAATGTCGTTAGATCACAACCATTATTTTTCAACAATATTTAATTCAAAAATTAATCGTTTTAGAGTGAGAAACTAATTTTAAATGTAATGCGTCTATTTCAGTATGAAAAATTCAATTATCTCTGAAAAGCTACAGAAATAATCAGATGAGCATTCAATACTGAACTCTGAAAAAAAAGAAAGGTGACTATATTAGAATAATAAAGGAATGATTAATAATATAAACTGTACATTTGTGAAACTATTTGCTTTTTATCAGAGTATTAAAATTACTGCAGCTTTTATAACAACTTATATCTCAATGCATATACTGCCTGCCATTAATTTTCGTTCTTAAAAAATTGAATAAATTCTTCAAACAACTTGACTAATTTCTTTTAAAAATTTTAAAATTAAATTAAATTTGAAAAACGCCAGTATATTCAGCTAGAATGCAAATGGTGAATCTAAAAAACTTTAACATTTATATTTTACACTTAAACTATAAAAAAATATTTGACTATCCGATATTTTGAAATGTTTGATATCTTACAGATCTTCGATGGAATTGGATGCGAAACTGAGATTTTGCTTTAAAAACCAAAAACCATTACTTTTCTTACATGTGACTTCTATTAATGTTTCCAAATCTGCCACACTTCTTATTCATATATTCAAAATCAAACTACCAGCTTTTTGATAAATTTAATTTTACAATATTCTTTATTAAAGTGCTGTGTGATAAATTATCCAATGTACTACGTAATGTGGTGTTATTTAGTTGCAAAAGTAGATTTTATTGTAATATATTTATGTGCTCTTTCGTCCCAAAAATAAGTTACGTGTATCATAAATAGATGGCAAGCCTGCATTGGAAAAAAAATTCTGTGCATATCTCGGATTTTAAAATGGTTGTCGTATGCTATTAAGTTTGATACCTCCAAAACTCAGAAATTATTGAAACTGGGAAGATACAAAAAATATACTCATTGTCATGTCCCCCGTCAACTACACTGCTAAGTTTGTTATAATGTATGCTCATTTTGAACTGATACCATGAGAAAACAATCAGTTTATTATTATTGGTCACAACTATGTAGCAGAAGAGTTGCACAGTGTATCAAATGAAAACAAAATAAATTGGGCCTGTCATAGATGGGAGGAGTCAGATATCCCACCTTTTGCATACCCACCAGGTTGGCGAGATTCAACCACCATGCAGGAAGCATCTCCTCCTAAAGTACGAGATGCATCCCCTCGAGGGTGCATCTCGAGTAAAATCATTTTTTTTTTCTTTCTTCTAGATGCTATATTAGACAAATCACTCTAATACAAATATTCGACGTCGTCTGAGGGCCATGTGTACCTAATAGCAGATTTCCAAGGAAAACTGAAGTAATCGTTAGCGTACTTTTCACCTTTTTATATTCCTTCTAACACATTATTCCACAAATATAATCCTTGTTGGTCTCTTGATTCATTATTTCATTCGTCTGGGTTATATTTATTTACGTAAGACCGTATCACTGTATCGGCTCAAAATTCTTATTATTCCCTCTTAAATTTTCTAGAATGAGGGTTACATGGATTGTGAACCCTTTCAATATTACCTTATATCTCTTAGATATCACCAGATGCGACAGACATTCCTGCAATGAGCTACTATGAATTCCCATCTCAGAATTCATGTACTGATGCATGTTCATCATACATTTTGAAATCATACTTTGAGTAGCATCAAAATCTAATTGGGCGTTTTAATTCTTTATTTACTTCGCTTAAAATTTTGTTGGTTAAATTTTAAACCACACAGTACTGAAAGAAAAACTGGCGATATTATTGCTCTTTTCCACAATTATTAAATTAGCAACCAATCATTTATTTTTTCAATCATGCTATCAGAAGTTTAAATAGTTATCTCCACACAACACACCTGAACAACACACACACCTGAAAGACTTAAACAAATGTACACAATCTGATCACGAAAAATAATTTCACATTTTAAGAAATGATTACTTTTATCTTCAGATATTTTTTCTTCATCAGAAATAATGAATTAAGACTTATTTTAAAAATATTGAATGAATTAAAACTTTTTTTATAAATAAACTTTCCACCAAATATGAAAATTCCCCTGAGATACATACGATTCTAAATGGTCAAATTTACTTAAAATGAACGATAGTTGTGACATAGGCTTCATTTCTTAGTATTTAAAACACGAAAAAAGATGAAATTTATTTCCTATTCAGCAAATATGAAATATTCTTAAACGAACGCATTACTCCTTCGAGAATAGTTTTAATGCCAGTAATTCTTTCTTTCAATGCTACCTTATTGATTTTAATACCCTGGTCTTCGTGTCCGCAAGTGTCGCTAATGCATTATGTATTTTGTACCTCATTAAAAGTGATCCAGAGATTTATAATGAGCGATTTAAACCCAAAACCATTTTTCAATTTTTTTTCAATAGTAAATACACTAACGTTTTATGAAAATAAATGTGTTTGCTTATTATGGTACCCATTTCGCCATAAAATGTTTAGTTTGAAAAGGCGTTAGTTTATCTTGTGGATTAAAATAAAACATTCGAAGCTTTCAAAGAATTTCTCAAACTTCGGAGTGCTTTTCGAAGATATTCTAAATTATGGATCCGTTCCTTAAAAGGATCTATTTGCATATGATATTTCTTACTGATTTGACGGACATAAAGTTTCGAAAATCTCAAGAGGTTTTTTTGTATTACTTTTTAGCGTGTTTGAAAATTTTCATGCGCCGTGTCTCGGAAAATTATGGTGTAATACAGTATTAAAATATTCTTTTTACTTTTGACTGTGATAATGTAAAAGTATAAAAGTAGTAAAATTATGTCACTTAAATATTGTAATGTTACATATTATATTGATTCTTAGCACTTGAATTTGCTTAAATTTAAAAGAAGCATCCACAAATCAAATATTTGCTTTTAATATGAGCTATTATTAAAGTCGAAGTATTTATAATGCTAGTTATATTAAATTCCATTATTTTCTAACATACGAGTTTCTATAAAAGAGTTATTTAACAGAAATTTTTAAATGAAATGTTCAGAAAAATTAAAAAACGAAATTAGTTATAATTTTTAACAAAATGTTTGTAATTAGTTGTTTACAATTACTGTTTACTTTAGATATTATTAATTTAGATATAAGCTATTTTTCTTATTAATTTATGAATAATTTTTGGCATTCTATCAATATTGTGATATAGAGATGGTAAAATATTTCACTTTGTAAAATATAATCGAATGCCCAAGACTCGATTCAATCGATGGAACTCGATATACGGAATCGATGAGTATTGAATCTCAAATATAGAGCTCTCAGTCTGGGGTCGTTCGAAATTCAGTTCAAAAAACACAAATTCAGCTTCCTTTTTAAAAAATAAAGCTTCCTAAAATAATAATGGTTCACAGCGATAAATCGTGACATATTGAACAATTCTTTACAGTTTTACTAACATCTTGTTTTAAAGCAACATTAAGGTCTTCTTGGGATGGTAAATTTTATGCAGCTCATAATCAGATGACGATTAAACCATCTTCTCCAAAATTCTACTTCACATAAACGGGAAAGCTTTTTGATCCCGACGAGTTTAATTTGCACCAGATCAACTTATATGGTTGTGCTTTAATAAAATCGAATCTGGAACTTGGAGCCCTTCTGTCCAGAACTAAAACCTTACATCGAGTGACCTTGCTATAGACAGTATTCGATTAGCATTAAATCTTTAAATTCGAATAACAAATTCTCTTTCTGCTTTCCTACAGAAATTTCTAAATTGAAGAAAGCATCATTTTATTTTATTTTTTACAGAAATTTCAAAAAAGATTCATGCGTTGTTTTCGATTTTAACTAAAAATAAAAATTATGACTTTGTAGAAAATTAACTGCGCTTTTGTAGCCATTGATTCTTATGCTCGAGCAGATTGCGAATCAAATATTAAAATTTTCTCGTTTTGATGTAATCCAAAAGTTTCAAAGTCGACTTAAGCCCATGCATTGTTTTCGAATTTTATTTAAAATTAAAAAAGTTACAAATTCTGTTCAAAAATAAGGCAGCTTCAAATATTGTCTTGGCATCAACAAGAAATAAAAAAATATATGAAAAATGTGTTTGAAAATACAAGTGATGAAGTCTTTGGCACTCCGAGCACATGAGTATGAAATATAATGAATAAACACTGTGTGGATTTTCAGTGTCTTACTTTCGACCGATTCAAAACAAAATTTAATATTTGATACTGAGTTACAATTTTAAATTTGATACTGAACAACAATTTAGAATTTTATACCGAATTACAATTTTAAATTTGATACTGAATAACTTAGAATTTGATACCGAGTTAAAATTTTACATTTGATATTAAATTACAATTTTATATTTAATATTAACTTACAATTTTATGTTTGATATTAAATTACAATTTTACATTTAATAATGAGTTACAATTTTAAATTTGATACTGAAACCACAATTTTAGCAAAGGGAATCCTATCCCAATTTCTTTTATCCAAATCATTTTTGAGTAATCACGTTCACATGTATATAAATGCACAAAATGACAGACGGTGAATTTTCATATATATTTTTATTCTCATACATGTTATTTCAAATAAGGTCTATATCTGCACAATTTAATTGAAACATTTTCAAAGACCAATTTTTTTTACCTATTGAGTATTTAAATTTTCTGCATTTAAAGCGAACATATTTAAAAATAGTTTTAAATTTGAAATTTCAAACAAATTACAATAAACATGGTGCAATTTTATTACAAATCCGGGCTACTTTCAAAGCAATCAAAGTTAAGTATATCACTTCGGAACAAGCTTTCAAATCCTCAATTTAAGGATCTTGAAATATTCTCTGTTATTTTCAATCGATATTTTTTGTGTTCTGAACCATCCACTAAGATAAGTAAAACATACTTTTACAGAATTTTGAACTCTTTCATAATACACCCTTTCATGATGATGAGCTTTTCCAGGATACACTTTTTTATAAATTTCTTGTGAAATATTCGTGAAAAAACTATGGCTAGAGTCATTTAAAGTAAAAAAAAAAAATAAAATAAAACAATGTCAATGAAGCGTAACGTAAACTATAGTAGCAGTAACACATATTTTTCTCTGAAGATTTATAGCTTTTATAAAAAAAATGATGTATTACAACAGATGTTTCAAACTTTATATTACCTAATGGGACTTCCATTAGTGCATGAGATAGATTTGATGCGTTTGTTCATATCTTAAAATTTTGGTTCCCACTTTTATAGATGAAAATAAAAGATAAGTGAAAAAAAATGAAATATTTTAAAGCAAGAAGAGTCATCAAAAAAATGGAAGAGAACTATCTTCAGCATCTTTTATAAATCTAAAAAGTTCGTAAAATATGTATTCTCATCGCAAGCTATTTCGATCCTTTTAAATTTTATAGCACTTATTTTTAGAATTTCTTTGAACATAACATTGCGTAGATTTTGCTAAATAGTTATTATAATTATTTTCATCGTTCGTTAAATGTCTTGCTATTCTACTTGGTTTAATTCATTTAATTCAATTTTCAATTATGCAAAAAATAGTGATATAAATTTACATAAATGAACCGATACTGATTAATTATTTTCACCAAACTCTAAATTTAAGAATGAATTTGGGAAACATTATTTTTATTTTGTCTAATACGATGTATAGAGAAGAGATGCTTAAGAGTCAAAATATTTGAACTTGAGTTTGATCAATTCACTCGGTGTTTAGAAACATATTTTTTACCTTATTTTTGTTTGTCTTTGAAAGGATTACTCAAAAAGGCTTTGAACAGAAAACATAAAATTTGGTATGGTTGTCGGCGCTTACATTAACTACTACTGACTTAGTTTTTGAAAGTACAGAGTGATGCATTATTGAAGATATACAAATCCCTATTGATCATCTAAAAAAAAAAAATTGGATGCAGGTATTTTTAAAAATCCTTTTAAGAGTTATGTGAAAACAATGATTTAGATATCAGCTACGATAAAGGGCAAAACCACTATTGCCTATCAAAGATATCTAGGCAATAGTGAGCTCAGTTTTAGACATAATTAATGCACTAATTTTAACCGCCTAAGCTCATTTTTACATCACGGCTATTTGGGGATGAATTTCCTAATTTTTGAACAGTGATCAGATGGCGAGGACAACCCTCAGCTGCAGCCCTCTTCAAACTTCTACAACAAACAATTACGAGTTATACTTCGCCCCTGATGTTTAAATGTGCACCAAAAGCCTTCATACGGCGGTTCTTAGGCGTAATCGGGTGCTCCTAACTGGAAGTCTCAGATCCGAAGTTGAAACCTGACCACAAGGCCACCATGGTTTTAAGATAACAGCGAATGAAACTATTATTCTTCATAAATTTTTCCACGTGTTTTCAGCACTACTGAACCTGAAACATGGTACTCATTGGCAATTTTTTCAATCAAACGGTTAATTTCTTACGACATCTTCTTTCTATTTTGACCACTATTTATATTTTGTAAAAAAAGTTCTTTCTGATTCTACCTTTAAAGATAATTAAAAGATTTCATATACAACCTAGTGAGTGTAAGCTGAAAACAATTATACAATATCTCATTATTTCAATAAAAATTCTCCCTGCTTTAAAAATATTTTAAACTTTAAAAAGCTACCACAGACAATATAAATAACAATAAGGTAACATTACTTGAAATCTGAATAAAAACATATTTCATCTTTTTTATTTATTTAAGGCCCATTTAGCAATATGGAAATGAAATGAATAATGATAAAACAGCTATTCGCTTTGTATTATTATTTTAACTTACCAACATATCTTTTAAATTATTATTATTATTATTGCGAATCGTTTTCTAAGCATTTACTATTCTATTTTTTAACTAAGATAAACTCTAGATGTATATCATTTTACGGATAATGACGTGCATAATTTATTTTCAAATGGCCCCATAAAAGAATACTTCAAGCATATCTATTTTCAGTGGATATACAATAACCACAAAATATGTCTTGTTGCTAGAATGTTACAGAAGAATATTTTATGTGTCATATGGTTGTTATAAAGACGATAAAAATTGCTGAAACATTCTAGTTTTAAAGTAAGAAATAACTCAGTCAAAGAACTGAAATATATAACATATAACTTGAATATTTTTACAGACAAATTTAAAGAAATTTATTACATCTCATTTATAAAGTTTAAACTGCGTTTTCCGATGCCTTTTGATGGGAGAAAACGCAATATCTCAATAAATCTAATAGTTTCATATAAATTTTCTGAAAGAAAAAGGTTTTAACTCTTTGCCCTCGAATGTTTTCATTTAAGCACTATTAAAAATGGTGCATCCTTTTAATGCTTTATTTACTTATTAAATTTTAATTTTTAAAAATACTACCAACTTGGTTAAAAGGTATGGATTCCTTTTTCAGAGAAACTCAACTTAAAGCATTAGTGTGTATTTACTTTTTTGGAGCAATAAACCAGTCCATGTATAAAGTGAATTATTATGTACCGAACTACTTTTCCGAGTGTAAAGTGATTATATTAACTTTTATATACATAATTGTCATGGTGAATACTAATGACAATTTTGAATTTAAATTTGCTGGTTTTGAGATTAAGAATGTAAAAACTTGCAAAAAAATTGTTTTTAACTAAAAAAAAATTGAATTAAAACCAATAAACCAGTTTTTAAAATTCCCTTTAAATCTTTTTCAAGGAGTAAACTACTCGAATTTTTTCCTATTAAAAAGGGAAAGCCCTTGAAAACCTATATTTTCAACTATCAATATTGCTGATAATAATCCAAATGTTATATTAGCATCTTGCTTTCAGCAGACTATTAACTTATTATTAGATTAACTTTTTTTAGAAGTCTACTTTGGAACAAAATACTTTTTTACTGTGAACTAATAACGATGAAATTACCTTGTAAGGACCCCATTCTAAAACCATTTTCGCCACACAAATGTGAAATTGTTTGATCCTGACAGCTTGCTACTTTATATAGTTATTCGAGGCAAAAATGAATTTATAGACGGTGCATTTGTTTCCATTTTAAATTAGTTGTGAGATGCAAAGGTCTTTTATATTATAACCAAGTTTTGTAGGAATTAATTGGTACTTTTTTAAAAATTAATCCTGGTAATTAATCAGTATGGCTAAGAACAATGTTTCCAGTAACCCAAGAGATTTAGTGAAAACAGATAACATATTTTTTTTAATTACGGTAATAAATTTATGTGATATATATATATATATATAAAATGATGATAAACCATTTATATACATAATTACTCCAAAGTTCTATTTCTTTCCCTTATTCAATCAATTTTTAAACATATTTTTTTTGTAAAAAAATACTTTATATGGAATCCCATTTAAGTTATCTTAACACTTTCAATGGTAGAGACGAAATATCTCATCTTTCAGATACTTCCAATTTCAGGTTTATGCGGGGTAAAATTTGTCTCTTATACTAATTTAGATAAGTTGAACTTGGCAATACATACCTGTCGAATTACTTTTACTTTTTTCATTTATTTTTCTGTATAAAAACAGAACCTATAATTATACAAAATAATTAACGAAAAACGAGAAATTTTGTCGGTATAGTTGAAAGTGTTAACTGATTGCAACCTGTAATTTGCAATTATTTATAACAATTCAATCTCTAATATTCCTTGAAAAAAAGAATACATATTAAATAAAGGAAGTTTAATATTTTTATATACTAGAAGGAAATATTTAATACTTAGAAACATTCATAAAATTCTTGACTACATGTTACCTTTAACAATTAGTATTGTGATATTTATTTGTACTCATGTTTTTGTGTTGGTATTTCTTTTTGTGTGTTTTACCTTTTAATGTTCGCTAATTATTTACATTTTTATTAATTTAGTTTAAAGGTTTTTAATTCTTTATTCTTTGCAGTTTCTTTTTTATGTTATATTCTAATTTGCTTTGCAGTTAAAGTTCCTGTATGTTTTTGATTAACGTATTCTGTAACAGGCTAAGTCTCTGTAATGCACTTATTTTAAATAAATAAACACTATGAAAGATTAGTTCATTTCCTCAGATTTAAAATTTATACATATTATGGAGTAAATTATTCCAAATATATAAAAATTTTCTTGCTGCATGAAACTTAAAGCAATTTTGTAATATTAAAGCTCATTTGGAAGCAGTATAAAATTTTGGAGATGATCTTGTAGTTTTGTTACCTGTACACAGTCCCTTTCTTTTAAACATTTTGCATCCCATCTGCTATATGACATTTGATCAGGCTTCAAAATATTTTCATTGCCACATTACAATCCCTTTTATCTTAAAAAAACTATTCTTTGTCACCTCGATTTCTCCCCCCCCCAACTCCCAATGAAAATGATCTTAAATTATTGTAAAAACTATCCGGTTTGTCGAAAGAAAATCTATTATGAAGGATTAATTCAAGTCATAACAGCCTTTTTCTCTTTGTTGAATGAATACATAAGTTAGTGACAAAAAAAACTTACGAAAATTATGGTTTTATCTTTCTGAATATACTTAAGTGTAGAAACACCAACTAAAGCTCTTTTCTCTTTAATACTTCAGTTGACATCTCGAAAAGCTAGAAAGTTTTTACCCCTTAAATGTTTTAAACAAAACAGCTTTTTTTCCAATTCACATGCACTAAAGTCCCCGTTTCAGTTAACCCTCCAGCCTTAAAGCTTCAATTTCATTATATTAATACCTTATTTTAAAGCAACACTACGACTAATTTGGAAAGGATCTCGTAATTTTGAATCGAGGTCAGTTGATGAGAATAACAACTGAACTGGTAATCACTCACTAAACTTCCATACCGCAACCGCCGAAGGACATTTGGCCCCTGTGGATTTAACCTGCACCAGATCAGAGTATCTCGAAAGTTCATCGGTGGAATTTGAACCTGGAATCCTCAGGTCCTGAAGACGAGACCTTCCGCGATCTTCTATACGTTTGAAAAAAAATCCGAATATCATTATTTTGTGCGCTTTATTTTTTAAAATGCTATATGTTAACTAAAGGATTGAGGTGTTTAGAAATTTTCATAAGATTTCATATCACTTTCTCTTGTTATATTGTTTTTGTCAAAGGAATTTTCTAGGAAATGAAAGATTTGACTAAGAATGATACATTTGAAGCTCAGATGGAATAAAACAAGACAAAACGTTGAACGTTATAAAGTTGAACAATATATAGATTTTTTTCATTAAATAATAGCAACCTTATTAAGAAATACTACACAACTTAATATATTCATGAAAGAAATATTGAATATCTTTCTTTCAATTTCACTCGAAATATTTTTTGCCAATTTAATTCCCTATTTCAATATTTTTTTTAAAAAAAACATTCAATACTCCTGATTTATTCTACGTCAGACAAACATATTATTAGAATCGATACTGCTGATGCATGTTTACTTCTACAATCCTTATGTTAAATACAAAAATTGTACAGTGATAATAATGAAAAAAAAGAAAATTTCTCCCAGTTTATTGATGCCTTGATATGGATTGTTTTTTTAGTTCTGTTACCATGGTTTCAGCATCAGATTTAAACATTACAAACTGATTATAATTTCATACTAGTTTATAAAAATTCAGAACAAATTTATTATTTAGTCAGTTTATAATGAAAATATTTTGATGTTAACATCCAGAGTTATTGAAAAAGTTTCATTTAGAAACCAAAAATTAGGATAATATAAATGGACGCATCCTAAATCGGGAATCAACCATCTTGTATTTTTAGTTCTTAATTACAATCTATCTATATGAATGTTAAGCAAAGCTGAACGAACATAAGATAGCTGTAAAACATTTTAAGTACTTTATGAAAATAACTATCGTTCAAATGTGTATTTTAGAAATAGATCCTAATTGCTTCAAATTTAGTTTTGAGTTTCTAATCCAAAATCAATAAAATAAAAGGTAAATAATCTCTTACCTTTGCTGCCACGGGTTCATCGATAAAAACATCTCTGTAAATATGGTTTGAAGAAAAAGAGTGCAGTTTCGGTATAATCCTTTTTTATTTTCTTCTAGGGCACAGACATAATATGATAATGAATAATATATACATGCATTATTTACAACGCGCTTATATGATCATTAATTCGGCCATCTTCCGACGTTTAACGATACGTCGGTCTCGTACAAAATCTCTCAAGCATCTGAAGATCTGGCGGAAGGAATATCTACTGACGTCAGCAGAGCGCGTGGGCGCCAAGGTTATAACATATGAATCTGCTGACTCAGTTTTCCAACATTTAGTATAATTAAAAATTACCTCTAATAAGAGCGTATTTTAAGGTACTTAATCAGAAATTTCATAAAATGGCAGAAATATTTCTAAATTTAATGTGACTTAATGTGAATGTAACACATTCGAAATGTGTCATTCTTCTGAAAATATATTTTCGTCAATTACGGTTGAAACAGAAAATATCGACTAAATGGTATTTGCAAAATATTACAGAATCATCATTGTAACTAATAATGAGAATAACAGGGATTCTAGCAATTTTAAGTAACATAACAATTGTTAACACTAATGAAATTATCAATCATGTCGCTATAATGATACTATAAGCAGATGGAAACAGTAATTCAAAGCGACTTTGTATTTTTATTCCGATTAATATCGGAATTGCCTTTTACTAACAGTTCATTTATATTTTGGCTAAAAGAATAATGAAATTGTGATTATAGAAAAAATCAAAATTTATAAATAATATTTCTTTAAAAGATGACATATAAAGAAAATTATATACGAAAAATGTATGTCTTATTTCAACATGGTTTCATGTCATTTAATAATTTTAAGCACTTCTTTAATAAATTATTCATCAGACTGGGCTTCAGGAAAATGGTTGGCGTATAGCCAGATAGTTTATTTTAGCTCATAAAATAAACGTTTTTAAAAAAAGAAAAGAAGATGTCTGTCAAAAATCCTCTAAGATGTCATTTTTCATGAATAAAATATAAAATAAGCTGCTAGGAATTTAATTTAAACGTACCACTGAAAGTTATAATAGAGCTATTTTGGGGTATTTCGAGAGATAACCAGATGATAATGGCATTTGAAACGACAGCCATTTTCAAAATTTAACATTTAGTATGTAGTGATATTTTGTAAATGTAGATGGCGCTCCTGCTGCTGAAAATCAGTTTTATTCTTTAATTTATGCATTGCAAGTCATACGAGCCTTAGACTCGAGATAGAAACAACGTGAGCACATGTGCTTTTGTACACAAATTACAGTACAGATGCAAGAAATCGATCTTATGTGAATATACGACAACCATCGACATTACTCTAAATTATAACTATGAAATTTTTGGCAGACGCCGCAAGAGACTTGACGAATTTCTTTGAAAAATAAAAACTTATTCCCAGTATCACATCATGTTGGACAATTTCTACAATATTATATCATATAATATTAAATTATATTCGTCCCTATTAAATAATATTGGGAATATTGATCTGTGGTACAATATTTGCGTGTTACTAGGGTTTCGAAATTTTTTCAGATATTTAAGGTATAATCAGTCAAACGGGAAGAAAAGTAAAAAAAAAATTAACCGTATCATATTGGAAAGAAAAAGAAAATTCAGTAGCATTAGGAATACTTTTTAATTCCTCCCAAACTCGATTTATTAGCTTATGGGTCCAAAAATCTCAGTTTAATACTTTTTGCTTAGATCGCATACTTAGAACAAAAACTCTTTGGGAAATATAGAAAAAGATTTTTGCCAGTAAAGTTTTTTTTAAGATCTCATTATATTTTTGAAGAAATTAAAACTTGTTAAAAAGTATGCAATGAACAGCATGAATATATTTCACAGGTATTCATTTTGTTAGATTTGTTAAACAGATATTAACAAATCGGTTTTTTCACAATGCTTTTATAAGCTGAAAATAGCTAACGGTATCATTAAATAATTTTTTTCTGGGAGAATACCACCTATGAGTTATAAAGTTTGTTTTTTGCCGACTGAATTTATGCTAAATACTGGGTAAAACAGCAGTGGTTTTCTTGCTAATCGTTGTACGAGCTGAACCATCAAAAATCTAAGGAAATATTGCAAAATATTGGAAGAAATATGAAGATCAGGAGACTCAAAGAATGCAAAAATTGGAATTTGATTTCACTCCTATGATTTTCAGTTGGCAGAGCATTGATGAGCCCTTTTCAAACTTTCTCAAACTGGATCTTTTTCTGATTTAGAAGAAAATTCTTGATAAAAAAAATACGACTCTGGAATATCTATAGGGGAATAATCTTCAATATTAATCTAAATTAAATGCATTCAAATTAGAATTACAAGACTGCGTGCAAACTAAGATAAATAATGAGATAAAAGAAATACAAAGAAATACATTGGGAAAAAAATTATTACTTTATATAACTTAAATATATAATTCCATAGCAGCAAAGACTATATAAGCAAATAATATATCATATATCATACAAAATTGTACCTTTGAGAGTAAGTCAAAAACTCTCATCAATTTTTGCATAATATTTTACATTATGGGTACTGACTTCTATCCTAGCTTATTTTCAGCCTATTTCTTCTTCCTATTGCAAATCATTCACGGTCATTTCCCTGGAAAATCGCATCAAAGAGAAACAGCATTGTCTCTAACTCCATTGCTTTGAATGTATCAAATAATCAAAAAAGGTCATTGCAAATTGAACGCTTTTTAATCGGCCGATTGTAACTACAATTCGATTCAAAACTAAAATTTTATTGAAGATATCACATACTGAATTTCATTTAAATCATTAAGTATTGGATTCACAGGGATATAAAAATATAGAAGTAAGCAGTCAACCTTTTGACAGATTTGGTTCTAATTGAAATTCTTTTTTGAAGAGTGTAGAACGGTCAACCTATTATTGAGGACAATATTCAGCATTCTCAAAAGATGATTCTGGAAAAGAGGCAATTTAAATAAGAAGCGGTAACAATCTAATATGAGTGTTTGAATTTCTGATATCGTCTCTGATTAGAGATATTGGATCACAAATCATTGGTTCCCTTTAATGCAAATTTCTAATGCAACTTAATCATCTGCCTCAGATGGAAGAAGAATTTGCATCAAACTTTCATATCATCATCGTAAGAATAGAACAATGAAATAAGAGAGAATCGAAATCAGTATAGGCAATGTAAGAAAGTTATGCCAAAACTATGAACCATTTTTGACTTACTCTTTCAAAAAGACAGTATTGACTATCGTTTAACAGCTGAAAAATTAACAAAGTGTATATAAAAAAAGTCATTCCAAAAAGACGTTGGATTCTAAATTTTTATTTGTCAGTTTTCAGTTCCGCTAAGCCAATTATATAGATTTGTATATGCATCGCATATACATACGAATATCAGTACAAACAAATTTCTGGGGATGATTACGAAAACATTTGGAAAAGTGATAGTTCTACTTATCGGTTAAACTAATTTTCGAGATTAACATTTTGTTAGACAATAATCGAAATCCAAATTATGACCCAGTATCTATAAATTCAAAACACAGATATTGATTTTAAGAAATTCTTGACTTCCAAATCTCAAATAATTTGTATACTAAACAAACGGACTGAGCAAATCATTAATAAATATATTACTGTCTAACTGAACTCACCTATTTATAAAGTTCCTATAGAGCTATGGTGATTTAGAGGCAGACCTTAGGATTTAAACTTCTGTTTTTTTTTCGATAAAAGCGTCATCGTATTTTAATTATTTGGTGAATATTAAATCCTATGTGGGTTGAATTAAAGCATAACTTTTTAATATATAGTTAAAATGTAGCATATCTAGCATTCGTTAACCTTTTTTTATTGTGGCTCAAAACAACAACATCCATCTTCAATAAAAACGTAATATTTTGAAATGAATCGCATCGAATCAAATATCTAAACCTGGATCACGTGACATATTTGTGACATTTTCGACTCTGTAATCTTCAATCAAGACTTATGGCTAATCTAACCTTAAGTTTCATTCGAATCCATCCTGAAGGTTCTCAGTATTAATATGAAACTCTTATAAAATTGGATTTTAACAATTATCTGTTAAAAAATCCAGTGAAAAAAATTAATCAACAAGAATGTAAAGGGATGGCATTTTATTTCTATCTAAATAAGCATATATTGTACTATCTAAATTTCAGATGTCAATGGAATGGGGGAGTGTTTAATTGCCCATTTCTCTAAATATCAAAATAAATAATTTACTTTCAAATATTAAGATTTTAAATTACATTTAATTTTCAAAAAGTACATTTAAGTTTTGGAATATTATAACTTCCAAAATATATTTCAAGCTTGTAGTTTTATACTTACTCTACTGTTTTCTAGATGGCTTCTGCAAATTTTGAAAGTGAAGTGAAAATGGTAAGATTCTATTGGATTAAATATTTCGCTTCAACAGAAAAACGCAACTGCGGCGAAATTTTTTCTGATGTAAAATGCAAAAATAAGGATTGAAAGTAATAAAGATTACGATGAAACCTTGTACTAATGTCTCTTCCAGACTCTTCGAGTTGATTATTTTCACCTCACGAATTAATTTAACCCTTCTTATCAGTGGACGCATCTTACATTTTTTTCTCATATAAATTCATACAAGTGGACAAATAACTTCTGCGATACCTATTCTCTGAACAGTATTTCATCTTATTACCTCCAATATTCATAAAATGTGATAAATATATCCCGGTATAAGCTTTTATGGTAAAAAAAAAATTTCATGTGATAATTTGCCAAATCTGGCTGTCCACAAGATTACTTAGGAGCAAAATGTGATAGAGTAAAACTTCATTTTCTGCGGCTATAAAAATGGTGGTAACTTAAACGGGGTGTGATTGTAAGTTCATAAGCCAGATAACAACTTCCAGACAAGAGTGCACACTTTCGTCTAGAGGTTATGTTACACGGCTACAAACCCAATGGTACCGTGTTCGAACTTCAAGAATACACATTGGTGATCATGGTTAACAATCGCACCCTTCATGGTGCCCTATACCGGTAGCAAAAGTCACCATAATACTTTGCGCGACAAAAACTTTCATCGTCCACCATAATGCTTGATGCGATTAAAACGTTCGTCGCCAACCAAAACCTCTTGGTAAGATAACGTCATTCGTCTCATCTCCAAGTCACTGGAGGGGTAATAATGTAGTGGTAAGGTCATAAACCAGATAACAATTCTCAGATAAAAGTGTACGCTTTTGTCTAGAAGTTATGACCAAATGGCCCCGGGTTTAGACCTCAAGAATGCACAGGGTTTTAAAGTGAAAAAAGTCTCATTAGCTTGACAATGAAGTCATCCGTGCTCTTAAGTCTAACCAAATACTGCTAAAAAGGGCATATTAAATTAATTGTTACTTGACTTGAGGATCATTCATTTAAGTATCTTAGATTCGATTTATCAGTCAAATTAATCACTGTAAATGAAAAGACTTAGTGAACAGAAAAAATTTAAACAATTTTTTCTAAATATTAAATCTAATAATATAATTCAAATATGGAACTCATTTCAATTTTTTAAAGGAGTGCGAGATTCATTTGGATAATGATTAAATGAGGAATTTCGGCCTTGAAAATGGCAATTTACATTCCTACCAACTACAGTAGTTAGGAACTGGCATTCCTTTCGTTCGTGAAAAGCCATTGTTATTTTCTCATACACAAATTATACAAAGAGAAAATATAACAATGGCCGGAAATTCGAAATTTTGTCAAATTTCAGAGATTCCCTAGCCTGAAGAACATGTTTTTGCAATTGTCTTATTAAACAAAAAAATTTAAAAAAAAAATTCAACTGGAATGGATGAAGTTAAGTGCGAGATCTTTATGACAAATTAGAGATTTCTATGAAATTATGTATAAAATCCATTCAAAGAAACTTTATTTGCTTTTCTGTCGAAATTAGTACGGTGATTACAAAACGTACAAATCTAGACATATGAAGTCCAGTTCACATTGTAAGCATCCAAAATTCATATCCATTTCAAATTTCCAACTGATACCGATAAAGGGATGATCTTTTATCTGCCTATATTTTTGAATAACGCAGTAATTCAGAAATGCAATAACCTGAAAATGAAACTTAGCCTGTGAGTCATATCATCATCGAATAATCTATGATCGCATGACTTACGGGATTAAGATGTTATAATTTAATTCAAAAAACCACTTGTAATCAAAAAATTGTAAGAATTAAAACTGTGGAATTCTAATTAATTAATTAATAAGAATTCGATGTATTCTAATTGATAATTTAACATTATAATCAAAGAAAAATAATTTTTAACATCTTACTAAACGTTCCCTCTCACCATCGTAGGGGCCGCGGTGGCCTGGTAGTAAGGTTTCGGCTTCGGAACCGGATTCTATCGAAGAACCGTCAGGTGAGGGGATCTCATGCACGTTAAATCTGTCAGGCGAAACGTTCTCCCACTAGTGTGGTGTGGAGAAGGAGTGCCAACTCAGGTGTCTTCCTCGTCATCTGACCCTGGTTCAAAATGACGAGGTCCGTCCCCAAATAGCCCTACTGTTGCTTTACAATGGGACGTTAATATAACTAAACTAAAATCTCGCAATCGTAAAATCATTTACTGACATTTCAAAAATGCTATGATGTGTTTATAATTATACGAAAAATATTCAATACTTTTTATTAAAAAAAATAAGAATATTAATTTATAATTAGATTTCTGTACATGAACCATAAACCTATTAATTTTTAATTCTCTAATTTAAAGTTCAATTTATTATTATCATGAAAAGATTAATTCAAAGATTAATTATTGAATTCAACAAGTGTTAATGCAACAAATTACTAATTTATTATTTATAACTTATTTGTTACTCAACAAATTATCACTATTATCAAAAGAAAGAATTAAATTCAACAAGTGTTAAGATTTTTATTTTTGTCTCACTCGATGACACTTTTTATTCTGGAAGTCTGCTGTGTCCTTATAATTTAATATCGAGTCCATGATATCTGTGTATTCTGTGGCATTTTTGTGTCAAATTATGTTATTCTTGTCACTTTACCAGCCCGCTGACGAACTGTCAGCGGTTTAAGCCTAGTGAGCAGTAGCTTCTTAGAGTAAAGCCTCTGAGCACCCGAGGATAGAAATCTGACTACCTAAAAAATGAATATGACACACTTACTCGCCTGCACGGACCCTTTTTTCACGCTACTCTTTCACAAAGTTCACGGATAGAGCAATGACTAAAGAACAACCATGCCTGAACCAGGACTCGACCCGGGAGCCCCACATCTCGGGGAAGACTCACAATCTCTAGGTAAGGATGCCGGTGTGTCAAATTATAACACTTTTGAATAATTTGATTTTACCTCAGAATTTTGAAAAGCGGGAATTCGATGCCCTTATTACTCACAGGAGTAATGGTTAAATGGTAAAGCAAAAATATCAATTCGTAAAATGCACGAACAGTTTTCATGCTATACCTATTTTTTTTACTTAGAATAAATATTTTACTTTTTATATTACTTTTGTGATCTCAAACTCCAGGTGGACCCTTCACACAGCCATTTGGGAACGTTAATTCCTTGATGGCAAATTTAAAGGCCTTATGACACGGCGAAATATTTTCCGCACTTTCCGTCAACAAACGACAATGGAAATGATGTCATTTCAAAGTTTCACATGATTGGTTATATTTCGTTTGCAGACAATATTTCCGTCACTATCATGGGCATTTTCAAGCTTGTTAAAAAAAGTTGAAGATGGTGAAAAACTTGCTTGACCGTTTCCTGAGGGTAGAAACGGAAAATTGCTGACGAAAAAGGCGAAAGATATTTCGCCGCCAACCTTAAGGTTGGTCAATACCCCTTCTACTTCCAATCTTTGGTAGAAAGAGTCGATCAAACAAGAAAGCGTTCTTATCAAAACTCCCATACACGCAAATTTTAGATATAATCGGGCTTTCCACACGTGGTTTGAAGATTCTAATAGTATAATTCTCCATTCAGCTACTAAAGGACCTTACAAATTTTTATTTTCATTTAGGTTCTATTTAAGGCAACTGGAGAGCTATTTTGAGAATATTTTACCAGATGGTGGTCAGAAAAAGAGTACAATAAATGGACTGTCAACCCTCTTTCTAAACTTCTATGTCTCACAAGTTAGAGTTTTCGCCTCTTTATCTGAATTTAAATTACGGGGGAAGATATTATGTCGCCATTAAAGCCTCGTGTAACCCCAAAAAGTAGCCTTATGAACACCCAAGAATTATAAAGAGGTCCGGAATGAAGATACATTCTCGATAAAATAACTCACAGATTAAAGACATTGATAACTAGTAATTAATGGCACATAATTTCCGTAATTATTATTTTGAAAAAAGCTGTAATTTTCAATGTTGTCATATTGAAATAATTGTTTCATTCTTTTCTTGTAATTTTTATCACTTTGTCGTACATTAAGAAAAATTATTATAATCGTCGTGAGCTTCTAATTTGAAATGTTGAGAAATTTTTATTTTTTAGACCTCTAAATCCGATTTTTAGAATCTAAAACACAAACCTCTAAAACACATTTTTAGAATAATGTCGTTCTGTTTGCCAGTCTCTAAACAAAATCAAATTTCAGAAATTATACGGGTGACATTTTCTGCGTGGCCTCCAAATTTGTAGATTTCTGTCAAATTTATGCGCAATCCTTTCAGATTATGTCTACCTGTTCTGCTGTTCAGATATAACTTTACAAGGTAATTCTTGCACAAAACATAGAAAGTGAGATGGACAAAATTTTGTACACAAATTTAGCATCTAAATTATAAATATGAAAATTGCAATCAAATCCATCAAAAGGTTGACCGCCTGTAGATTTGGCACTCACAAATATTGAAAAGCGACAGTTCAAAAATAAAATATGAAATTTAATGAAGGATCTTATGACCGTAATTATAAATATCTAATAAATCTTAAATAAAATCTCCATGAAAAAGATCATAATACATATTCGGTTATCTAATATTTATGCATTAACATTAATCATCAAAGAACCCACTCTAATAGATATTTCACAATTATTGTTTGCAAATGATATAAGATTAATAAATCACAAGTATTTATATTAGAAAATACACAATAAAGTTTCAGGGAGACCATTCCTGCTGATTTCTAGTCATTTAATAAATAGTTTTAAAAAACTCATATAAATACTATTTCCTTGAATACTATTTATATTTTTAATTTGAAAGCGGACAGCTTATAAATTTTAAGCTAAACAATTAATTCCTTATTGATAAATTAACTAAAGCCAAATATTAAGTTATTCTTATTTTTTATGCATTTACTGCATTCATTATTTAATTTTTTTACAAAGTATGTATTAAGAATTAAAAAATAATGTAAAGAAGATCAGTTTTAAAAAATAAAATTTTCCTTTCTATGCCTTCCAAAATAAAATAAAAAACTATATGAAGAATTCTTAAAAAACGGTTAAATTTAAAATTAAACTAAAATTATACTTAAAAAAAGAATTCTTCCTAAGGTGATAAAAAATATTTTCCGCATTTGTTTAAAACGATTTCATGTAAATATTAAAAATTTTATTTTAATTAGCTACATGAAAATGAAGTGAATTAAAATTACCTTTTTGGGATTTTCCAGAAAATGTTTCATTTTCTTGCTTCGAAATTCCTTCATATGAATTGCACAATCCCTTAAAAAATTTTGTATGACAAGAAAACATGACATAAAATTCATTTTCTTCGAGTATCACTAATTAAATCAAATTCGTAATCACTGATTAATCAGCTTCAAATGGTGCGCTTTAAGAACATATCTTTTATACCTGCTCCCATTAGTCAACTGGGACCATTTAAAATCGGACCGTTCAGCGCCGTTGAAGTTATTTTCTCTGAGAAGCACGTGGCCCAATTCATCTTCACTAACAGCGAAGCGATAGCCACTGCCATCTAGTGGAAGTTACAAGAACTATTACCTTTTTTATCGGTAATTTCGGGAAAAAGCTTTACGAAAACAATTGAAAGTGATTTTTTTAAAATTTAGTTTCATAGGATATTTTTTCCTTGTTATTTTTCCTCAAGAAGAATTTCCTGCAATCATATAAGCATAGATAGCGAAATGTTTTGAAAGATTGAATTAAAAATGTTTTAATGAATATTTTTTAAATGTTGTGTTGTTCGATAATACTTTTTGATGGCAATTATTTTCGCATCAGAATTGAATTTTTTTTTAATTCTACCTGATTGTTTCACTTGATTGCAAATTCATGATAGCCATGGAATAGAATCATCTCCCTTTTTTTGCTTTATTACTTTTAACACCTGGTTTGGTAACTTCAAGCAATAAAGCCAGCACAGAAAAAAAAGTGTTAGGAAATTCGTAAAAAAAAGCAACACTTTTAAAATTGCAAATATTTGAATCATAATTTTTTTAAAGAAAATATAGGCTCTTAAAATTTTGCTTTCAAAGTTTCATCAAAGAATTATATTATTTTTCTGTTTACTCAAGGAAGACTCTTTTACTTATCATATATAATTAAGAAAATCAATGTCAGATTTATTTTAATAATCAAAACAGGAAAGCAGGGACCATCAATCAGAAAAGAATTATTCGATTGAAAACAAGTTTTTCGCAACATAATTTCATTTTCATTATTAGCAATGCTACTTAATCACCTTGTAGTTTATATTCAAATCCGTTTTACTCACTTTCTTCTTACTATGTTTCGCATTGATATAAATTGTGACTTTTTAAAAAAAAAATTCTTTCATATGAAATATAGAAAGAGAAAATGTTATCACAAAGAAAAAAGAAAGAAAACAATGAATTGGAGATTTTTAAGAATTTGAGTTTCAGACCACCTAGAATTCTAAAACTGCATTCTTGAAAGTATAACAGTCTGTTATTCAATCTGTGGAAACGGAACTCAAAAATGCTTTGAGATAGACGGATGAAGTTTGGTATATGGACTTAACACTAATTTGAAGATTTCTAACAAATTTTGAATGGAATAAATTCAAAGAAATTCTGCTTATCTGGTTGTCCGAATATCAGTTAAAAGAAGAGTTACAAAATGCAGAGAGCCAAATAAATAAAATTTACTTCACAGATTTAATTTTGGAAACGTAGATTTGTATCAAATGTGAACTAAATCTTTTTGTCAGTTTGTCCTTTAGTATTCATGTAATCCCGATAATTCAGAAATCTAACTATTTAGATTTAATGCAATTTGGTACACAATTTTATCATCTAAAGTATAGGATCGTACAAATTTTGACCAAACAAGTCAAAGTGTTTGACTCTGTATCTTCCTATGCATAACAAAATAATTCAAAAATGAAATGACTTAAAAATTTAAAATTTGGTGTGTTATCTTGCGACTATAGTTGAAGTTCGAAGACATCAGATTTTAGTATCAGTCGGTTGGATAAAAATCATCTAAAACATAGGACCATATCAAAATTCGGATCGAATGTGTCAAAGTTCGAATGTGCCTTGCCTCTGTTCCTTCTAATACATAAAATAATAATTCGAAAATGAAATGACAAACAATTCAAATTTTTTGTGTTATCTTGTGATTGCAGTTGCAATTTGATGGCGTCAGATTTGAGTATCAGTTGGTTGGATAAATATTATCTAAAATATTGGATCATATCAAAATTTGGATCAAATGTGTCAAACTGTTTGCCTCTGTTACTTCCTATACATAACTTAATAATTCAAAAATGAAAGGACTTAAATAATTCAAATTTGATCTGCTATCGTGACTACAGCTGCGATTCGACGACATCCGATTTTAGAATTAGGTCGGATAAAAATGCATCCAAAATATATATTTCGGTACTTGCGCATTAATCGTATGCTAGATTCAACAAAAGTTCCACATTTATTAATATACAATAGGTTTATTTTAATTACACTTATATGAACATAAAAAAACACAAAAGGAACACTAGGATTATTTTAAGACGTACCTCGTAATTTTGTGCAGTTATCAAATAAAGAATGAAATATCATCGTAAATATTTTTTTAATACAACTCTATAGCTGAAAGTCCATGGGTGAGTGAATTAGCCTCACGCCATTTAATACTACTTTAAGAGATTCGCTTGCCTTTTGGATTTTATTTCGGGTTTCAAAATTAGAGTTACATTATAAATTGTAAGTTTTTGCTGAATTCTATATATATATATTATCAACTCTTAGTGTTTTTACAATTGATTTTGAAATATCCTCCAATATTTCTACTACTAAATAAATTCTATTATTTTCTATTATTCAAAGAAAAGCAAGCATTCGGAAAATGCGTGGAAAAGAATAATTAAATACCTTTTATTTGTTCTTTTAGGAAATATATAAAAATTTAATTAATTTGTAATTAAAAATTATTTAAAATATAATGGAATAATAATAATTTTTCAAAAGACGTATTTGTATTATCCAGATTAATAATTATTTTTTTGGTTTGTTTTCTATTTCAGTACTATTTTATAATAATAAATAGTTACAGAATCTTGAATTCAGCTTTTCTTCAATCATTCATTAGGTGGCACCACAAGACGGAAATCGAAATTTGACTACGCTAGTAGTGGATTAGCCCTTAATTCCATTCTGAAAAAAATTCAAACATAGTATTATCAATTAGACTCGCAAAATTTCAATGCTTCAGTTCAGTAAGAACTAAATAAAAAAATCTATTAATATATTCCCTTTTTATAAACATGACACAAGACAAATTAAATAAAAGTGATTTAAAAGCAAAATTCTGAACGAAAAGGAACACGAAATATTAATATTTATCAAAATACAGAAGTTGAGTTATTTCACATTGATAATACTTTCAATTTCAGTAATAATAAATTGAATATTATATGAATAATATCTACTCTATAAGTAAAACAAATTATTCATTTTAAAGTTCGTGAAAGTGCTGATTGATATTATAATTAAATCAGTTTCGACTAATATTAAGAGAAAAATAGTTCCACATTGTGCTAAAAAATTTCTTCTAATTTATTCTCTGACTGCTTTTTTTTAATCTAGAGAAGCCAAGTCAATACCATACTGTCCCATTATCTTGTGCCAAATTAATAAAAAAAATAATAAATTTTAATAATAATGATAAATTTTAAAGAAACTATTATATTACCTTCATACACTTAGCAAATGAAAAATAATGGTATTTTTCATTTTCTAAAGCTAGGTTTATTAATAATGATTTGATGCATATTGACATGGAGTGTAGAAACAAGAAAATTGATCTCATGGAAAAAAAACCTAGATACTGTAAGAATATTTTGAAGTTGATGAATATTTCTTTTTCAGATGCATTTGTAGATGTAGAAACTAACATTCTGAATCACCCATGATTGGTTTTTCAACAAAAGCATACTTTGATTGTTTATATTGTATCTACCATTATAAATTACCATTGTTTTATATGTCCCAAGGACTGATGAAACTGTTGGTTGTCAGGGGAATATGATAGATTTGAAAAGCACATATTTGACAAAATCGAAATGTGTTTCGTAATTAATAATAGTACACTATAGCTGAGGATTATACAAAACTTATACAATCAGATCCTAACAGGCCGTAGCTTTTTTTCAAATAATGCAAATCTTGGAGAAAAATTAGCTTAATTAGAGACTAAGCCTTCTACTTAAAATCACCTCTATTTCCTACTATTAAATTGAACTACAATTTTTTATTCACTTTCAAATAAGTTTATAGGCCTTATGTATTTTATTCTACTGTTTCTTTGTTCAGCCATTTCTGTTCTTATAAAGATTTATTTCCCGATTTTTTTTTTTTTTTTTTTGAAAAAAATGGGAATAGATTGATCATAAGTTATTCCAAATAGAAGTTATTAAAATTTAGGAGATATTCCATAAAATACCATATACTTTTATTGAAAAATAATAAAAAGACACTACTTTGATATAGGAAAAGATATAAATTCTGAAAAAATTAGCACTGGATTCTTATTACAAATAAATTATTGTGATCACATGGCAAAATATCTGTCCCTTACTACTCAATATTTTCCCAGGTAATGGGAAGCATAAAGTTACGAGCATTGCTGTAACTAACACTGATTAATTAATGAATTAGTTTTAAATAAAAAGCAATGCTTATTGGGTTCTGCTTAACGTCATTATCCTGTTACGCAAATCATAAATTTATTATCTTTCTCTAAGAACGTTAGCAAAAAGAAAAACAATGACAATTTCTGTAAAATTCGCATCCACTGGTCCTAAAGGAACATATATCAAACAATATGTCATATAAAAAATCTGTTATAATAGTGGATGAAATGAGTGAATGGGAAAAATGGGTAAGAGGTCGTTTTTTAACTTTTAAATATTTAAAATTAATTAAAAATGGGGCAAAAGTAATTAAGAGTTAATTATTTTAACTTTGAGAAATATATTTTTATCACTATTCAATAGAATTTTTTTAAAAATTATCTGAAATTTGTGATAGGGAAATAAATAAAAATTGTATAACATGTGTGCTTAAACGAGTGCATAGGCATATTATAAAAATGATGAGCTCCTTATTTCCTTTATAAAGTTGTACTTATGAACTTATTATACTTGTACTTATGAACTTAGTTGTACTTGTACTTATGAACAACTTTACAGAATTACAGCTCCATTTACAGAATGATGGCTGATATCGAACCGATTCCTTTATGCATCAATAAATACATGACAACACATTTTTTTTATTGTGGAGTATTGAAAAATTATTATATAAGAATGATTTCATATGCGTATGATAGTCCAATTATTTCATAATATGATATTTATGGAATGAAGAATTAGAGTATGAAGGAGAATAGGAGTGGATGATTAGCATATGAAGGAGATATCTTTAAAATGTTGCAATGTCTTAGTTTTCTGAATAAATAGTCATACCAAATTTTTCTTACTATCAGTATTCCTACATTAATAAGATTTCATAGTTAAATTAACTAAATTAACTTTTTTTTTCAGAATCAAGCAGATTATTTCTACATGTGGAAATGACATTTTAAAAAGCCGTATTGTTTGTGCTGCCATCTATTAGCATTTCTTTACATTTATAAATGTACTTTTAAACTTGGAAAATAGATGGCAGCCCAAAATACATGACATTTTTGTCGTGGATACGCAAACATAATTACTTTATTATTGAAATATGAAATATTAATGAAAGATAGGATAAAACAGTATCTTGACCTGAAATAAACAATTATATAAATGTCAAAGAATTGCAAATTATTCATTTTAGAGAAAAGCATGATTTAAAGAAGTAAGAAAACAAAATGGCCAAAATTGAAATTCTTAGAAATTTTTATTAGTGTGTTAAAGAAATATTTCATATCAAAACATAAAGATAGTGCAAAGTTAAGATATAAATATTCTTTATTCTATAAAAAAAGATATAAATAAAATACTGTTTTTTTTTTTTTGCCTAAATTGAATCACCTTGCAGTATTTCTAATTTCTGCCTAGATCTGTAATAATTTCTTCCTTAGTGTTGCCATAATCAGTTAATATTTTTATGCAAGTTTTAATCTACAATCTCAAGGAAAAAGCACTGAATCCAATCTAATCTTACCAAGGAAAGAACCCATGTGGATCATATAACACTCATCAACTCTGCTTTATTTTTTACTTTTTCAAAGTTTATATGGATAAATTGTATATGCCACCCATCGAAGAATAATTCTAATTCAGAAATATATGTGATTAATTTGCACGTGAAAAATATCCATATTCATCAACAACATTAAAGTTGACCAGTCTCAAAATCTAAAATCAATTTTTTTCGCCAAAATCTTTACCATTGCAAATATCAGTATAGCTGTAATCTGCAAAATTTGCTAAACATTTGTTTATCTTTTCAGCTTTCAAATGAGCCTACAATGAACCATACCGATGTCATATTTCAGGAGAAATTTAGTCTTGCTTTTGCAATTCATAAGTAAAATTGATGTTTAGCTAGCTTTTGAAAGTTTGTAAATGGAAGGATATTGCATAAATGGAATGTATGCAAATAGGCAATCTTTCAGATATAAAAATGGCTGTTAGTCTGTTTACTTTTATATTTATAACAATAATAATACTATTTGTCTTTGAAGTTTCTTTTTCAGCTAATTAAAAGAGTTTTAAAGAAGTGAGAAAATTAAAATCACGAGCTAAATGGCACACACACACACACACACACACACACACACACACACACA